>CAMAPE010000038.1:40017500-40547500 GCA_945859875.1 Cuscuta europaea
TGAATGTGCAGTTTCTGGCAGGAGATGTGAAGCAAATGAAACACACTGGACTCCAGGAGGAAGCGGTTGGTCAGAATGATGATCCATAAGCTTATATTGGCACTAGGTGCATGCTTAAATCTCTTACTTATATCGGAAAAAAACTGAAACCTGGAAAATAGTGTTCCAGTCAACCAAACAGCATCAAGATAATTTCAGGTAAAAATTATCATAAAAATAATCTGGAATGTAGAAACTTCTAACAAGGATGCTCTTTACATAGTGAAACAGGATATTTGACTCCACATCATTATTTATAAATGTTGAAGCCTAGTTATGCATCATGCATATGTTTTTATTTGAGAGGTAGTCCAGTAAGCCTAACTTATAAATATGGATTTGGCATCCGAGGCAAATTTGTGCAATGTTAGGGCCTCAAGATTAATATTGCAAATAAATTTTGACCATGCTTTAACTGAGAAAGTGTGCATGACATGTGATGTGATTCCTTTAACGGTAACAATGATATGGTAGACTAAAGTTAACTTACATAGATCACATAAAATCCCATTAGACTATGATGCTAATGATAATTATAGGGTAAAGATTACATGCCCATGAATGCCATGATCACTGTAAGTCTGTATGTTTGATTGTTTGTTTGTGTGCATAAAGCAACCATGTATACTAAAAACAGATGTGCATCAAAGCAATAAAAAAGTGATGTTGCATACTGAAAAATACAAATCTTTATATAATATAAAGTGACCGTGTTTGCACCACAATTGGAGGGAAGAATCCCGCCCAAAATGTTTCACGGAATAATAATGGAATTTATTGTAAAACGTAATAGTAATTATTGTTTGCACCATCAAGGGAAGTGTTGTAATAAATTTGGTAATAAATATTTTCTCCCATATACATACTCCGTATAACTTAATTTGGCATGAAATCTTGCATCAGGATTGTTACTAATTTGTAACGAAATTTACTAAAATAAAATTTATCATCATAATTTATAAACGAAACTGTTAGCTTAAATTTCAGTGACTACTATATCACTTTTATGACTTATTACTAGCGGAAATGATAGTTAATTAAAAGAACATATAGAGATGACTTAGAGCCCGTTTGGTAACACAGTAACCGACCTAATCGGTTGATTCTGCTGAAGTTTTTGAAGTTTTGGCTAAAGTCGCTGGATTGGCTGATTCTGCTGATTTACTAAAACATTATATTTAAAATGTTTTTATTAACAAAATAAAGAAAAAATATACGAAAAAGTAGCCAATATGTTCCTCTACAGTAACTTCAGCCAATATAGTCAGAAAAGTAACTCGACTTACTTTTTCTTATTATTACACTATCATGCGCGCAAAATTAAAAGTTATGTGTTTGGTGAAAAAATTGGCTGATAAGCCAAAAAACAGAGTCACCAAATGGGCTCTTAAATTTTAAGATTTTCCTAAAAGGTTATATTTTTTGTTAAAATTAATTTGATACATAAGATATGTAATTATGTATAATGATTGATAGAGATTTGTTTTAACTTCGATTTAATATTGACAACAACAACAACAACAATAATAATAATACACATACACACACACACACACACACACATATATATATATATATATATATATATATATATATATATATATATTTGTCAAAACTAACACATAATGTGCCATGATAAAACATAATTTTAAATAAGTTATTATCCAATTCTAGATATACCGGTATACCCCGTGCATCGCACGGGTACTTCGTCTTGTTCTCTATTATGAATAAAGATGCTTTGTAGAATTAAAACAATACCAACCAGGCTACTACCATGCATGAACACAACCTATCATTAATTAATCATGATTCATTAAGCATCTAAGGCCATGTTTAGATAATGAGCTAAAGCTGAAGGCTAATTAGGATTAGGGGGGATTGTCCGGACTGAGGGGTATTGTCTACAGGCTACAGCTAATACTAACTCAATGAAGTAGTCCAGATAGGAATAAAGTGAAATAAATTCTACAAACATGTTGATTTACGCTGGAATGCATTGTTTGAATGTGCAGTAGATTTTTTTAATAAATTATGTAAGGAAATTTTGGTACAACTCTACAATGAATGGGCTATAGAACATTAGTTTACCACTTCAACTAAAGTTTTGTTCAACTACAGGCTACAGCATACATCAGCCCTAAATCCAAACAAGGCTATTACGACATTGACTAAAGCACGATGTAGAGCTTTTAGGTCCACAATGGGCAGATCATGATTCATGAGTTCCAAACATACGTAAAATGAATAAAGACATCTAACAAGTTTTAATTACCATTTCACAACCTCTAGTACTCGATTATCTTTTGAAACTACAATTCATGTTGCACTTTGATTCTATATCACTTTCATCACCACAAAACAACACACTCTTTTAGGGGGGAAACAATGCACTTGTTTCACAGGGAACTGGCTAATATACTTGACTCCCACTAATTACATTAAAAATTAAATAACTTGAGCTAATCCTGTGAGCTCATACGGTTGTACTACCAGTAATCTAAACAAGAACACAAGCCTAACTCAAAACAGTGGAAGCGGTTTCGATCTCTGACAACAATTTTCCGATCATATGCTTTTGAAGCAACCTTCATAGCAGAATGACAATCTACACATATTCTTAGATTTTTGAAAATGTAGAGAGGCATTCCTGCGCTCGTGCTAATAAGCCCAAAAGAAAGTGCTAGCTTTTCGCTGTGGAAGAACAATGTGTGCTCCTTTTCCTCCCACTCATTAACACACTCCTCTCCGAGAGGTAATAGGCATGCAACATCAGGTACGTAACCATCCAATTTTAACCTCTGAATCATCTCATCCAGCATCATGTATATCTCATGAATCTGATGATGTGATTTATCACCTGCACTAAACTGATGAATTCGACCACCAACGTATATAGAGCTAATGCCAGGTACTTTCCTAATCTCCTTGTGCCTAAGAATACCACGAAGTGAACTGGCCTTATCTCTCTTTCCAGCCAAGATATACATATTTGAAAGCAAAACATGATACTGCACATTATGGGGATACATTTGGACAAGCTCTTTCATCAAACATTCCCCCATTTCAACATTTTTGTGCACACTGCAAGCCCCTAAAAGTGATCCCAACACAACCTCGTTTGGGGGAATAGGCATCTGTTCAATGACAGATTTTGCTTCGTCTAGATACCCGGCACGAGATAAAAGGTCTACAAAGCAAGAGAAGTGCTCTATAGAGGGTTTTATCCCATAAACAGGTTCAAGATTATAGAAAAAGTGCCTACCTTGATCAACTAGACCTGAGTGACTACAAGCACTTAATACAGCTGTAAAAGTAACATCATCTGGATTGACCTCTTTAACCATTTTGGCAAACAAATCCACAAGAATGTCTCCCTTCCCTTGCATTGCCAGCCCACTTAGCATAGCATTCCATGTCACCACATTCCTTCGAGGTGTCACTCCGAAAACTCGAAAAGCATCATCAATTCTACCACACTTAGCATACATATCAACCAATGATGTTGATATCATAACATCACATTCATTGTTCATCTTTTTCAGATAATATGCATGCACCCATTTACCAATCAGAACATTCCCTGATTGTGCAGAAGCTGATAACCATGAACAAAGTGCCACAAAATTTAACTCTAATTTCAAATCAAAGAGCATGATTCTTAAAAGTTTAAAGGCCTCCATTGTAAACCCATTTTCCACATACCCGGCAATCATGATTGTCCAAGCAACCTCATTCCTCTCAGGCATCTGGTCAAAAACTAACCTAGAACTTTCCAAACCTTCCAATCTGACTGCACCAGTCAATAGAACAGTCCAGGAAACAACACTCCTTTCATTACATTCTTCAAAAACTCTTCTTGTTTCATTGATTAATCCACATTTCACATAAACATCCATAATCGCATTGCATGCTTTAACACAGAAGCACAACCCTGTTTTAATTAAAAAGGCATGAACTTGAACCCCAAAACCATAATGACCCAACTTCGCACAGCCATTGAATACAGTGACCATTGTGAGTTCATCGACACAAACAGTTACCCTATGCAGTTCAACAAATAGTCTGAGCGAGTTAAGTGGCACCCCTGACCGAATATAGCTTCCCATCAAGGTAGTCCAATCAACGGTGTCCTTTTCAGATAGGGGGATTTCGTCGAACACCTTGTGGGCGGACTGTGCAAAACCACACGCCGCATACATGTGGAGTACAGCATTCCGGATGAATGCATTAGGTGTATTCAACAATCCTGAGATAATGGCGGCCGCATGAACTTTCTTGCCTACATCTAAAGCTACGTAACGAGCGCATGACCTAAGGAGTTTCCGGAAGTAGAGAGCCAGAGTAAAAAAGGCAATGCTGGTGACTGGTCTATAGTCTATGCGTAGTGGCTTGAACTGAATATGCATAAAAACACGGAAAGAAACAACCAGAATCAAAATTTTGATAGTAGTAAGAGAAGCTCACCTCCATTTTTTAAAGGGCCGCAATTTATGATGGCGAGAATGAAAACGTATAGCAGACAAGCAGTGCTGGACCAGACCAACTGAGACGACGAAATATTGTTTGGTTAGATAAACAGAAAATACTAAGTAGCTATGTAGACCGTGTAATTAAGGATGGTGCCGTGGTGGTGCAATCCGCAGGCTATATCCAGATACGACGCAGAGTAACTCAGGGGCAGGCCGTAAGATGTCAAATTAGGGTTCGAATTTAGGATTGTCCAATCTCTAACTTGCAAATTAGGAGAACAATTTTGTTCACAAGAGAGTGAACATCACCCACCCTATCAGATTGTCATATGTGATAATTCATTTTAATTTTGCAATTGTTATACCTTTTTATCAAGTGCAGTGTATAACTTTTTATTTTTGATTTAATTTATCAAAAAATATATCAATATTTGTAATTTTAATAATCTTTCATATGTACCAATATTACATACTATGTACATAAAATTAAAAAAACGGCTAAAATATATTTAAGAAAAAATATTTTTTATTCAGTTTTTTATATGCAATATGGATACCATTGAAAAGATGATAAAAAGTTACTCCTTCTGTCTCATAAAATTTTTCCGATTTTCCTTTTTGGGCGTCCCAAATTTTTTTCCAATTTCTCCTTTTTGGACAATTTGTGTGGCTCACATTCATTTCACATTTTTCTTTCACGACTACAACCATACATTTCCACTTTATTTCACTTCCTTAATATGCGTGCCAAGTCAAAGTTCGAAGAATTTATTGGGATGAAGGGAGTATTAAATTTGATGTATTTTTTGTGAAAATTGAATTGTAAAAAAAAAGTTATAATGATTTTAAGAAAAGGAAAGAAATGTAATGTCAAATGACATAATTGGAGGAAGGGGTGATGTTCACCCTCGTGAGAGGGTTGGACAAAGTTGTAACTAGAAATTCAAAAGATTATTATTGGAGTTTAGCATTTTGTTGTCTCTATCCTTATATGAGAGAGTTGGACAGAGTTGTGGCTAGAAGTTATTGTCTGGATTTATTATTACTATTTGAACAAAAGATTATTAATGGAATTTGAAGTATTGAATCTGAACCGTTAATTTAAACAATAATGTTACTTGTATACGTCGGTTTACACGTCAAGTGTATTTTGTGACGATTGATTTTCATTTTACTAAAGGAAACTGTTTTGTAGAGACAATTCAATTTTTTGTTTTCACGAACAGTTCTCTTTACTAAAATGAAAATTAATCGTGTAAGTAGTATATGTATACCCTAAATCTCGACAACCCTTCCCCTTCTGCACCACAAGGGTTCAATTCCACACATGAGTTGCGGATGAAAAGGGTGAATAAATGTTCTTCTGGCTTAAATTAGCAGGTGGACGGAGGGACACACATGGTCGGATAGCAAGTTAACGGTATGAAGATGGTAATCAAATGGTATATTTAGGATGGAGAATACTACCCGCACGGATAGCTTAGTTGGTCTAGTGGTGGAAAATTTGGAACAAGTGACCAAGGTTCGAAACCCGCACCGCCCATGTGGAGGTTACAACTCCTGCATGCTGGGGGTGGACCACTGGTGCGCATGGGTATAAGGCTTATCATCATTGGGCCGACTGAGTCACCGTGATTAACATCCTCCCAAAAATCCTGTCGGGTCAGGGTATGGGAGCTCCTGGGGTGGGAGATTCCACCTTTTTTTGGAACAAGGATGGAGAATACTGAGTACGACAACTTTATATTTTGAGTGTTACACTAACAATTTTGTATTGACGGTAAGCCGCGTTCACATTTATAATTTAATGATGTTGATTGTTGAGTTATACTCCACCCGGTTCTGAAAGATTTTTACACTTTGACTTCACAAATATTAAGGAGTTTGACACTGTTTGGCACTATTTGACACTGTTTGGCACTGTTTGGTGTCAATTTGTAAGGTAAATAAGAAGTGTAAAGATAATTGTGGTAATGCCAAAAATGGAAAGTGTAAAGATCTTTCAGAACTGGAAGGAGTATAATGGAGTAACAATGAACGATGATGATACTTTCCTACGACTATAGTCCATAAATGACATCAACTTGGGTTGTTTTTACTTGGATTGTAATTCATCATAGACCAGACCAGACCAAAACAGACCAGACCAGATCAAACCAGACTAAAACAAACTAGACCAGACCAGACCAGACCAAGCCATATTTTATTATTATTATTATTATTATTATCATCATCGTCGTCGTCGTCGTCGTCGTCGACTCGTCGTCGTCGTCGTCGTCGTCGTCGACTCGTCGTCGTCATCATCATTATAATTGTTATTGTTATTGTTATTAGTATTATTAGTATTATTACTATTATTACTATTATTATTTTTAATTATAAATGAATAAAATATAAATATTTATGGATTATAATATATATAAAAAATAAAATCTTTATGCAAAAAATATAAAAAATAAAATTTCAGACCACACCAGACGAGGCCATATTTTATTATTATTATTATTATTATCATCATCGTCGTCATCATCATCATCATCATTGTTATTGTTAGTATTAGTAGTATTATTACTATTATTACTATTATTATTTTTAACTATAAATGAATAAAATACACAGTAATTATTTATGGATTATAGTATATATATATAAAATAAAATCTTTATGCAAAAAATATATAAAATGAAATTTCAGACCAGACCGGACCAGACCAAAACAGACCAGACTAAAACAGAACAAACCAGACCAGACCAGACTAGCAAATTACAGTCAAAGTAAAAACATCCTTGGTAAGCATGCATATAGTGTTAGATAATTGAATAAGTCAAAACTTGCTACTTGATGTGCCTTGCAAGATTTTCCCACATGCATACTAAATAATGGATAGATACATAAAACACTATATATATATATATATATATATATATATATATATATATATATATATATATATATATATGTGTGTGTGTGTGTGTGTGTGTGTGTGTGTGTGTGTGTGTGTGTGTGTGTGTGTGTGTGTGTGTGTGTGTGCGCATTATGTAAGCATATATATTATCTATTGATAAGCATATAGTCTTTTATGCGGGTGAACGTAGCTCAACTGATAAATAAGTGTCATAAAGGTAAGTATAGGGTTCAAATTCCGACAACTGCGATGAGAAGTTACTATGTAAAAATGCATATGACCTCCGCAGTACCTGAACCGGAACCTCACACATGCACTATCTGTCACCTTATGATGAAATTCTAATTTACGTCCTTCCATTAACTGTCTGATTGGTGCTTAAGACCCTCAGGAATGTGATTTCATCCTTTTTTTATAGGAGAAATATTTCTACACGAAATTTGTACACATTTTATGTACACATCCCCTAGTTGTTTGTGTACACAGGTACACAAAATGTGTACAAATTTCGTGTACACGTACCATAGCTGTTTTTATATACTGCCTCCGTTCCGGTGAGCTTTGCCAAGTGCAAAGTAGGTGAGAAATAAGAATAGTAAAAATTGTGTGGTTGAGATTTGTGCAGAGGAAAGAGAAATGTGCAGAACCACAAATTAGTTGCTTTAATAGGAAAGTGACAAAGTTTTTTGGGACAACTAAAAAGGGAAAGTTGGCAAAACTCAGTAGATCGGAGGGAGTACTACGTATATAGGAAGTACATGATACATAGAATTGGTGGGCAAAGAGAGGATGGCCCTGCTGCTATAGATCTGTTAGGTGCTTTTTCGCACGTATATGTAATGGTGGGCTAATGGTGTTGACAGGGCCGTGCTTACTGTGAGGCCACTAAGGCATGGGCTTCAGGGCCCCAAAAATGTCAAAAATTTAGGGGCCAAATATTTTAGCTATTTTCCTTGTATATGTATTATGTGTATTTTTAAATATAAAATACATGCGTTTGAAAATTGAAATAGCCGAATATTTGACCAATGAAGTTAGAAGAGGAACAACTGAACTAGATTACTAGAGCCGCCGGGCGGTGCGCCAGTAAAGACATGTCTTTCGGTTTTCAGATTTTTGTGAATAGCTTTTGACTTTGCAACTTCTACTTTTGAGAATTGAGATTGTAAAGTAAGAGAGTTTATGGGCCCATTTTGAATTTGTTTTGGACACAATGAAAACCTCTTGTCTATTATAATATAATAGCAAAAAAAACTTCTTGAGGAAGTTCCCGCCCAAACATAGATGGTTCCAGAATCGTCAAGACAAATATCACAATAATAGCTACCAATATAGAATTGGAAATTCCTAACATAATTGATTAGATACAAACAATGTAAAAATAAATGCACCCACTTCACGTTACGAGATAATATTGAAGGAGACATCTAACAAAATGTATTAATTACAAGATAAGGCTAGCTTTACATTTTCCAAATGCATTGGAAAATGACAATATTAATGTATGGCTGTCGCATGGTGTGGCCTTCCAGCAATGCGTGTAGGGTAATATCCTGTATATAAATATTGCAAGGTGTGCATTCAGTCAGTACACTCCAAATCGATCAAAATACACAATACTTTCTCCTTAACAAAACTACAAATGGGAAGTGGTAGAGGATATTAATCAAAACAAAGCAACAACTCAATGTTCTATGCGATGTACAAGCAAATGAAGAGGTATGATTCTTCAACTTTGTTCTTATTTTTACTTTGAAAATTTTCTAACGGGTATTTTGATTTGATTAGGAGACTAGAAATCCTGCCGATATGGTTTAGAACCAAATTGTCAAAGTTTGGGACTCGAAGTGAAGAACCTGCAATAAATAATTTTTGGGTGTTGTTCTCTGCCGATTAGGTTTCTCAATGTAGCCATACGCAGGTGTAGCATTGTAATATCAATAAATTAGCTGAAAATTGTGTGGGTATAAATACAAAAGTCTAGACGCCTACCTAAAGAGATAGAAATCAAGTCTTCTTGAAGTTTCTCTTTGAGAAAGGTATTTCAACATGATTCTAAACAACAAAGTATTGTAAATCTGCATTTTGGGCATATGAGAATGTTATTTGGTATCATATGTTTAATATTAAATGCAAACAAAACAATGAAAAGAATATACCGAGTATAATTTACTTGGCTATTTGTCCAAGTTAACATTAACATAAACATACTTCTTTTGTTATTACATAGTATTGAATTTTGTTTAAAACAATAACAATGTCATCAGCAATTATACTTGCTATACTTTTCCCTTCATGAATAATTTATAATATACCAATATGTCAAAGCAAACTGGACAACTTCATAAAAATGAAGAAAATTACGTATATCTTAAAATGTGAGATTTGGGGACTTTTATATGATAGTATGCTACTACATACAGAGTATTTCCTAAGTGGTTTTTTTTAAGTCCATATAAGAAACTAAACAATGCAGAATATATCGTGTATGATTTACTTGGTTATTCGTCAAGTAAAAGATAGCTTACTAAATCTTGCTCCAGTTTGCAGTACTTTTATTCAATGCGTAATTCTAGAGCATGAAACTTAAGAATAATGCACAAACATTATTTTAGTCCAATGAGTTTTTAAGCAGAAAAATTATGAAGCAACGCATTTCAAGTTCGAAAAATATAATGTGGTACTATTTTTGTATTATTTATTGTAATAAAAAGCTGGTTTCACGTCCACAATTTTTTCTAGAATATTTCCGGTCTAAAATAGAAGAAATATCATTTCGAGTCCCGATTTACCGGTACCAAATATTGCTCCAGTAGGAGCCTTTTTAAAAGAAATTATGTATACAATATTTGTATTCCAAAGTCATAATATTTTCTTGCGTATAGTACAACGTTGGTTTCTTAAAAAGGCATTTTAGCACAAACTGAAGAACCTTTTTTTATGGTCACAAATTGAATAATCTTGGAAGCATATATGCACAGATAAGCCTGATTAAACATTTAAGAAATACATGTATATATTTCCAATTATAATCAATTAAATAATAAATAAAGAAAACATCACCTACGGAAAATAATTCTACTTTTCCATATCTCGGATGACTACCGCGAGCACCTAGTTATCGTCAGATGAGAACATCTGCAAATTTTAACGAAACTATGGTGACCACTAAAAGGGGTGAGAGAACTCGAATTCATGACAAATCCTTCTTCTACTATCTAAAAATCTGAAGGAAAATACAGATCGTCGATGCAAAGAGATCAAAGGGAAGAGAGAAGTTGAGCCTCCCAGTAACTCATGTAAAATCGAGTTGAAAGACGAGTGAAGCTGAACCGATGTTTTGAAGATGAAGATGAATTGATTTCATCTTAGAAACCCTTGAGAGAAATAAGTTAGTAGAATGGCCTGGATTTGCTCATCGCAAAATAAACGATTAGGCTAGTGTAGAGTATGAGGTTCGAGTGGACTCTTCCTTTTTCTTTTTTTGAAAACACTGGGCTCTTTCTTAAATGAACTCTTATCTCTTTTTTATAAATAATAAATACGTAGTACTCCAAGAGCTGTCTCTTAAATTTTTTTAAGAGATTGTAAATTTTTGTAGTACGGAGTATAGGATTTCTAAATTTACCAAGAGCTGTTTCTTAAATTCTTTTTAAGATAAAATACCGAGTATAATAATTGTGTAGACTTAAAAAAATTGGAAAATATTTTTCATTCTTCAAATTTAATGAAATAGCTCTCGAGAACCATGTGAAGATTTATCAATGTAGGGATTTGGGTGAAATTAAAAATGGCAAATCCCGACATTCCTTTGAAAATAGCATTATGTGTGCACACAATATTTAATACATACTTCTTCTGTCTATTAAAACTTTTTTATCTTTTTTTGGGGTTGTTTAAAAACTTTGTTACTTTTCACCTTGATCAACTAATTTGTGATTCTTTTTATTTTCCTCTCATGTATACAAACATTAATCACACAATTTTTAATTTACCATCATCTGTGCCGCTCAACTTAGCAAATTTTTAAGAGACGAGTGGAGTACTTACGTATTTTTAAAATTGCATTATTTAACTCACAACTGTTTCAATGTTTGTACAGTTAACAGTTCTTTTTTGTACCCTTTTAATTACTCTTTAGTATACATTACTTTTACCGCACTCATATTTGTAGTTATAGTTTTTTTGTATACTTTTGTAAATGACTTATCATGTTTAATATATGGATAAAATGTGCACCCGTGCATCGCACGGGTGGAATACTAGTTTTCTCTTAATGGAAGATAAATATAAATTGTTCCAGGGTTGATTTGAGATCATATTGCTGGACTCATACATTTAGAAACTTAAGTTTGAACTTAATTTTGACTTTTCAAACGAGTTGAGATGCATAATTAAACAATTTCAGTTTTTTTTTTATATTTAAAATTTACATTTTAAGTAGGTTATGCTCTCTAATTTAGTGACAAGAATGCATTATTTAGCACATTTGTTTAACTAATATTAGGATATGTCGCAAAAAAAAACTAATAATATCATATCTACGATTTCAATAAATTGTGTTTTATTTATCTTGAGTTTGACCCGATAGAGCACTTACGTCTTATTAAAGATCATGACACTTATGTTACATATCTTGGAGGAAGGATTCAAAATGAATTGATACAAATGTTGTCAAATGAGGTTAGGAAAAGGATACAGAACATAAATCACATATATGATTGATGGATAGTGTACCCGGGGGTAGCTTATCCGAGGGGTTATTGCGGAGAATAACTAGAGAGAAGTCAGAGCAAATAAGTAAGAGAGAGAGTGTATATTCGATATGTATTCAGCGTGGTTACAAATGGGGAAATGGGGTGCTATTTATAGTAGCAATAAATGCCGGACAGGGACACGTGTCAAGCGCCCATTGGCCGAGAGGTCATCTCAACTGGTTGGCGTTGGCAGCCGCATGTGGCCGCATTTAATGCGGCTGTTGGATGGGACGTCTGTACAGGGTATGGTGATCTGTACACATGTGAGGCGGATATCATGTCGGGAGAGGTGCCCTCGGCTGCAGAGGACTAGCCGAGGGCTCTTAGTGCCGAGGACCCCTGAGTGCCGAGGGCTCCAGGTGCCGAGGGCTACTGTTTTCGCCGTTTTCTCCCAGTTCCTCTGTTTGTTCGAAATATCCACGCTGTGATAGTTTGGAGCCTTCGGCCAGGGGGCCGAAGGCACCCCTGGTGCGTATTGCGGGCTGCTTGGTACTCTGGGCGCCGTGATTTGGGCCTGTTGGGCCTTCTGGGCCTGTTGGGCCTCCACTGGAGTAGGAGTCTGTGGGCCGGGTGTTCCCGGGCCATATACTCCATCAGGAGTCCCTCACTCCTTTTGCCGAAAGGTACTTGAGGGAAAAGGAGTGATTTGTGTTTGTCCCCTGCCGTTGTTCCGTTGTAATTTCTGGGGTTGGTTTGTTGCTTGCATGTCCCTGCTGAAGGCAGTCCCTCAATTACCCACATGTCGGGACTTGAGGGCTTGCTTTGCCGTTTGTTGGAATTTTTCACCAATTTTGTAATTTAATGATTTTCCCGAGGGGGTCCTCCAGTCCCCCACTCCTTGAGGCACTTGTAAAGTGGTGAAAAGGAGTAGAGTAGTTGCGTTGCTGTTGTGGGCCGAAGGCTGACGCTTTTCGTTTCATTTTGGGGGGATGCCTCGTTAAAAACCTCATTAGGAAAAACCCTGTGGGAAAAAATCCTAATGAGGGAAAAAGAGTGCACCGAATTCCCCCAACGATGAATCGAAAATGTGAAACCTTGGTCAAAAATGGAGAATAACGGTAATGCTGAAGGCTCTTCTTTTTCTGAGGGCTCATGTGTTGATTAGCCGAAGGCTTGCTGCTGATGTCATGGGAGTGCCGAAGGGGAGCCCCTCAATCTGGGGATCGAGGGCGCGATGGATGAGGGCAGTAGTTGCATTGTCACCGGGGGGTCCCTTGCTTGTTGATTAGTTGGTGATGAGGATATCCGATGGCTCTCTTTACCTGTGTGCCGTAGGCTATCCGTCAATGAGACATACTACCCGGGGGCTACCCGGCCCTCACAGTGCTGAGGGGGAATCCCCGAGGGGTGGCCTGATATGAGGCTTTGGGCTTCTGAAGGAGTGATCCCGAAGGCGACTGTTATGTACTGTGTGGGCACAATCCGGGGGCGTCTCCGGCTGAATGTACCCGAAGGCCCTCCTTGATGAAGCGGAGTGAAGTAAGAAAACCCGGGGGCTCCCCAGAATATAGTCGTTGGAAATATAGCCGTTGGAATACGTACCGTCAGGATATAGCCGTTGGGGGGTACACGTGGAGTGGAGCCGTTGGCTGCTCGTGGGCGGGCGTCACCGGTTGGGTGAAATGACGGTGTGTAATGATCACTCTTGGCCTGAGGCCCAGTTTTTGGGCCCAAGCCCGGATTCTGGAGTCTATAAATACCCCATGGCCAAACCATTCTCCTTGTGCGTCCGATATCATTAGCGAAGCTCTGCCAAATTTTCTAGAGAGAGAAAGCTCAAGCCCCCGGTCAAAACTCAGCTTTCAAGGTCAGTGTCCTGCCTTCCTCTACAAACTTTTAGTAAGTTCCGCCCTCTAGCCTTAGATTAGGGTTAGAGTCCTGTAGAAAGCCTTCGAAACCTCAGGTGCGTACTTTGTCAAAAATGTCGTCCGCGAGTGATTCCCAGGACATCTCGGGGGCGCCCTCGATGGAGGATGGTGGTGATGCAGCTCTCGCCACCGAGGTGCAGAAGGATCTGGTGGCCGAGGCGGAGGCGGAGGAGTTCGAGCGAACCGCCGAAGATGAGGAGTTGGCCCTCGCCGTCCAAGTTGCTGAGGAGGAAGAGGAAAAGGAGAGGGCGAAGGTTACTGTGGCCGTCCTTCCCCCTCGGGGTGCTGGTGAGGCCAGTACCTCTCAGCCGCTGAACGCAGTTCCCATCCGGGTGGCTCCCGGGAAGAAGAAGGCCAAGGTAGCTGCCCCCAAGAAGAAGATCGTTGCCGTCGATCAGGGGAAACCCATAGATATGCCGGAGGGGTATTCCTGGCTCAATACTGCTGCCTTGGAGATAAAATCGAAGGCGGACAGGGCGGATCTCTACGTCACGCAGCTACACGTAGGGCCCTCGGCCGTGGTGGTCGAGCCGGGAGTCGACGATGTGCTGTCTCGGGCGCCCGAGGGGTGTATTGCAGTACACGTACTGTCGGTCTCCATGGGCCTTCGGTTCCCTCTGCACCCCTTCCTCCGGGAGTACCTTAGGTTCGTTGGCTTGGTCCCCTGCCAACTGACACCCAATAACCACTCTTATGTGGCGGGTTTTTTGAGCCTCTGCAGGGTCCGAGGGGTGACCCCCAGCCTGGACTTGCTCTTCCAAAGCTTCAACCTCTGTCGAGGGGGTCACACGAATGCCGAGGGCTTCGCCAACCTGCAGCAGATAGCCAGGTGGAAGCTATTTACGGAGGCGCCTTCGTCCAATAAGGGCTGGAAAGAGCGTTGGTGCTACGTCAGAGTTGCCGAGAACCCATTTCCGGTGGAACTTCGGGATCGCTTCCGTCGGCATCCGAAGGTTGGAAGTGCCGCTCTCGAGAAAGATGGCCTAATAATAGCCAAAATCCCGGAGGGTCGCACGAAGCAAGTGTCTATTAAAGATCACATTGCCGACAAGGAACTCTACGCCCTCGGCTTTCGGAGATACCGCTTCATTGGGGAAGCGGACGAGAAGTATCCCGTTTTTGCTGAGGCCTTCGGGGGAGCAGGAGGTAGTCTACGAGGGCTACAACCTTTATACTTAGAAAAAAAAATTGTCGTGTTTGTCGTTGTGTCTCTGACCCCTCGGTTCTAATCTTTTAACTTGTTGTTGTCGTTCTTTGCAGGTAGCAAGATGAATGCCAATGCTCTGTTTGCAAAGAGGAAGGGCAAAACCCAGGCAAAGGAGAAGGGGCCCTCGGGCCAGAAGCCAGCCGATGCGTTTTTCCCGAAGGTCGTAGAGCCTTCTGTTGAGGATGTCAATGCTGCTGAGGGGACCGGGGGCTCAAAGGCCGAGGCGGCCGTGAAGAAGAAGAGGAGTGGTAAGGGGGTGGAGCCCCTACAAAGAAGCAGAAAGCCGCCGGGGCGCTGTTGAGGGGGCGGCCCCCCTCATAATTGTTGATGACATGCCCTCCACTGATGGGCCTCCGGCCTCGGCCACCCCGAAGGCTCCGGTGAATCTCCCCCCGGAGGAATTACCCCGGGAGATCCTTCAACTCTCCCTTGTCCCCGGTGCTTCACTGATGCACAGTACTGCCGAGCCGAGGGCCTTCCTGTGGGGCATCACCTCGAAGATGGATAGAGAAGTCTTCGAGTCATACGATGATGATGCCCTCGAGAACAGGATCCTCCGGTCCTCTCTCACTATAAGTATCTGCTTCCTGTTTCCTTCTCTTATCAATTTAGTATTTTTTTTCTGGGGAATAATCTAACTCCTTTGATCATTGTTTGCAGGCCTGCATAGCCCTCGGGGAACAGGCCTGGAGGCGTGAGGAACAACGCCTTCACGAGGCCGAGCAAGATAAGAAGATGGAGGGGCTGATTCGCAAGAACTCTGAAGCGATGAAGCATGCTGCGCAGCTGGAGGAGGCCCTCCGGGAGGCGAAGGCGGCGGCGGAGAAGGCCAAGGCCGATGGCATAGCCGAGGGCAAGGCAGAGGCCGAGAGGGTTGCTGTCGAGACGGCGAAGAAAGCTGCCGATGAGGCCAAAACCGCCAAGGAGGGAGCTGTGGCCAAGGCCCGAGGGGAGGCAGTTGCTGAGTTCCTTGCCGAGGGCTGGAGGACCGAGGGCCATAAGGAGTGGGTGGCCTCCGTGGTGGCGGCCTCGGTGGATGCTTGGGTAGAAGGCCCCGGGGTTGACTGGCTGACAGATAGGGGCGACGCCTACTACCAGGGGGGTGAATTCTTTACCCAGCACCTGATTTACCGGAGGCTCGCCAGGCACTTTGGCGTATCCCTCGACCAATTTGACCCCTCAGCATACGGCCTCCCTCCATTGCAACCAGATGTGAGAGTTCCCCTCCCCCCGGGCGAAGAGCGGCCGACGATATACGACTCTGTGATGATGGGGGGTGATGGGGGCGGAGCCGTCGGAGGTGATGCTGCTGGGGAAGAAGTCTCCTCCAAAGCCGCCGTAGAAGATGCCCTCGGAGATAATGATGCTGAAGTCACAGAGAAGATTTGTACTTAGAAATTTCTGAACATATTTTTGTAATGAACACCATTGATCCTTCGGCTTCGGCCTGTTTGTAATTTTACACTTACTTCTGTTCTTGATGAATGCATGCTGCCTCCGGGCTCTTCACATTTGAATGCGCCCTATGTTTGAATGTATGCCTTCTCCTTTTTGAATGTATGTCTAGGACTTAGAATATTTTCTAAGTGTTTGAATATGGTTGTAGCCTTCGGTAGTTGGGCACCCTTTGCAGGATATACAACCGAGGGCTCAGCAATAATTAGAACTTAGAAAAATTTTCTAAGTGTTGATTCCTTGTGTACTGTAGCCTTTGATTGATAGGTAGCCTTCGGCTATTAGGTCCCTTGAGATGAGGGTGAAATATGTAGGACTTCGAAAGATTTCTAAGTGTAGATTTTCCCTTGGGAGCCTTCGGGAGATGGCATCCCTTCTTGATGTATGAGTAGTTGACCGGGGGAAAAATATGTAGGACTTAGAAAATTTTCTAAGTGTAGATTTTCCCTTTGGGAGCCTTCGGGAGGTGGCATCCCTTCTCGATGCATAGCCTTCGGCTGTCATATTCCCTTAGCTGTAATATTGATTGGGCCGGGGGCCCATCTTTAGGACTTAGATTTTTTTTTCAAGTGTTGCTTTCTTGTGTCGCCTTCGGGTGATAGGTGCCCTCTGACTCTGCATCACTTTTGCGAGATGCCCGGGGGCTACTCATTTAGGGTGATGAATGAGTAGGACCCTTCGGGTGATCGTGAGGCCCTTGTGTTGTATGAGTCTTTGGCTGAGGGCCAAATATGTGGGACTTTGAAAAATCTCAAAGTGTGCCGTGGATGCTGAACCTTCGGCTAGTGAGGAGTCTGTCCGAGGGGCAACTGTTTTGGAATAAGCCCCCTCGGTCTGGCCTTTGATGATTTGTAATAGATGCCTTTGGTTGTTTGTCATTTTCCAAAAGTGTGGACTTAGGAAAAGTGTGGACTCCTGTTGTTGTAAAGAAAGCCGACGAGGAGTATGTGCCCTCGGTAATTGCTTGGAAAGTTGTAGAGTTTGACTTAGCCAGTTGTGTCCCTTGTCATGGGGTAAGGGCCCTCGGTATTAGTGCATAATAGATGCCCTCGGTATTTTGCTGGAGGTACCATTTAGCGGACTTTGGATAGTCCAGTCCCTTCGTATTGTTGAAGCCTTCGGGGCTTGTATGACCGGAGGTGACCAAGCAGTGGACTTAGCCGTTTCTTGATGATATTTGTTTGAGTAGTATCCTTCGGGAAATAGGAGCCTTCAATTACCGGAGGTGTTCCTGTGGGGAGCCCACAACATGTTGTGATCTGTTGGAGCGTACTCTTTGATTTCTCGCTGAGTCTACTCCCCTTCACCCCCCCGTTTTTTTTTTGTGGTGAAGGGAAGACATCAAGAAACTCGGTTTCTTGGTAAGGCTGGGCCTATTAGGAGACCATCAGAATACACCAATGGCTCTCCTCCCTCGGGTTAACCTTCCGAGTTCCGAGGGGATCGAGGGTCGTTTCCTGGGTACAAGATATGATGGTCTGTAACCTGCCTCCCCTTGGGGGATGGCGCGGAAAGCGCCTCATTTTTGAAAGTCGTCCCCTCGGCGCTAGACATAGCCCGTGGCCTGCCACACCCTTGGGGTGGTGGCGCGGGGAGCGTTTCGGTTTGGAAGTCGATTCCTGGGCATTTCTCGTGCCTATCATACCCTTGGGGTGATGACGCGGATAGCGTTCCGTTTTTGAAAGTCGAATCCTGGGCATTTCTCATGCCTGTCATACCCTGGGGGTAGTGACGCGGAAAGCGTTTCAAGGAAGGGTTTTCATTTGCACACTAGTTGCAAATGGCCGGAGGCATTACGTGCCACCGGCACCGATGGTGGCGCCTTCGGTATATGCGTCCTCGTGGGGTACGACTTTTAGAAACAACACTTGGTGTTAGTTTCGATGTGTAGCCCCCGGTACTCGGTACCGAGGGGTCTTCTGTAGGAACACTTGGTGTTCTCTTTTGTTGTAGTTGACGGAGGTGTCTGCCCTCGGTACTTGGTACCGAAGGGTCTTCAAATGAAACACTTGGTGTTTTGATTGGAGTGTTCGCCCTCGGCGTTTGGTGCCGGAGGGCCCTCGGAGGAAACATTTGGTGTTTCCCAACAGATGTTTGGAAGTTGATAGGAGAGCATATCCCTGACACTGGGTGCCGAGGGGTCTTCTTTGAAACATTTGGTGTTTTTCTTCGTTTTGATGTTGATGATGGAGGTGTACCCTCGGCACTGGGTGCCGAAGGGAAATGAAACACTTGGTGTTTCTTGTCGTCGGTGGTGGGAGTTCCCACCCTCGGTACTTGGTACCGAGGGGTCTTGTTCGAAAACACATAGTGTTTTCCTGTTGTTGTAGGTGTTGATGGTGTCCGCCCTCAGCACTTGGTGCCGGAGGGGGTTCTTCTCGTGGTGAGGCCTGGGGCCTATAGTCAGTATGAGGGCTTGTTGTCTTGAATGTGTCTTCATTCCTCAAAAGTGGAGGCCTTGGGCCAAAGGGTGGTACATTCATTAGTTACGAGGGCTTGGCCGCTCTTACATTATTGGTAAAATTTAACTAAATGGTGTACATTCCAGTGCCTAGGGACCTCTTTCCCGTTGGGGCGTTTGAGCTTGTAAGTCCCAGGTTTGATGATGGCTGCTATGATGTAGGGGCCTTCGAATTTTGGTGCCATTTTTCCTCCCTCGGTTGGTTGGCTGGCTTCCCTCCTCCGGAGGACATAGTCCCCCACTTGAAATTCTCGGGTGCAAACTTTGGCGTCGATGTAGCCTTTGACTTGCCTTCGGTAGTTTTCTGCCCGGATGAAGGCTTGCTCCCGGCGTTCTGAAAGGAGGTGGAGGTCGAGGGCCATGTTGCTGTCGTTGACCTCAGGGTCATATTGGATCACCCTCCAGGTGGGAAGGGTGACTTCCGTAGGTGCTTTGGCTTCAAAACCGTAGCAGAGGGAGAAGGGTGTTTCACCTGTTGCTCGCCGAGGGGTGGTGCGGTAGGCCCAAAGGATGTTGTGGAGTTCTTCCACCCAGCCACCGCCCTCGGCCTCCAGCTTCTTTTTGAGGCCCTCGAGCAAGGTCCGGTTGGCATTCTCTACTTGCCCGTTGCCTTGAGGGTAGGCAACGGAGGAGAAGGTGTGTTTGATGCCCCATGCCTCCAGAAGGGCACAGAAGGGGGCTGCCTCAAATTGTGTTCCGTTGTCAGAGATGATCTGTTGGGGGACGCCAAACCTTGTGAGGATGTTCTTGAGGACGAAATGACGGCACTTCGCCTCTGTGATACTGGCGAGGGGCTCAGCCTCTACCCACTTGGTAAAGTAGTCGATGGCCACAATGATGTATCTGTTGTTGGAGGTACCCCTCGGCAGAGGGCCCACAAGGTCTATCCCCCATCGAGAAAAGGGGATGGATGTGCTGATGGGGGCATAGTTGACCGCTGGCCTGCCGGGGGCTTTCTGGAAATGTTGACATGTGGTGCACCTTCGGGCAAGGTCAACACAATCTCTGGCCATGGTTGGCCAAAAATAGCCCTGGAGAATGAGCCTTCGGGACATGGAGAAGGGTCCCTGGTGAGCTGAGCAAGTGCCACTGTGCACCTCCTCCATTGCGACCTCGGCTTCATCCTGATGAAGGCACCAAAGTAGCGTGTCGTTGTAAGACCGTTTGTAGAGTCTTCCGTCTTCGATGGCATAGCTAGGAGCCCTCAGTCTTGCTAGTTTAGCGCGGGTCTCGTTCTCGGGTAGCTGCCCTGTGGAGATGAAGGTGATGATATCCGAGATCCAGTCCTCTTGGCGTTGTTGGATGTTCATAACGGGGCTTGCATGGATACTCGAGAGACTGAGTTCCTCAATTTTGGCAATCTTGGAGATGTGCTCGGGGGAGTCGGCCGATAGCTTAGATAGTATGTCGGCCTCGGAGTTCTGAGCCCTCGGTATTCGAGTGAGAGAGTGTGCCTCAAATACCTTAAGCAACTCCTTGGCCGCCTCTTTGTACTGTTTCATTCTTCCTTCCTTGGCCTCATATTCCTCGGAGATCTGGCCAACGACCAACTTGGAGTCGCATTTGATGTGGATCTGCCGAGCCTTCATGTTGGCAGCCAGCCGAAGGCCACATAGGAGGGCCTCATACTCGGCCTCGTTGTTGGAGACTTTGAAGGAGAAGCGGATTGCATAGTAGGCTCTGAAGCCCTCGGGAGTAATGAGGACTACCCCTCCCCCGCATGCTTTGGTCGCGGAGGAGCCGTCAGTGTAGAGGGTCCACCAGTCATCCGAGGCAGCCGAGGGCTCTCCGTCCGTGGCTGCCCTTGCGGTACACTCCGTCACAAAGTCCGCCAGGGCTTGGCCCTTGATGACAGGCCTTGGACGGATGTCAATGTTGTACTGGCTCAAGAAGATAGCCCATTTCACCATGCGGGAGGAGCTGGTGGGGCTCCTCATGAGGGCGCCGAGGGGTTGATGAGTGAGGACCTGAACCGGGTGAGCCTGAAAGTAGTGGCCCAACTTCTTGACGGTCCAAACGATGGCTAACACCGTTTTCTCCACAGGAGAGTACCTGAGTTCGGCCTCCTTTAGGGTCTTGCTTACATAGAAGATGGCATGTTGGATGCCGTCTTCCTCCCGGATGAGTACGGAGCTGATGGCTGCCGGGCTGACCCCAAGGTAGAGATAGAGGGTCTCCCCTACCTTTGGTTTTGAGAGCACAGGGGGTGAAGATAGATACCGCTTGAGTTCGTCGAAAGCCCCCTGGCATTCCGGAGTCCATAGAAAGCCAGCCGTCTTCCTCATGATCTGGAAGAAGGGTAGAGATTTCTCCACTGATTTAGATAGAAAGCGATTGAGGGCTGCCAGGCGGCCCGTCAACCGTTGAACTTCCTTCACATTGCGTGGGGGCTCCATGTTGATGATGGCCTGGATCTTCTCGGGATTGGCCTCAATACCCCTTCGGCTCACCATGTAGCCCAAGAACTTGCCCCCTTGGACGCCGAAGGGCACTTCTTCGGGTTTAGCCGAAGGTTGAACTTTTGCATGATGGCGAAGATTTCCCGGAGGTCGTCAGCATGGCTGGAAGATTGTTTGCTCTTGACGATCATGTCGTCGACATAGGCCTCCATGGTGCGCCCTAGGACGGCTTGAAAGACCCGGGCCACCATCCGGGTGTAGGTGGCCCCCGAGTTCTTTAGGCCGAAGGCCATTACTAGGTAGCAGAAGTTGCCCTCGGGAGTCATGAAGGCAGTTTTTTCGGCGTCTTCCTCGTGCATGAAAATTTGGTGATACCCTCGGAAGGCATCGAGGAAGGACATGATCTCACACCCTACGGTCTCATCCACAAGTTGATCGATATTGGGCAAAGGAAAAGGGTCCATAGGGCACGCCTTGTTGAGATCCGTGTAGTCCACGCACATGCGGAAGGTAGGGGGCTTCTGTGCGAGGACCACGTTTGCCTGCCATGAGGGGTATTTCACCTCCTTGATGTGCTTAATAGAGAGGAGCATGACGACCTCCTTTTTCACAAATTCCCTCCTCTCGGCGGAGAGGGGTCTTCTTCGTTGCTGTACTGCTTTTGTCGAGGGGTCCACCGAGAGGCGGTGGGTGATGACCCTTCGGCTTATTCCCGGCATGTCCTCCGGCCCCCATGCAAAGACAGTGGAGTAGGCGCGGAGGGCGTCAGTGATACCGGTCTTCAGATCTTCAGGGAGTTGGGCTCCAATCTTCACGACTCTCTCCGGCTGGGCCGGATCGAGCGCAAAGTCTTCTACGTCCTCGGCTGGTTCAGCCCTCAGCCTTTTTTCTTCTTGGTCGATGGTTCCGGTGATGGTGTCAACGCAGAATTCCGTCTTACTTACCTTCTTAGTGACTTGAAGATAGCAGGCGCGGGCAATTTTCTGATTCCCCCGGGAGTAGCCAATGCCCCCCTTGGCGGGAAACTTGAGGCAGAGGTGCCTCATGGAGATGATGGCCTCGAGGTCCTCAAGGGCTGGCCGGCCGAGGATGATGTTGTGGGCGCAGTCGATGTTTACGACGACGAACTCCACTTCGAGCTGGGCTCTATGGAGCCCGTCGCCGAAGATCACCGGGAGGGTTATTACCCCCTCGGAATCAATAGTGTCGCCGGTGAAGCCGGCAAGAGGGGTCTTAATGGGCCGAAGGGACCCCCTCTCCAGATGCAGCTCTCTGAAGGTGCTGAGGTACATCACATTGACGGAACTACCCGTGTCAATGTAAGTTCGGTGAATGATGGTGTCGTTTATTTCAGTCCGAATCACCAAGGCATCCCTGTGAGGAGAAGAAGTAGGAGGGAGATCTGCGTTGGTGAAGGTGATGGGTTCCTCCCTCAGTCGATTTACCGGGGGCATATGAGTGACTTCCCCCACGTAAAGCGATTGAGCCCACTTCTTTCGCTGGCTGGTGGAATCGCCCCCTGTATTGCCACCGGTGATCATGAGGATGTGGCGTTTTTTCTCCTGGTAGTGGGGGTATTCCTCCTCCTCCTCTTCCAAGTTTCCGATCTCCCTCTTCTTGCCGAGGGGGATGGTATTCGGGTTCACCCAAGCGTTTACCTTCGTGTGGTGCCCTCGGGGAGGTCCCTGATGGGAGGGTCCCGAAGGGTCTCATCCCTCTTCTGGCGTATGGTTAGGAGGTGGGAGAAGTGCTTCCTCGTGCGACGCCTCCCGGCAAATTGTGTCAAGAAACGCTGGGCGAGTTCTTGCCACGAATCAATGCAGCCCTCGGGCAACCGGTTGAACCATTCGTATGTCGGGCCCTCTAAGGTGGAGAGGAACCAACGACACAAATATTCGTCCGACGCCCCTACCATCATCATGTTGTTCTGATATTTGCTGTAGTGTTCCTGGGGGTCCGTCTTCCCGTTGTTGGGCTGTATGTGTTTCCCTCGGTATTTTTCCGGGATCCGGGCCGACAATACCCTTGGGGTAAATGGCGTCCGGGTCCGTAGCTGGATGACGGGTTCCCCGGAGCCCTCGGGCACCTTCTTCTGTAATTCCTCCATTTTGGCCATCATGGCCTCGTATTTGAGGTCTGAATGAGGGGTGGAGGTGGTGGCGTGAGCTTTGTTGGCCTCCATTTCATCAAGCCGGCGTTGGAGGACCGCAATAATTTCGTCCCGGGGATCCTTCGGGAGGGTCTCCGCCCCCTGCGAACGAACCCGGGCCGAGTGGGCCTGGTTGATTTGGTGGCGAGCATCATCGGCATGAAGGGGTGCCTTGCCTTTGTCCCGAGGGGGACGCTCCTCGTCTGCCCTCGAGACAGACCCTCCGCTTTCCTGGGGCCTTTGGAGTGCTTTCCCTCCGAGGCGGTCTTGGACCCCTCGGCGGTCTGGCCCTCCTCCGAGCCGGTTGAGGGCGGAAGTGCGGGGCCTTTCTCTGTTGTCATTATGGCGGTCCCGGGACTGAACTTCTTGGGAGGACGTATCTTGGGCCACTACCCCTTCGTTGTTCCTAAACCGAGGGGTGGGGTTTCCGAAGGGGTGTGGCAGAGGGGGAAGTATGATGTTCTCCCCAACCTGGGGGTGAGCCGGAGCCAGGGTGCCGAAGGCACCCGGGTTCTGAGTGAGCGTTTGGATGAAGGCGGAGAGCGCCGATTGCACGTCGATGGTGAGAACCGGAGGGCTGACTTGGTCATCGCTCCGGTTTTTCTTCTTGGCCTCGATGCCGAGGCGGGCATCGGGGGCATTCTGTTGGATCTGAAGGCGTAGGTCGACAGCCGCCTGTTCCAGCCCAGCGATGACACCGCCCTCGGGAGCCCTGTGAGAGGCTTCGGGGGCGTTGACGTCGCCGAGGGCCAGGTTCTTGTCTTCTACGTTTTTGGAGTTGGCACGTGTTGTTCTCACCATTTTGGTAGAGGGCTAGTGTTTGGCGAAGGGGGAGGGTTTCTTACTCGATTGTTCGACCTCGCAACGAGAGCACCAAATGATGGATAGTGTACCCGGGGGTAGCTTATCCGAGGGGTTATTGCGGAGAATAACTAGAGAGAAGTCAGAGCAAATAAGTAAGAGAGAGAGTGTATATTCGATATGTATTCAGCGTGGTTACAAATGGGGAAATGGGGTGCTATTTATAGTAGCAATAAATGCCGGACAGGGACACGTGTCAAGCGCCCATTGGCCGAGAGGTCATCTCAACTGGTTGGCGTTGGCAGCCGCATGTGGCCGCATTTAATGCGGCTGTTGGATGGGACGTCTGTACAGGGTATGGTGATCTGTACGCATGTGAGGCGGATATCATGTCGGGAGATGTGCCCTCGGCTGCAGAGGACTAGCCGAGGGCTCTTAGTGCCGAGGACCTCTGAGTGCTGAGGGCTCCAGGTGCCGAGGGCTACTGTTTTCGCCGTTTTCTCCCAGTTCCTCTGTTTGTTCGAAATATCCACGCTGTGATAGTTTGGAGCCTTCGGCCAGGGGGCCGAAGGCACCCCTGGTGCGTATTGCGGGCTGCTTGGTACTCTGGGCGCCGTGATTTGGGCCTGTTGGGCCTTCTGGGCCTGTTGGGCCTCCACTGGAGTAGTAGGAGTCTGTGGGCCGGGTGTTCCCGGGCCATATACTCCATCAATAATCTTGTTGACAATACCTATTACAGTAGCCGATGCAGAAAGAAAGCTCTCAAACTTAAGTTGATAAAGACATTTTTGCGATCAACCATGTTTCAAGAAAGGTTGAATGTATTAGCTATGTTATTAATTGAGAAGGAATTAATTGAGCACCTCGATTATGCCAACTTGATTAATACCTTTGCTGCTAAAACTGACTGACGGGTTGTGTACTTAATTAGTTACTTTTAATACATTTGGTATTTTTATATTATACTCCGTATAATGTAAGAATTTTAATTAATTAGCTATTTTGTGATGTTACATCTCTAACTTAAAAAAGTTATACTACATTAAATTGTAATTTATTGGGGTGTTTTTATGAAGTTTGACTAATGCTCCAGTTTAGATAGGATGTGAACATGTGAGAACTTTAAATTTACAAATGACATAAATAAAGTTTTCGTGGAGTGGACTACAAATTAAAAGGGAAAAAATATTACGAATTTTTATTAGAGGTTATCAATTCATAAGATGGTAAAGATATAATTCCCTAAATAGGAGTATAAAAGTTTTGAAAATCCAAAATAGAAGTATCATGTTTTTTATTCCTTGAATAGGAGTAAATTTCTGCCAAGTTTGACATTACTAGGCTTTAAAACATGGTATTTTTTTTTCAAACTTGGCAGATTACTCCTATTCAGGGAATAAAAAACATGATACTCCTATTTTGAATTTCAAAACTTTTTTGCTCCTATTTAGGGCAATTTCTAGATGGTAAAGTGTCTAATCTGTTCTTTTTTATCTAAATATAATATAACTACATAAATCTTGTTAGAATAAATAATCAAAACCTTGAATTCCACTTTGTTTATTTAATTAGGGTGTAGAATGTAGACTACGTACAAGACGAGTTTATAAAATATATAGTTTATGAAGAGGTGACACGGTTATAAAAAAATGAGTTTATGCAGTAGATATTGAATTAGTAAAGTAAGAATAAAGTAAAAATGATTTAGAACAACACAAATTTTACCAAATTTGATATGAGGAGTGGGACAAACTGAAAAGGAAATATGAGACATTCTTAACGGAACGAAAAAAATGCAACACTATGTATGAGATACATGACTTTGGGCATAATATTATGTTTTGCTTATACATCAGTATTGATTTATGTAATGTGTGAATATGCATGTTTTCTGTACTAATGCTTAGGGGTGGGATTTTGCAACCGAGAACCGTAAAACCAGTTGGAACCGAACTGTTATAATCCAGTTTGGTTCCTATAAATGAGGTATTAGTTGTTAACGGTTTGGTTTTTAGTTGTGGTTAACGGTTCGGTTCTTGGTTCCTATAAAAAACACGTGCACAAAACCGTTAAGGAACCAATACTATAAATATATAAAAAACAAATAGTAGTAGTATTTGTAGTAATAATAATACAACAATAATATTAAAATTAACAATAATAACCACCACCAGAACAACAACAATGATATTAATAAATGAATGATATTTAGCCAACAATTGTAGTTTAATCAGCTAAAACAGATGTAATTAATATTTATGCATGATGTAGTATAAAATAACTCAAATAACTTTTAGTTGCATATATTTTAGCTTACTATCTTCATGATATTTGAAATTATTAGATGTTTTATAAATTATGCTACTAGCGAGCTGAGTGGAATGAACTTATTCTTGTACATGTACACGCTTACTCAATGTATATTCTAGGTTTTGAAAAACCTGAAGTGTGAGTCATATTCTTGCTACTACAATGATGAACAACCTTCATTTCTACGATATAACAATGATTTTATATTTTATTTATTAAATGAAAATTGAAATATTCTTTTATTCTATCAAGTGTTCACTTACTCATGTTTGAGTTTTGATGTTTGGAGCAACTAGAGCTCCAAATAAATTTTAAAACTTGTTTTGAATTTTTGAAGTTTTTATGGGTAGAAGCTAAACTATGTATTAATTCTTAGATAAAAAATTATTCGATGAACAGGTAAAAGCAAGAATTGTACCGTTTAGTATGGTTCGGTTCCATAACCGTTATTGAGTTTCTATATATGAACCGGATCGATTTCATTAGTTAAATTTTTTATGATAGTTCCACTATCACGTTTGTCATTCTTTTTTACTTTCACGTTTGTCAAGACAGAATTTTGATTGTAATTATATTTACTTACGTACTATTGAACATAATGAAAGTTTAATGTTTTGAAAATTCATATTAATAGAAATTTAATAACATTTTATACATAATAATTTGTTTATATAAAATAAATAGTGTAAAAATCACAATGTTGCAACTATTAAAGAACGAAGGAAGTATTTCATTAGCATCCTAAATATCATATCAACAAGTTTTTTATAATTTAGATATTCAAATAAAGAAATTGATAAGTTGGATGTTATGTGTAGAAAACAAAAGTTAAGCTAATGGCCATTTTAGTTTTATTCTCTTTAGAACATTACAACTCTCATCAGGGCATGTTTGGTTTGGGGTAATCTCACATGAAGGCCGGAATGTGATACTTGGAATGTTAAATATCCATGTTTGGTTCACGGTTTTGAGAAAAAATCTGG
This sequence comes from Cuscuta europaea, assembly GCA_945859875.1. Classification (NCBI taxonomy): domain Eukaryota; kingdom Viridiplantae; phylum Streptophyta; class Magnoliopsida; order Solanales; family Convolvulaceae; genus Cuscuta; species Cuscuta europaea. Next base: position 40,045,307 of record CAMAPE010000038.1, read on the forward strand.
AAAGTTACACTCTCGGAAATGTAATATGGAGGGGGATGGTATACCCTTCCATCCCTTAGGTTATCTGACATTCCCGGGGATGGTCTGCTTTTCTTCCGAAAATACCCTCAATTAATTATCTGATGGAGTATATGGGTCTAGGACCCAGGACCCACATACTCAGAAGAACAGAAAGTACAAGCCACCAAGCGGTGCCCTCGTCGGCCAAAGGACCCTCGTCGGCCGAAGAGGGACCAACTCAGAATATGGTCCCGAAGCCAGAGAACTTGGGTGTCCCCGTCGGCCGTTCCCTCGTCGGTCGTGCCCTCATCGGCCGTGCCCTCGTCGGCCACGAAAGCCTCACAGGACTAGATTTTACACTTAATAAATTCTACACACATTGTATTCGGCCCAATAGCGGTCCAATTGTAAATGGGTCTCCCAAGACCAAGGCTTGGGAGCCCAGTCTATATTTTTCCTATAAATACTTCCCCTGGATGTAGTTGTAGTGGTTACAAAATCATTCTATTGAAGCATTTATTTGCACTTCTCTCTCTAGCTCTCACTTCTCTCTAGACATATACTCTATCATTTGGTGCTTTCATTGAGAGGACATGCTTTCATTCCAAGTATCATTTGTGATAGTTAAATATCCATGTTTGGTTCACGATTTTGAGAAAAAATCTGGAAAGTTACACTCTCGGAAATGTAATATGGAGGGGGATGGTATACCCTTCCATCCCTTAGGTTATCTGACATTCCCGGGGATGATCTACTTTTCTTCCGAAAATATCCTCAATTAATTATCTTTTTTCATTTAATTTCTCTATGTATTCAACTTTTATCAAATTTGATTTTTTGTGATTCTATAAAACTTGAAATGTAGTTTCTAAATATGTAAATTTTATTTACTAAAAAACTTATTATTGAAGGAATTAGTTAATTTTAGAGGTTTTTCCTTAAATAGTACTGATATATAAGTTATGTACACAAATATTACTACGGTTAATATGCATAGTCACTATGATGGACTAATGTGTACTCAATTTTATAGTCAATCGAATATCGAAAATTGTGTGACAATCTTTTAAGTGGGACAGATGGAGTATGTTTATTTAATTATATTTGAATGTCTATCCTTGATACTTTCATAATCCTTTTTTCCTCAATATTTAAATATTTTAAGGTATTTATGTTATACGGAGTAAGACTTATGGATTATTTAAGTTTTTGATGAGTGGATTTCAAAATATAATGGCAAAATTGATCATTTTTTCTTTAATTTGAAAACAAGTTTTACGAATAACTTGAACATTTTATAAATTTATTATTTTTTAAATGATAGCAAATACAATTTGATTGCTATTTGCAAAGAGTTTTTTCATCTCTATATTGGATCTCCGACCTTTTACAATTAAACCTACTTAAAAACAATTCATTTAGATTTGATTTTATTTATTAATAAGATATTTCATTTTTTGTTTAGTTTTTAATTACATTAGATGTAGGTTGTAATAGATTTATTGTGTTAAGAGAAGATATTTAAAGGGCATTGAAGTAATCCACCATATCTGTAATATAAAATATCTTTCAACCAAATAAATTAATGTCACATTCCCGTAATCTTAACCAAACACAAATGGGAATAAATTGACTACATTCCCATCAATCTACCATAACCATCAATCTGACATTCCCGCGGTAATATGACATTCCTTGAACGAAATATACCCTCAGAGTATTGTTAAGCCCATAAATTACATTTAAAAACTAAAGTCAAAGATGATAAACATATGGGTGTTGGGAATTGATTCTGCTTGATTGCTTCTGTTATTTTTAAAAGCAAAATCAGAATTAAAACCAATTTTCAGAAGGTTATATCCTCCATATTCTAAAAATATGCTTCTAAAAGCAATTTGGAACGCTCATATCATAAAGACTTCTGCACTTTCACTCAAATACTCTAATATTTAGTAAGTAGATACGAACACCCTTATATTACATTCAAAAGTACTCTGTATCAAATTTAAATGAAAGTATTATTATATTTATTATATTAGATAATGGGGGTGTTTGGCAATTGACCGTTGGCTGTTGGCTGTTAGCTGATTCTGTTGGCTGATTCATTACAGCGGATCTTGTTGACTGTTTTGATTAGCTGATAGTATTAGCAGTTTGTAAAATGATGTTTGGTTAAGTGGTTGTTCACAATCAGCTGATTACTTATTAAAATGACTTTTAAGGACATCAATTAATTTTTTTTCCAACTACTTTATAAACATATATCGTAAAAGAAGACCACCAAAATTGAGAAACGTTGAGTAAAATCTACTTTTAACACTACTTTTATACTGGTACCTAACATCAATATACATGTGGAATCCACTAAGCCTTAAATATCCAGTACAAGTTGGAGATTTTTTAAAGCTTGATTTTGTTTATTTCAAAATTTAATTTGTTATGTATCTTATATGTTATATCTATGAACCACTTTATTTGATGTTTTAGGTGAAGAAAGCCCACTAACGATTACTACGTAGTTTTGTTGGGAAAGTCAAAGTAGCCGACCAAGAGACAACGGAGGGAGGTTGGGTAAAATAGGAACACCGTGTATATTCTGGAACATCCAAGAGCAAAATGCCAATTTTATTAGCATTTTTAATTTTGGTTGTTTGAGACAAAAAGCTAAGTGAAAAAGTCAATTAACCAAACACCTTAATTAAATGTTTATTTGGTCAAAAAGCCAAAAAGTGGTCAAATCAGTCAAAAATGGCTCATAGGCCATCAACCAAACACCCCCAATAATCATGGGGCATAGACCGCATAGTTAGGGGGTAACCTAGGTCTCAACTCGACCCAGTCCAACCCAACCCAAATGTAAAATGTCTTAAATATTAACATAAAATATTGTGTTAAATTTTAAAAAAAGCTTTGTACCTCTCGAGTTGAGTTTGGACACCTACCTACCCACTAATAAAAAAAAGGCTAAAGGGTGAAATAGGTACATGAACTAACTTAACGTGTTCAATTAGCCCCTTATATAGGAGGTTCTGTTCGGTCATCGCCAATTGGGACGGTTCCCGGTGGATTTTTTTGATGAAATGTTTTTAGCATCTTATTCATTAAGTCTAGTTTACTCATACCAAATTTCAGCTAAAAATTCAATCGGGAAGGTAGTCAAAAGATTTTTTGAAGATAACTGCGCAGTTAAACAGCGCAGTACATTTCGGAAAATCATTTGATTGTCTTCCCGATTTCATTTTTAGCTGAAATTTGATATGGCTAAACTAGACTTAATGAAGAAGATGTTCAAAACATTTTATCAAAAAAATCTATCGGGAACTGCCCCAATTGGCGACGGCCGGACAGAACCTCTTAAATAGGGGGTAATTGAACACTTTAAATTAGTTCATGTACATATTTGACCCTTTAGCCTAAAAAACTAATAACACATGGCTGGTATTCACATTTCTATCGTGCATTGTCACTTTTTATGTACTCTCGTACTACCTCCACCACATTAATATTGGGATAGTCTTAATTAAATGGATAGAGAAAGATAAACAAGAAAAAGTTAGTTGGAGGGGAGTATAATAAAAGGAAGCGTGGCTATTTATAAATTATAATCAACAATTTATACTTAAATTGGACTCGAAATAAGACTCGTGAATTCGTGATATGTGGAACTTAAACCGAATAAGTGAGTCAAAACTATTGAGTATTATTATCCCCACCCCAAGTGGCACTAGTTGGAATACTAATTGACGGCACGTCATTGGTATGAGATACAAGAAGAGGTGGACAATTTTGACTTCATATTGGCATATCCAAATACGAGGTCCATAACATGTTTGCCCTTTTCACGTGGGCATCAAAGGCTTGCGCGATTTGTCCCTTTTTTGCTATCTAATTGAACCAAATTTTTAGAGTATGATCGATAAATGTATAGTTTGTGTGTATTTTGTATGTATTTTACAATTATTGAAATTTAATTTGATTTTATCTATATAAATTTGGTTTATTTAAATCTGGTTGCTTTTACTCTGGTCTATTCTATGACTGAAAATCATCCGAGTGAAACGTCATTAGTCCGTCACTCCGTCTAAAACAGTTCTACCATATACTAAAATTGTGTGTGTTTAGATGGGGCTATTATGACAAGGATGATTTAGGTTGGGGTTCTGATGGGCCCAAGTACAAAGCAGCTCAATTTTGTTTCAAATTTTTAAAGCAACATTTTTCAAATTTTAAAGCATTTTTTTCTTTTTCATATTTAGCTTACTCATATAATGTTTAAGCTTGGTATAATTATTTTTTCAACCTAGTCTAATCCAAGTTTGTGGATCCATCCCAAGACTCCTAATAAACACACTTTTTTTGAGAGAAAATACAACTTAAATCATCGAGTAACTCTACTACTTGTATTAGGGCATCTCCGATGTGGAGATGGGTTGCTATTCCACATAAGACAATATACTCTTTGTTTACAAATGTAGTGGCACTAACCATTGGTGGGAAATGTATACGGATGGAGCATCCAGTGCCAAGGGATGTGGGGGATGAGCAGTCGTCACTTCACCTGAGGGGTGCAAGGCGTACTATTCTATACATTTCAATTTTAAAGTGACTAACAATGAGGTCGAATATGAAGCTCTTATTGCAGGTCTGAAGTATGTCAGAGCTTTGGGTGTCGAACGGGTGAAGGTCCGCTCGGACAGCCAATTGGTGGTAAATCAAGTGAACGGGGTGGCAGAAGCCAAGGAAAGAGGATGAAAGCATACAAGGAGCTGATGGATGGACAAATAAGACTCTCTGAACAAGTTATTCTCGATCATGACTACTGGGTGGAGAATACATAAGCAGACATACTCTCCAAATTGGGAAATAGTGCACTAGATGATCAGACACAGGTGATACCTGCGCACATTCAACGTTTCGCTTGAAGGGAGATTTTGGGGACACCAGCCACTCTGGTCCTCCAGGTGGATGCAGTATCTTTTGCCAAACCAGACTAGGTTACTGAACTAACAGATTACATCAGGGATTGAACTCTCGTGATTACAAACCCGGTCCATACCAATAGATTGAACTTGACCAAGAGGAGGGTCCTGAATTTTGAGTTTGTGGATGGACAACTCTACACAAGAAGACGTTCGGGGGTCCTTATTTGAAGTGGCTCCCGCTCGGTCTAGCAACAACAGTCATGGATGAGATCCATGAAGGGATTTGTTCGAGCCATCAGGGCCCAAAAACATTGGCAAGAAAAATCATTTTACAGGGATATTATTGACCGACCATCCAACAGGATTGCTTTCATCATACCAGGAAATGCAAAATCTGCCAACAATATCCCCAGTGCCCGGACGGCCAGCAAGCTTTTACACACCAATGACCACAACACTGTCGTTCGCTAGGTGGGGGATCGACTTGCTAGGGCCTCTACCTACGGCGTCCGGAGGAAAGAAATACATCATTGTGGGGATATATAGACTATTTGTGCCGAATGCGCCACCCAAGCGCACTATAATCGGTCTTACAAGACAAGTGATTTTTGTGGTGAATACAAATCCCTAGCAATAACCCGCTATTAGCCTTAACAAACGGTGTCTACAACGCTTTACGGAATGTTACTTTGATAAGACATTCAGTTTTCCCATCATTAGGGGGAGAAAATCGAGAATTCTCTGATTGAATGATAGGAATCGTTATGGTACATCCCTACCTTGTCTTAACAATGATTTCCAATCTTCAAATGTAATATTGAAGTAAAGGATTAGAATTGCCATAAGCAATGTAAGTGATCAGATCACATACACTAGCCGTAAATATATCTGTAAGGCTCAAAGTTCAAATTAAAAGATATAATGCTAAAGGAACAAACATTGCAACCACAAACGGTGGGGTTGTGGTTGAGGCTGTGGCTCTCCAAAGGAATAGAGGGAAGCTACAAGGTTCGATTAATTAGACACCCCAAATAGTAAGGTTGAATTAGGCACAAATCAATATATTCGTCATCATATGAATTTCTCTCATGAGATCATCTCTGACTAAACACGTCCATGAATCAATAATGGGGGGACGCCCCGAAGTTTAAATGATTCTAGAGAATTAAAATCTCAATGGTAACGAGAGTTTATTTGAGTCAAATAATAGACCTTACACTTACATTGACGATATATTTATACGGTTACTCGAAGAACATAGAGCATGATGATATCGAACCATACTTTATTGCAATATAAAAGCAAAGTGAATATTGGCCTAAATGTGTACAAGTAATCCAGGTATAAATTTAATATTTGACAAAGAGACGGATGTTTAGGGGGTGTTTGGAAATGATTCTAATTCTGCTTCTTTTTTAAAGCAGAAGCAGAATCAGAATCAGTTTTCAGAAGCTGGTACCCCCAGCTTCTAAAAAAACTGATTCTGAGAGTAAATTAGAGCACCAGAAGTGCTTCTGGAATTTCACTCAAACACTCCAGCTTCTCCTTCTGCTCCCTGAAGGAGCAGAATCAGTTTTGAGAATCAGATCCAAACACCCCCTTAGTATGATAGTTCTAATCAACCAAGTGTAAAGCCTGTAGGGCATAAATTAATTCATTGTGAGAAAGCGTATTGAGATAATAGGTCCTGATTACTCTCACAACACCTTGAATTCAAATATGAAATGTTATATTTCTCTATTCTGAACACAAAAGTGTTCAACTACTTAATCTCTAGGTAGTCTCCAAAGTAATGGAGACGCAACTAAAGATTGTGGTCACCAAATGCCTCAATAGGATCTCATTCAAGAGATGTATTTGAAGCATTTGTTATGATTTTATTATCTCAAATCAAGTGAATCTAAATCACATAGTACAATAGTACAATTATATTGAATTGTTCAATGTTGGATTAAATCAATACCAACAGAAGTGACATACCCTCTAATTAATCACTAGATTGAGAAGGGATAGAAAATGACAGATTATGCCTTACATATTTATAAATGAAGCAAAACTCCAAATTTTCAAGTATCATTGTTTGTCGAAGATAAAGACGTAATACGTACTCATAAGGAAATAGGACGAATCTTCTATACTTGAAAGTCGTAATTGAGATGAATGGTCTCGGGAAACTCGGGCCTGCTTTGAAATTAAACACCTAGTTGGTTGAATACTAATTCACCAGTTGCATATATCCAAAAAGGTTCTCAGGCAAAATTAACATAGATAAATGTAAACTGTCAGCACCCTCATGATCGGTCGAAATATGAACACTAGAAAAGAGGTACCCTTTTTCTCCAGTCAAGGTTATTTTTTCCCACACTTGGCAGAGTTTTGAAGAGACAACAAGATATATCACGTTCTGTCAACAACTCAGCACAAGGGGGAGTGTTGAAGGAAATTATGTATTACGGGCTCATTGGCCGGTCTCCGTAAACTCTTACATCTCCCTATTTTTAGGGCGCATTGGTAATGAAGTTAAACAACAATTATCCCTACAACAAGATCACATTTAAAAACTAAAAACATGAGGATGATGTTTCAGTTTGGATACGAACCGGAGTATTTGTTTAAGAACGATTTGGGAGATAATGATGTTTAAATTATGACGCAATTAATTAAGGAGCAGTAATCCAGCATGTGACGAAGTGACGAGTATTTAAAGGCCCATTTTTAGTTTAGTTAGGAATAACTCTCGTAGTCGCATGTTTTCAGGGAACTAATTCGTAAATAGCCCACCCTATACATACAAAGTGTATATAAATGATGAGCACCGCTGCTTTGCACCTCCCAAGAATTCCCACATACTTCCGGATTTCCAAAGTTGAGCCAGACTCTACCCTCCTCATACTCCATCCTCTCTCTAATCAACCTTCTTCCATCCTTTTGGTTAGTTTTCTTTTCCTTAATTATTCTCTCTTACTATTATGTTATTAGCATTAGAATTAGGATTTCTTCTTCATATGTACTCATGTTCTTATTTATTTCAAACAATTTTGAATTTTGCATTTGTGTGAATGCACACATTTGATTATTACTATATTTGATTAGGATTAGGATGTTTTATTTTGGACTATTTTTTGTCCTAGATCAAACCAGACTTTCATATTTATAAAATACATAGAGATCAATCCAGTTCAGACCAGACTACCAAATTTTGGTCGAAACATTCTTTCATCACCAATTACTCAATTACTCAATTAGTACTGTATAAAATAGTTAATGCAGTGTCGTAGAGTTACAAATTACAAGCAGTGTAAAATAATGACACAGATCCTATTGGGCTATGGCCTATGGGCAACCCAACACTTCAAAACAATAAATCCTATGGAGTATTTTATTTTCTTCTACAACACACAAACATAGCTCGCCGTCTCGCCCATGCTTGCCCTGTGCGGCTGTGCCTAGGTACTTGAATTGAATTGAAATGTGACTTGATCAAGTATAATTTGGTTTGAACGGATTTGATCTCGTATTTTGTTACTCCCTCCGTTTCTTAAACAAGTTGCACATTTGACTTCACACATATTAAGAAAATAAATTTGACTTTACTGTGGAGTGCACTGTTTGAACACTTTTTGGCATTCTTTGGCACTGTTTGAATCTGCCCGAAAAAGAAAGGTGGAACTTGTTTCAGAAAGGGAGGGAGTATATGATTTGCTTTCACCTAACGTAATATGAGACCGAAACCAGTCCGATTAAAAAACATAATTTATTGATTTATGAGAATAGTAATCCGTATAACTTTAAGTACATGCGGAGTATAATATATTCATTGTACGTTGGGTATATAATTATTTCTTGATAAGTAGGTACATTGATTTGAACGCCTACCTAGCGAGACCTACTTTGAAGTTTGAATCCCGCCTCGTGTACACACTCGGTTACATGCCGAGTTACACGCCGATCAAATTGTCTGTATACAGACAATTTGATCGGTTAGACAGACAATTTAACCGACGTTTTATGAAGAAAATCGATTCCCATACAGACAAAATATAAAGAGTTGTCTGTATCACAGACATTTTAAACCTGAATTTTTCATAAAGTGTCTGTGATACAGACATTTTTTTTATTTTTTTCTGTGTGAAAATCGGTTTTCTTCGTAAATCGCCGCTCAATATGTCTGCGTAGTCGATCAAATTGTCTGTGTACAGACAATTTGACAGGCATGTAACCCGGCGTGTAAAACTTGGCGTGTGCAAAAGGAATTTTCCTACTTGTATAATAGGAGTACACGGAATAATAATTAATAGGGAGAATTATTGGTCCTCATCAACAACGACAAGAACAATAACAAAGAACAATAATAATAAGAATAACAATAATTACAATAACAATAATAACAATAACAATAACAATAACAATACTAATAACAATAATAATAACAATAACAATAATAATAACAATAACAATAACAATAACAATAACAATAACAATAACAATAACAATAATAATAATAATAATAATAATAATAATAATACTAATAACAATTAGAACAACGACAACAAGAACAAGAAGAAGAAGATGAAGAACTCAACAACAACAGCTAGGGATGTCAAAAAACCCGGCCCGCAATGACCCGCCCTGACCTGAGACATTTGGGGCGGGTCTGGCCCGCGCCCCGTCTTGCAAATGGGGGGAGTCCGCCCCGCCCCGCCTATACAATGGGGTGGGTCCGAGTATTAGTATTGACTCATGCCGCCCCACCCTGCCCCGACTCGCTCAATATATAAGTATATACATACTTTTTCTTAAATTATACTACAAATGTACTTCAACATACATTTGTGTGTATACAATAAATCATAAATTCTTTGATCTTATAATATATCAATATACGGAGTATATATTAGATTGAGATGAACGACATATTATCAATGTCTTCTTTATATATAGCATTTTAATACATATATTCAAGTATTAATATAATTAAATAGATTAACTACTCAATTCTAAGTGATTTGTCCTTAACTTTTGAAATTTCTAGCGTATCATGTATTTGATTTAATATATTAATTTTTAATAATTATTTAAAGATAAACTTTATGTAGATTCAATTGTTAACAACTTCTCACAAATAAAAATACATACTAGCTAATTAGGTTACGGCGGTGCGGGGCAGACCCGTCCCGTCAAGTCACGGGGCGGGTATGGGTCTTGCAGTATCCGCCCCGACCCATTGCCATGCCAATTAAGTCTTCACACTTTAAAAAATCAATCAAATCCCTAAATTTTGAAAAGACATTTGGCAGGTTACCTGCTAATTGACTCAATGGAACGCTTTTTCAGAGTTTAGAAACTTGATTGATTTTTTTAAAAAATTATGAAGACTTAATATACTTTTTTCGTGACAGTATGTGGACTAAACCGACAGTTTTCCCTAATTAATACTACGTACTACATTTGTCCCATTTTTCCCTAATTACAGTCTAGTCTAGTATTTTCCCATTCTCAAAATCTAGAACTCTCTCGTACCCGTTTCAAACGGTACGATTTCGGTTCGGTCATATCATTTTTTAAGATTTACTATATTATATGGGGTATTAATGAATGAGTAGATTAGGAAAAAAAATATTAAAGGTATTTTGTCCTGTTTTGGTATTTGTTTTAATAATGTTGAAGAGAGTCTTTTGGTTGAAAAGTAAGACTTATATTCAACTCGTATAATAATGTTTGCTTGTTTGTTTGTATAGCTCTTTAAAACAAATTAAAGGGAGTGCCAAATTGAGTCACGCTAGTTGTCGGTTGTCAAAATTGTTTGATACGGAATCGTAATTTAATTCTATATTGTTTCAGATTCTTCATGTACACGTTCTTATACACATTAGTACACCATGTGTCTGTGAGAGTTTTTTTTTTAATTTGTCTGTGAATCTCAGTCCACATACAAAAACTAACTTGTTTTGTCTGTGAAAAATTCTACAGACAAAACAAACATGTTTTTGTCTGTGGACTGAGATTTATAGATAAAAAAAAGCTCTCACAGACACGAGGGTGTACTAATGTGTATAAGAAAGTGTACAAAAGGAATTTTTGATATTGCTTAGGGAGCTGCCAAATTTCAACTAGGAATACTTTTGACTTGAGTTATAAGAGCACTCGTTGAATATTGATTTTGTATTGTATAAACATGTGACCAAATAATGATAATAATTATGGGATATTAATGTTGTCAAACATGTGACCAATAAGACAAGAAGCAGAAGACAACATTTTGTGACAACAAGCAGGAGCGTTACCATTAGTGATTATAATCAAAGTACACATCAAGAAATAGTTATGACGAGAGAAAACAGTGATCAAGTTGTTGGGATTAGTGAGGAGATGATGACGAAGAAGCCGGCGACGGCAGCTACCAGGGACGGTGGTTGGGAGTCAAGATCGGCGGCGCCGATAGTGGCGATGGTTGTCGTACAAGTGATATTCGCAGGGTCACAAATTCTGACCAAATTGGCCATCAATAAAGGAATGCTGGTGTTTGCTATCTTGACTTACCGTCATCTCGTTGCCGCCATTTGCATTGCCCCATTGGCTTTCCTCTTTGACAGGTACGTCTTATCCCCCCACACACTAATGGTCTGTTTGTTTGGGGTTAATCTAAGTTATTGCAAGTTCAATTTTTAGTTAACCAGTTTGTTTGTATTTTTGCAACAAGAATCTAGTTTATGAGTTAGTTAGCCTCATATAACTCCTTGGAAGAACCTAAAATTGTAGATCCTTTGAAGTGGGGGATTTGAAGGTTAAGTTCTCTTATGACATAAAATGAGCTAGAATACCCTAATCCAAATAACACTTATTAGATTAATCAAGGTTCACCTTATTTATTTTCAAACATTATTTTTACGCATGAACTTAGGTTCAATTAGGTTAACCTAGTTTTTATTAAAACTTGAGTTTACTTTATTACACTAGATTTACTTAAGTTCACTTGACCCAAACACAACATATGAATATCTGTTTGGGACTTGGGAGTAATGACTTTGAGGTTTTTATATGTTCTCTGAGGTACAAACTAGTCGAGTTTGAACTTGGTCTAACCATTTGCGCTTGAACTTGATAAAAATGCACTAACTCAAGCTTGACGAGTTTAATAATTTTGAGGCTCGAGCTCGGCTCAAACTTCACTCGTGAATTTTTATAGGTTTGAGTTCAAATAAGATGCTCGAACTCGGGCTCGAATTCAAGTTAAAAACATTCTATATTCAAAATTATTAATATAATATCATATTAATACATGCAAATAAATACACCCTCCGTTTCTGAAACAAGTTTCACCTTTCCTTTTCGGGCAGATTCAAAATTAAGTTCCACTTTCAATCATTTCCTTATTTGGCAAATTATCTACATCAAAACAGTGTCAAACAGTGTCAAACAGTGCCAAACAATGCCAAACAGTGCACTCCACAGTAAAGTCAAATTTATTTTCTTAATATGTGTGAAGTCAAATGTGGAACTTGTTTCAGAAACGGAGGGAGTAATACTAGTACGTTGTATCTAATATGTGTACTTTATGGTTCCCACTTTTATTATTCCTCTCCCCTTCACTCGTACGTAGTATTTTTATTCCTTATTTTACTATCAATTAAATTTGAAATTTACAAATTAATAAACATCAATAAATAAATATAATGTGCATATAAAGTCATATGGCCTATGTTGTTTCAACACACACACACATAAGGAAAAAGATCATGTCCATCCTTCCGGACAGGATGCTCCGTCGGGCCGCTACTGTTTGGAGAAGTTCTCAATAATTAAACTTTTGTGATGATATTTTTTAGTATATTCTTCATGAAGTGTGATAATCTCAAAATTCGTTTATGTCTATCAATCATCATGTTTAAATAATCTATTTTTTCTTTGTCCTGCATTAACCTCTCTTACATATACTTTTCCAATAATCTTAAAATAATTCTGATTCATATTTTGATCCCAGATTATTGTAGCAAATAATCTCATTAAACAATATCTGCCAGTCAATGATAATTCTCTAAGAAAATTATCATGTCACCAATTTAATTAATCTCATAATAATCCTACCAACGAGGATGCCCTTATAATGAAAACGTTTAATCTCCAACTTTCATTTATTGCAATTGTCGATTAACATTCACATGAGGTCATATTCATAATTACCCTAAATTAAAATGAGATTTTTTTGCAATTAACCCTAAATAAACACGAGTCTTTATCTTATATTTATGTTTACCTTTATCTTGTCTCTTTTTATCTTGCCTTATCTTTGTAATATTTCTTTTCTTTTTGGCTCTGATATCATGTAAAGGTAAATGTAGAGATAAATAATATATAAAGATAAAAAAGATAAAGATAAAAAGGGTAAAAAGAATAAATACCCCCTCCGTCCCATTGAACTTTGCCAACTTCCATTTTTTATTGTACAAAAAAATTGCTACTCTCCCATTGAAGTAACTATTTTGTGATTCTACCTATTTCTCTCTCCTTTTGACAAACTACTACCACACGTTTTTTACTTTTCTTCTTTCTGGCCTAATTCAAATATGGGAAAGTTCAATGAGACGGAGGTAATATCAAATAAAAAGGATAAAAGGATAAAGAACATAAGAAAAATAAAAATGATAGAAAGAAATAAGATGACAATATATCAATCACCCACACAAATATTCACCTTTCACTTTGCCCTCTTCAAAGTCACAATCTCATCCAACCCAAGCAGAAGCATATCACTTCTCACTTCTCTAATCCATGTTTGTTTGGGGCTTCTTCTCTCTCCCCCTCTGCGCCTCTTCTTCCCACCTCTCAATTCGTCTAACTGGTGGATCATTTGGTCTTCTACGCACTTGACCAAACCATTACAATCGAGACTCCTGCATCTTATCTTTAATGAGTACTACTCCACCTTTTGCCTGATTATCTCATATTCAAGTGATTTTTTCTGGTATGTCCACACATCCAACGCAACATGTTCATCTCCGCCTCACTCATTTTTTGAATGTGACATTGTTTAATCGTCCAGTACTCTAACCATACACAAATGCAGATTTAAATAATATTCGATAAAATTTATCCTTCAAACTAGTTGGCATACCTTGATCACGTAGAAATCCTGATGCACTTTTCTATTTCATCCACTTTGTTCTGATTCTATGTGATACATCTTCATCGTGTTTACTGCCCTTCTAAATTATGGAGCCCAATATATGGAACATATCAATGACCAGTATCTCCTTGCCTTAGATAGGGTAATCCTACGATTACCACTGCTTTTTACTTCCATCAAACTTGCACTCTATACACTTAGTTTGAAACCCTTGGTCTCCAATGTTTTTCACAATATTTGTAACTTTGCTTTGACATTTGATTGTGTCTTATATATTAATCAATACAATTTCATCGACAAACATCATGTATCACGATACATCTTCTTGAATTGACTTCGTAAGTTCATCCATGACTATAGCAAACAAGAAAGAGCCCAGAGCCAATTCTTGATAGTAATAGGGAGCTTTGTACTCCTCCCTACACTAACATGAACACTTGTAGTACCATCTTCATACATATCCATGATGATGCTGATATACTTATGTGATATGCCTGTTCTGGTTAAGGCTCACCAAAGGACTTCTCGAGGTATCCTATGATATACCTTTTCTAAGTCAATGAACACCAAATGTAAACCATTTGTAGTGTTTCTATACTTCCCCACAACTTGCATAAGAAAGTGATTAACTTCGGTCATTGAGTGACCAAACATAAAATTGAATTGATTCTCTAAAATTTTCACACTTGGTCCCTTAAGAGTTGACAAATTATTGGACATCACCTTTATTCTTAAATTAAATAGGGGAATAAGAGTACTCTTCAGCCAAATCACTGTCGTTTTGATGTTTCTCAAGATCTTGTTCAAGAAACGTGTTAACTACTTGACGCCTCTTTCTCGCATTCTTTTTCAGGCCTTGATTGGTATGCCATCTGGATTTTGTGAGAACAGTCCTACGATCAAGAAGATGAGCAAGTATGTACATATCGTTTTCTTCTTTTTTAGAATCCAATTTTACATATAACACTTTGATCTCTTTCTCTCGTGCTTCCTTGTACCCCTCTATATTCTCATCGTTCCAACATTTGCCCAACTTTTTGTAGCAATCACTTTTGGCTCGTTTCACCTCATTATTCCACCATGAAATGTCTTTTTTGGAGACAAGCATCTTTTAGATTCTCCGAGTATCTCCTTTACCATTTCGTTAATGATCAACTCCATTGATAACCGCACTTCCTCTAGATGTGTGTCATTATCGATACATCATACTTCTTCGAGCAACATTAATGGTAATGAGAAAGTACTTATACTCGTAACAGATTTCCATTGTGTTTGGTTTTTAAATGTGGGTGTCCTAAACAACATAAAGGTTTATCTTTCTTCCACAATCCATGACCAAGCCAAAAAATATAACCTAAAATGGTGGCTCGTTAGATTTTTAAATACTAAACGGAGTATAGGTTGGCTACTTGTCACATGAAAATGCAAATTTTATAACGGAGTATGATGAAATAAATATTGTTGTGAGTTTAAAAATATTTCGGAATAATACTTCTATTTGGGTTAATAAAATGTAAAATTATCACACACTAGCAAAAACATAGTCAATAGACTTCATTATGCTCAAACAGTAACTCAGCCAAAAGTAGTTTAAAAGAGCTCCTAAATATTAAAAGATGACTAGTTCTAATGAGCCATCATTTTGAGAGAAAATTTAAAACGTTTCATATTGGGTAGATAACAATTAAAAAAATTAAAAATTAAAATTCAAATATAAGATTTTAAATTACTTTTCACCGTTGTGCAAAAAAAAAAAATACTTTTCACCGTGACGAGCTTTTAGAATATACTGCGTATGAATTCGAAACTCCATATGTCATAGAAGACCGGAGGGCATATTAAAATTCAAAGCAGATAGCATTAATTAATTTATTGGAAAAAGTACAAATGTACCCTTCTAGTACAAATATTCTTGTTCTAGTTTGTGAAACAAATATACA
The DNA here is from genome assembly GCA_945859875.1 of Cuscuta europaea. Taxonomy (NCBI): domain Eukaryota; kingdom Viridiplantae; phylum Streptophyta; class Magnoliopsida; order Solanales; family Convolvulaceae; genus Cuscuta; species Cuscuta europaea. The sequence goes on from CAMAPE010000038.1 coordinate 40,061,293, forward strand.
TCTGAAGTTTATGTCAAAGTGCATATACACCCATGTACTTTTAATAGGTTCAAAAATACCCTTCATGTTGTTATAATGAGAAAAATAATTTCAAATACTCTAAACTTTGAAGGGGTGTGACGTAAATACCCCGAACTTGCATATGTAATTTTAATATCCCAAACTTTATATAAAGAGTTATGTTAGCACCATGAACATTTAATTTTCAATATAAATTATATGACCATAAATTGTAAATGAATATATGACCATGATGCTAGATTAACTTTATATGTAAAGTTTGGAGTATTTAAATTACATGTGTAAGTTGAGGTATTTACCTCACACCCATTCAAAGTTTGGGGTATTTGAATTATTTTCCCTTTCTTTTAATGGAGCAAATTTACTCTTATTACTTTAAAATAGACAAAAAATACAAAAAACACCAAAAAATAAATATTGTTAGTATAAATATGAAATTGAAAAATAAAAATAAATAAATATACTTGTATCAAGTTCTCCCTTTTATTATTTTTATATCACAATTCACAATTGTTATTATAAATATTATTTCAAACCTTTACTACATATTTAAGATTCTTTCGGAAAAATGTTAACTAATGTGTTGCAATGTTAAAAAAATCATTAATTTTTTGTACTCTTTTCACTATAAAAGTACATATTTTGTGTGATGATAAATAGTCCAAGAATGTTAAACAATGTAACAGTGTGTTCAAAATTTCGCAACATGACTAAAATTAATTTGACGTGCTTCCTTTACATCGGAAAAATAATAATTTTGCAATTTAAAATTGAAGAGTTAATATTTTAACATAAAAATAAATTTTTATTTTTAACTCTTTAATTTTTTTATTTTTCAATTTCGGATTTGTAATTTATTTTTTGTGTTTTTTAATTTTTATTTATTTATTTAAAGTCAATAAGAGAAAATCTGCTCCTTTATAGGAAGAGAGGGAGTATTTTTCACCTTTTAAAAGTTCAGAGGTATATATGCATCTCCACATAAATTTCAGGGGTGTATTTGTTTAAAAAAAAAACAAAACAAGGATTTAATTGTTTTGACACTCATACGACATGTTTTAAATTACTTTCCATCGTAGACGGGAGTACATATTAAATCTTTGGAGATTTTTTTTAAATCCAAAGCAGATAGTGTTAATTAAGTTATTAACGTAAAGTTGTGGTAAATTTTGAAAAGAGGAATTAAAAATGAATCGCATAGTATTAAATCATTACCCTTTTAGAAGTTACGAGAGATCTTATTTTATTCAGAAGTAATAACATTCGTTACCTTTGGGTGAATTTACATACTGCAGGAAAGTTGACAAGAATTTGAATCCAAGGGTTTGTCTTTGGACATTTTTTACAGCTCTAACAGGGTATGTTCTCTAGAGTACATCCATCTTTTATGTTTATGTTAATTTACTATATTTTGTATTGCATGTAAACATATAGATACGAGTAAAGAAAAGATAAGAGAGAAAATATGAATGTTTTCAAAAGAAACATGTACAAATGGTTTGTACTTTTCAAAATTCTAAAAGAATGACTATTTCATTGCCTGTGATATCGTATATGCATGTTTTAAAGCCATATCTCACAGTGATCAAGTTTTAAGTTACAATTTATCATATAAACATTTTTATACTACACATATCAAGTTAACTTTTTAAGTTGAAATATGAAGTCTTAATATGATATCAAGTGGAATTGAGTTCAAACAAATAACCAATCTAACTAGACCTCTGAAACATAAATATTACTCCCTTTGTCCCTGAATTTACTTCTGTAGTACAAATGGCACATGTATTAAGAATTGCTGTGAAACACAAATTCTTTGTCAAAAAGGGAAAGTGAAGTTCTTTTTGGGACGGATGAAAAAGGAGAGTTGGAAGTATTTTCAGGGACGCAGAGAGTAGTTGGAGCTTTTCCACTCTTACAATGATCACTTTTTGTCCATTTCAAAATCTACAATGATGTGCTTCATTGAGTCACCATTTTGTGGGCATGTTAAGTCATCATGCATTTACCCTCTTACAAAGTGTTAAATTAACCTTTCAGAGTGAAATTCTGAATCTTAATAACATCAGCCCTAACCGGCTGCCAACATCGCAAAATAAGAGGTTGATGAAAAATTGTGACAAATGTAAGATTACTTGGTCACTTTTTGAGAAATGCTTTAAGAATCCAATGGGACTTAATGGGGACTTGGTTGCCAGTTTTTTTAAATATGTGCTCCGTATAATATATATGCATGTATAAATGATTCTTCTATAAATATTTATTGATACAGGATAACATTAGGGATGGGATTATTCTATTATGGTCTCAAGGATACAAGTGCAACTTATGCTACCAACTTTAGCAATTTAATTCCTATAGCAACCTTCTTCCTTTCTGTTGTTGTTCGGTAAGTAAACGTTTGGTAATTAAGGAAATGGATGATATTTATTTTTAAATTTATGCTTATATTTACCTAGTAATAAATAAATAAATAAATAAATAGACTGAAGATGGTAAAGTAAAAAATAAATAAATTACTATTTTGTTATGATTGCCAACGTCTCTAGTTTCCATCTTTGACCATGACATTTATAATTGTGCATTTACAAAGTTTAACATAAACTCAAAGAACCATGTTATAACTTGATGTTTCATAAACTATAGGAATAATAGTCCAAAAATTTATAATTTTTGGTTTATATCTTTATATTTTGTGTTTGAAGGCTCAACTTTGCTCCAAGACGTTGAGCCATTGTTAAGGCTTATCAAGATCGAATTGCTCATTGTAGCTTAATCGGTTCTTATATAATATTTGAGGTTTCCCCTAGCTAAAAGATCAGCATGATAGTAGAGTAGTCCAAAGCTATGTATTTTGATTTGTATCTTTATACCTAGACTGTGTGGAATGACTTAATTACATAAGATTCCATGGTATAGTAATCTAATATAATGGTGTCATGGTCAATAATTAGAGTAAACAAAAGTTGACTCTACATATCAAAATTGAGACTTTAAAATGGAAGAAAAGTAATGTTTAATTAAACAAGTGTTAGTCTCAATATCAATCATCAATCATACAATATAATAGAAGGAGAGAATCACAGAATGATAGAAAAATATTTGAACGATGAACTCCCTCTTCCTTATACCGTATAAGCTCTCAGAAAGATATGCGTGAATAATATGTGAGACTTGTGAAAGTTAGGGTTTGCTTAAGTTAGCATCCTTTTATACATAAGGATGTCTAACTTAAGGCTTACAAGTGGGTTAATGGGCTGAAATACATTTGTGGCCCATATTACACATTTAATTAATAACTACACAAACATAAAGATATTTAATTAGATTGGACACCATAAAATATGCCCAACAATCTCCCCATTGGTGTTCAATCGTGTTGAATCAGCATTGCAGTGCAAATATCTTTGTCTTTGTTGTTATTCATCTTCTTTTGTCTTTGAACTTGACTTCTTGAGAAGGCTTTATGAAGAAATCATTGCAATCTCCCCTTTGATGTCTTCTTGGCAATTTGATCTTTGATGTCGGGGGTTGAGGAATCTTTTGCTTGTAATCCTTGCCTTCAAGAAGTAGCTCTTGATCAGCTTGAATGAACTCCGGTGGCGCCTCTAGAATGATGGTTCTGATGGTTTTGCAGGCGCGCACGAGATTCATCTTCAGTACGCGAGTATCTGACCTTTGTCTCCTCCACGGTTGCACAGCGGAAAATGATGATTGACTTGTGAACGTAGCTGACCATTTGATGTGAAGCTGACTTTGTAGTTGATGCTTTGAGAGAATAGAGAGTCATCATTTTTTTGTGTTGGAGGAGAAGTGTCCAAGAATGATTTTTTTAGAGTAAACAACATGCGGACCACTCTCCCCTTCATGACGATGCGATGAATCGGGACGTCATGTCTTTATTCTTTTATTCTGGGTAACAAAATAGAAAAACAAAAAGTAAGGTTAAATGATAAAAACCGAATACACTGAGATGTTCCGTTAACACAACATCATTGTAAAGACTGATTTGTGGCCTGTAAAAAAATGATAGAAACATTAAAGCTCTAACATGTCTTCCAACCAGTTATTGTGTGACATCCAAAGTAGATGTCACTCTGGTTGTTATGGCATGATCATAAAGATCAACAAAGATAACGTAGCCCCCCGGGGTCGTGTAGACACCCGTTATCATCACTATAGAGATACACTCTAAAGCGATGGCCTGAACATGTTGGTGATTTCTATGCTGCAACAGCAGGACTTCCTTCCAATCATTGGTCTTCATCTATAGTAGATGAGCCCTATGGAAGTTCTCGCGGGTCATGAAGACCTGCAACTGACTCTAAAAAGTGTCTGTCCTAGAAATTCAAAACATTTGGGAGTGAGAGAACTAGACACGACGTGATCAATGAATGTTCAGTGGCGTGGGGCTGTGGGCCACTGTAATCAGTATCAGTCGCCTCAGAAGGAGACGGTGATGAGAGATGAGGTTCCCCGTGAAATATGATTAAACACTTGTCTGTTGGGAGGCAAATGAGTGGTCTAGGGTATGGTTGTGCATGCGCCGTTTGGACAAAATGCAACGACTTCTACCCGGGATCTGAATAAATTCAGTCCTGAACCTATGGGGATTGTCCAGAGTATTTGAGTGACTGAGAGTAATTTTCTCAATTGATAGCACAATAGAGGTAGCTGATTTGAAAGTGATTATTGTTCTCTTGCTCACTTGAGCTTTCTGCTTCTTCACTCTCATAGTGTTCACTCAACTACTCACTCACTCTCGGCTTTGTCCCTTGGGTAGGCTTAGTTGGGTTTACTAAGCCATTAGGACTTATCTCTCATTTTTCTTTGATCTTTTCTCTCTGTGCTCCCCCTCAACTGGAGCATTCGGTAGGATGCCTTTTACGATGATTGGCACTTGGGAAGAGAACTTTGAACCCCCCCTTAAAATCTGCATCCTTGAGAGAATCCGTGCATTTTACATTGTCTAGCACCAGGAGGAAAAAAATAAAAATTCCCCCTCAAAAGTTGCAAGTATTGGTTTTTGTTACCTGGGGAGTAAAGTATAAAACTCCCCCTTGGAATGTGGTTTCTTTGTTGTTTGGCTCCAGGAGGAGTGAAAAAAAAAACTCCCCCCTCAGAATAAGCACTTGTTGTTTGTTCTTGGCGTGTGTCGGTGTTGAAGTGTGCATTTCTTGATTTTCTGCTCAGTAGAGAGTATACACGCCAGTACTCTCCCTCATAATGTGCACCATTTGATTGCTCACGGCTCGTCTTCATACCCGCCATGTGTGTGGAGCAATCGGATCACTTACCACACATGACGGACCATCAACACAGATTAAGTATGTGTCGGTACCCACCTCCAGATGGGTCCTTCCTTGTCACCACTGAAAAACCGTTTCAATTTCTGTTTGATTTGTGATCCTAGGCTAGCTGATTGAGAAGAGTCTAACATTCTTAATTTCTCAGCTTCAGCCTTAGGAACCCATTGCAATTTGATCTTTGGAGCAGGAGAGGTTTCACTAGCAGTGAGTGAATGTTCAGACAGATAGTCTTTTAAGATTGTTTCTTGAGAGAGTCTTCTCAAATGTCTGAGTGAGTAAACTTTGAGGGGATACTTTAAACATGGTAATTGATACCCCTCCCCCCCCCCCTCAATATTTACTTTAGCGGAAGCTGATTTCTTCGGACATTTCTGAACATTCCTCTTCTTATCTTGGTTGGAGGAGACATCAGATTCAGAGCAGCAAGTTTTTACTGGCTTAACACAGTTCAGAGTAGAAGAGCTTGAGCAGTTATTCTTAAGAAATGTCTTCTTTTTGGCATAGAAGCGAGCACTTGAACACCAGTTCCTACTCCTTAGACGAGATTCTTCTTCCTTCCTTCCTTCTTCTTCTTAACTTGTCCTCTATCCATTCTCCTCTCCTCACTCTCCTCTTCACAGGGGCCCTTATCGGTGAAGGTGACTCAGAGTGAGAAGTGGAAGTTTCAGGATCATTTGTAGATTTTTCAGAACAGTTCTCAGAAGACGGAGTAGAAGGAGAAGCACAGTTTTCAGATGATGGAGGAGAAGGAAATTGTGAGGTTGTGCTTGATTGAGAGGATGTTTGGAGCAAAGATATTTCATTCAAGAGCTGTTCTCTTTCCAGTTCAAAAGCTTGTTTTTCTTTATCAAAAGCTTATTTCAATTCAGCAAACTTTCTCACAATGGGTGGAATGTATGCTGGTTTGGCTACAGGCTCTGAAGTTGAAGGTTCCTCTTGATCTTGCACAGTCTCTTTTGCAGGGTAAAAGGTTGGAATCTCTTCAGGAAGAGTCAACGGTGGCTCTTTTGTTTCATAACTCTCGTTCAAGGCAGCATAATCAAAAGGAATTTTTGTTCCGAGATTAGCTCTCTTGGCATCTTCTTCATCATTCGTTTCTTTAACACTGAGGAAAGACATCAACTTAGTCAGTCCAAGACCCATATAATTGATGTCATACAGTTGAGCACAGTTCACCTTCTTCAAATTACATGGATTAGACAGTCCGAGTCCTTCTTTAGAATTATAGAAACGGGTGTCTTTGGGTTGGTTCAAGAAGATTGTTTGTTCAGTCTGCCCCTTTGTAGCAAGTAAGTCTTCAAGATCTTTGATCTTGCGGTAAAGGGCACATCTTTTATTTTGAAGAAACTCGTTATCAGTTTTTGTTGTGCTTAGCTCTATCTGGGTCTGATTCAACTCCTTTGTTAGATCAGCTATTTTGAGAGTCAGCCTCTCAGTTTCCAAAGTTATTTTATTAACCTCTTCTTTGGAATTGTCCAATTGTATACTCAATGAGGTGGACTTATCCAGATGCTTCAGTAGGACTTTGTGATTATTGGCTAATCTCTCTTCCAATTCCTTAATAATTTTGTCCTTATCTTTTGAAGAATGAGTTTGACAAATACATGAACAAGGAGATATATCGTCCATTGTTGTTGATTGTTGAATGTCGACCGTAGACGTGAGGTTGATTGAAGTTTCGGCAATTTTCTGGACCTTGAAATGGTTTGGACCTTGAGAAAAAATAGTCTTAACCTTGAGAGATTTTTTTTTTACCTAATTAATTAATTAATTAATTAATTAATTTTTAATCTCAAGGTTGACTCTTGGAAGCTTTGATTGTAAGGTTGACCTTTGGTGTTGAAGATTTGAGCTCAAAAATTGAAATGGGCTCAAAATTAGCTCTTGAAGTGGGAGTTTTATAAAAAATGTACTTATCCAAGAGAAGGAGAAAAGGAATCTTTTTAACAATCCCACATCTAAACTCCTTGGGAACTTTAGAGCATATAAATAGGAACCATTCCTTCCTTAGTAGTAAAAGGTGAAGGAGAAGAGGGGAGCTCTCGCGCACATGGGATTTCGGCTTTCAGTTCAAAATCGAATGCTGCAAAATTTAGCAGGTCTCAAAAGACAATGTTGCCCCTCCTTTTTTTCGCACCTGGACAATCTCGAGATATATATATATATTTGTTTTCGCAAATGTCGAGCTTCCAAATCTCGAGAATGTCGAGATTGCAAATCTCAAAATTGCAAATGTCGAGATTGCAAATCTCGAAATCCAAATGTCGAAATCCTGCAAAATCAAAACTTCGAGTTTTGAAAATCTTAAAACTGTTCTGAGTAGCTCTTCATCTCGAGATTCTCCTGTATAAATTTCGATTCCAAATCCTGTGAAACACCTGGACACAAGTTGATCTCGAGATCTTGACTATAGAGATCTCAAAAACCAAAAACTCACGCAAAAAAAAGATATATTGCTTGATCGTTTCGAGAACGCGATTCAAACAGTATAACTTTTACAACGTTTCAACCAAACAAGATTACACAAGCTAGAACTCAAAAATACAGATAAAAACACAAAGGTCATTTCAGAAAATTGCAGATCCGAAAAATCGCAGATGGATTCAATCTGTTTCACGCTTCGGCTCTGATACCAAATGTTAGTCCCAATATCAATCAACAATCATACAATATAATAGAAGGAGAGAATCACAGAATGATAGAAAAATATTTGAACGATGAACTCCCTCTTTCTTATAGCGTATAAGCTCTCAGAAAGATATGCATGAATAATATGTGAGACTTGTGAAAGTTAGGGTTTGCCTAAGTTAGCATCCTTTTATACATATGGATGTCTAACTTAAGGCTTACAAGTGGGCTAATGAGCTGAAATACATTTGTGGTCCATATTACACATTTAATTAATAACTACACAAATATAAAGATATTTAATTAGATTGGACACCATAAAATATTCCCAACAATAAGAGATAACATTTCTCCATAAAACATCAACTAATATGAAGGCCGTGCAAATATTTAAAAGTAATTTTAAGGCCGTGCAAATATTTATAGTCTATGACTAGTTACAAAAGAGAAATAGTGGTATTGAGAAAAATCAAATGTTCATATTCTCTTTTTCTAATATCCCATAATCAAACAAGTTATAAGTACCTTTTTATTAACAACTAGCGATTATCAACTTAAAAAAATATTTTTACCTTCTTTTTATTATCAATTAGCACTTTAAGAATATTTCTTGTGATCACTGTACTACAGAATGGAGACTCTGAAATTGAACAATCGATGGGGGCGATTCAAAATAGTTGGCGCATTCCTCTGTGTTGGAGGAGCTTTGGTTATTAGTCTGTATAAGGGAATATCATTGCCGTTCTTTCATCTAAACTCTCATCATAAGGCGATTACATCAATTGTAAGCAAAAGAAGTCAACATTGGATACGTGGCACCATTTTGTTGGTTTCAAGTTGTGCCGGTTATGCCCTATGGTTTATTGCACAGGTATGATTTATAAATAGAAGTGTGTCATCCTATTGGAGAAGAGTGTGGATAATACTCACTCTTGTGGAAATTAATATGCACATAAAACTAACCAAAATCAAAATGAATAACCAATAAGATGAGTTATTTCCAAATTTGATTGTAATATGAAATATAGCAACCATAGTCTCTGGTAAGACAATTAATTCCACGTTTTACTATGACATGGAGTATAGCAACTATGGGTTACGTTAAGATTTGGGGTTCCATCCTAAAAGGTCAACCTGATAGAGGAGTAGCTCAAAGCCTCATATAGTGATTTATTGTTTTTGTAGCTTTTCGGTATGGGACAAATATTCTAACACGCCCCCTCAGCCCGAACCAGTCTGGACAATATCAGGTGTATAAATGGGCCAAACAGGCCCTTAACAAGCTACCCGTAATCATGGGTGCTAAACAAGCAGTCAAACCACAACCGGAATTGACTCTGATACCATGTTAAGACTTGGGGTTCCATCCTAAAAGGTCAACCTGATAGGAGGAATAGCTCAAAGCCTTGTATAGTGATTTATTGTTTTATAGCTTTCCGGTATGGAACAAATACTCTAACAGTATATTTAGTAGCGCATAATAGAAATCTATAAAATTATAGAACTCGATCTTGCGTGTTGTTTCAAATTAAGCTTTAAAAGTGACCAAACAATTGATTTTGTCCCAAACTAAGTGAAAGTAACTATAAAATGTCCGACTTAATAAATTCGGTATGCTTTATAGTTGTATTTGTAAAAGTCGGAATGAAATTTACCAATTCAATATCGACTTAATCTAACCCATGAACGCCTCTAACTTTCTATGGTATTACATGATTGTTGATAAATTAACGCTTTTACTCATGTTAAGATTATTTTTGCCCCCTCTATTAGGCCCGCTTGCTAAAGGTACTCCCATCAAAGAATATGGGAAATCTTCTGACATGCGTGACAGCATCAATACAAACAGCAATTTTGGGTATATGTTTGGATAGAAGTGGGAATTCATGGAGTTTAGGTTGGAACGTGAAGTTAATCAATGTTCTTTTCTCGGTAATTTTTTACACTACTTCAATCTTTTTGCATTCATTAAAAAAATTATTATTTATGTTAAAGTATTAATCTCACATTGATTTGGTATAAAATAAAAAACTAATATGCTCTATGTCACATCAGATATTGCATGTTTTGGCTTACCCATGAAATAAGATACCAAGAATATCATTATTGAGAATTCTATATAGTAGAGACAAATAAAAAAACAACAAATTATATATTTAAAAAAGAAAGTGTCAAAAATTTTAGGACAATAAAAAAGGAAAGTTGGCAACGTTTAGTGAAATAGAGGAATAAAAAATAATTAGCTATTACATATTTTTTTTATAAAATATCCTCATATGAAAATAAAATAGATGTCTTAGTACACCAACTTTGAGATATGCTCAATTTACATCTCTACTAGAGTACTAGTTCCCTTTAGTGGAGCTTGATCGAAATAGAATGATTGAGATATAACAAGAGTTATTGATTTCACTTGATTTTTTTGGTAACACTGAAATTGGTTGAATTAGCTGATTCTGCTGAAATTTATGAAGTTTTAATTGAAGTGACTGTATTGGTTGATTCTGCTGATATATGAAAAAATTGTATTTAAAATATTTGTTATTAATTAATCAAATACAAAATTATATGAAAAATAGCTAAAATGATCCTCTACAGTAACTTCAGCCAATACAATCAGAAAAGTAACTTGAACCTTACTTTTTCTTATTATTTCACAATTCAACACGTGAAAACAAAAATTACGTGTTTGGTGAAAAAGTTGGCTAATAAGCCTGTTTAGTCAAAAAAAATGTGCCACCAAACGGGCTCTAAGTTCTAATCATATGTATCTCATTATTCAAATACCCTAAGTGATATATAATGAAGTGTTTTTTAAGGACAATGATTATTTGTATTAACACACAAAAACATCGTCGACTCACCTAGATAAATTCTCCTTATTGAAACTCAAATGCATATCTAATGGTTACTTTACTGTACTAATGCTGAATTGTAATAGGGTGCATTGGCTTCTGCGGCGTCATTCTATTTGATTATTTGGGCAGTTGAAAAGAAGGGGCCAACTTATCCCTCAATGTTTGATCCTCTCTCTGTAGTGTTTGTAGCTATTATTGAAGCTATCTTCTTTGGCGAGGATTTCACAATTGGAATGTAAGAATTATGTGTCATTTAGAACTTTTTTACACCATGTTAATATCCATAATTCCATTTAAAACTTTTTTAGTTCATGTTGATATTAGAGATTTCATCGTAAAAAAGGTCAACCTCATAAGAGAAATATTCTAGTCTCTTAATATATCAGTCCATGATTCCTTATAGTGTTTTATTTTATTATATCATTCCAGTGTTGGATAAATGTTTTAACACGCCCCCTAAGTCCAAATCGGGCTGGAAAATATCGGAGTGTATAAAAACAGGCCAAATAGACACTTAAAACATTGTCCTTGATCATGAGTGCCAAACAACAATTAAACCACAACGGATCTAGCTCTGATACCATACTAAAGTCACGTGTAGCAACTAATATAATAACTTTGAAGTAATTGAGGTATAACCTTTTATGTAAATCCATTCAATAAAAACTACTTAACATTTAATTATTTTATACAAGGAAATAATAATGTATACATATAAATATGTTAGTTATACATAATGAAGTTAACAAAATGGAAACATTGAAAATATATATTTTCACATAATATGGTTGTAACCTATTCACAATTTTAATCAATAATATAAAAATGTGAATAGTATTTATATTGATAGTTTTACATATTTTTATGAATGTAATAGGTTACAGCTTAGTTCTCATACATTACTAATCATCTTGATTATGAACTCACAAACTAACACATATATATACAATGGTGCAGCTTGTTAGGAATGATACTCATGATTGCTGGATTGTACAGTTACTTGTGGGGGAAAAGAGGCGAGTTAAGAAACAATTCAACCATCAATGTCACGATATCAAGTGCTAACAAAGAAGTTGTTGGTTCTGTAGCAAGTCTTGACGTTTGAAATGTTTTGAACCATTTTTAGTTGATTATGTAATGTTCAATGAATGAAAAGTTAATTTTGTGTGTGTGCCTAAAAACAACAAAAGATATTATCTAATTGCAAAAATAATTTGTGAATATAATAACAAACTATAAAAGTGGACATAAACAACCGTAAAATAAAACCTAAAAGGGTTAATTGCAACAACATTACAATTGAAATTGCCATTATGTTCGGTTAAGATTTAGAGTTTTGTATGAAAAGTTCAACTATATAGGAGAAGTTGATAAAAATCTTATATATTTGTTTATTATTTTATATTAAATATGTGTTAGGACGGATACTTCGCCATGTCCCTAGACATATCTTATATCATGAGTGCAAGAAATAATCAAATCACAATCAAACTTAGCTCTCATATTGAAAAAAGCCTTTTGTACACACTTCACTGTTGTACACACTTTTACACACGTCTGTGAAGACTTTTTTGTCTGTCACAGACAAAATAAATATGTTTTGCCTGTCACGAGAATTGTTGTCAGATTAATAGAAATTCAGGCAACCACGATCAGTAGTCTCTACCCCCAAAAGACACCTTTAGAAAGAAAGGTTGTGAGTTGTGACCCTCCTTCCAAAACTACAAAAGATTATGTCTATTGTCAAGTCTTATCCTAAAATGGAAGCAAAAATATAAATATTATCTTTGAGCCATATACACGGGCAGACGACGATGACGGTGCGGGACAAGTCCTACATGAACATTGTTATAGAGAGAACTCTGTGGGAGAATTTCACATTCATTTCAAAATGGTTATCTACAAATGATATATGAAAATGTTCATCTTATGAAGTACAATATGTCAGGGCTTAGTCCTATTGAAATAGAGATGTGGGTCCCTTACGTATTTTAGCTCCCAATGACCAAAAGATTAATGTGTAAAACCATTTTTCAACATAACGTTTTTTTAAATATTATCTCTAGCAAATTAATGTGATCCTCAATGCGACAAGAAGTGAAAAATTAAAAATAAATTTTATGAATGTGTATCATATTATAAGAATTAACTACTAAGTAGAATAAGTAGAAATGGCCATCGAGAGGATCAGGGACAGTTATGTGTATAAGCGTACATGCTCGTCGAGTAATTTTCTTGTCCGTAGCGGGTCATTTTTATCCAAACCACAACCGCTCAAACAAATAACTATATCCCGAGTAGCCATCCCCTTAAATGGTTCATGGATGTTTTAATATGAAATTAATATTTTAAAAGATGAAAAAACAACATCAACTAAATGACTCTTAGTGTGAGATGCCACTTAAAAGTCGATCTCATGCAACTAACATTAATACAAAACGCAAAAGAGAGGTGCATGGCTAGGTAAGGTTGGGAGATGAGGTATCGGCGACTCAAAAAGCGAAAGATCTCATTTTTAGACATGTGGCAAATAATAGATAGAAATGAAATCGAAATATAATTAATAATAAATGGGACTAGTACAGGACAGAAAACGAGGTTGGGCCAACATTAACAATAATTTAGGAATAATATTGATAACACAATCACTTTAGAGGTAAACAATAAACAATGAAACATGATTCTCTATAAGTGAAAAATAAAGATTGTGTAATAAATAACTAATTGATAGTTATATTGGTAAGTCTCTTAGATGTGGAATTAGAGAATATGGTTTTGTATGTCACTTTCAAGTATATCATACTCCCTATCATTCAAGGTAGTAGATGATTTTAGGAACACTTGTAAAAATATTTATTTTGATATTTGAAAATGTTAATTATGTATAAATGGGTATTATACTTGTAACAGAAGACCAATAATGAATTTATTAACGTAAGATGTTTTTACTTGAATTTATTACAATCTTGAATCATACTTCGTATAAGATTTAAACAAATCAAATCACACCCGACTTAAACAGACCAAACTAGACTTTGACAATTATAAAATACACATGGATTAGATTAGATCAGACTTAAATCGACGAGACTATAAAATTTCAGTCCAATTTAAAACATCCTAACTTCGATTTACTAATTTTCTTAAATACATCCATCGTTTTCAATCAAAAATTGAATGGGTCTTTTCCTTGAATATTACTCCCTCCGTCCCTCTTTTTTTCCACATTTATTTAAATCGAAACCTCCCTCCGTCCCTCTTATATTGTCCCGTTTTACTTTTTCGGGAAGTCCCACTAAAATTGTCTCATACCATATATGGTAAAGTTTGTGTGGTTCTAAATCATTCTTACTTTATTCTTACTTTATCAATTAATATCAACCACACAACCCCACTTTTCTTAGTAATCGTGCCACTCTCTTCCGACCCAATATAAGAGGGACGGAGGTAGTACTAAATTAAAGCTGATTTCCAAAAATGTGACCATTTCGGTTAAGAAGGTCAAATATTTGGAAAAACATGACATCACTGCAAAAAATTTATGTCACTGTCAGGTTTTTATGTCACTGTCAGATTTTTATGTCACTGTAATGCGTGATTACCAGATTTTATGTCACTTTTGAATGTCACTACCGGTTTTTATGTCACGTTCGGATGTAACAGCCGCCGTGAAACATGTCACCGTGTTAACTGCATAATTTTTTGACCACTTTTTCTGGCAAAACAATGACATCCACAACTGACTAGTGACCATCCCACACCGCCGACACCACCATCCCACTACTACTTTCATATCTTGTAGACCGCCCCGCCCATACCCCTACCCATCAACACACCCCACACATGCCCTCCACATTGCCCCTTCCCCGCCACACGACCAACTCCGCCCCCCTCTCGCCACCCAACCGCTGCTGCACCCCAACTCCGACTACCCTAACCAACCCCAATCCACTCCTTAGCTCCCAGCCCAAGCCCACCACCGTCCACTGCCTGACCCAAACTGACCGGGTCAGATCTTGCCGTCTGCAACCAAGTCGGACCAGTCAACGCCCAAGGAGGCGCAACCCTAGCGGAAGCCTCGCCCTTGAAACCCTAATCATTGTCATCTTCGTAGACATAGTTGCGGAGGTCGTTGCTAGGAAGATGCCAATCCTCATCGCCGACTAAAGAAAGAGAAGAAGATGGCGAGCGGAAGCGATACAACACCCAAGAGAGAGAGAATATTAGCTAGTCAGATCCGGTGGCGTCAAGGGAGTGATCCATGTCGGGGTAAGGTATTAGGGATGACTCACTTTTCCGGAAACTAGCTAATGAGTCATATTTTTGAAATCTAAATGATTATGGACAATAAACGGGTCATTATTTCAAATTGAATCTGATAAAGTATATGTGTAGTATATGGACTATGGAATTCAATAAAAGTATATGAATATATGATGATAATTTATATTTATATTATTTGGAAGAGTAACTACTAACTACCGCTGTAGCATATGCCTATGTGCCTACTTATTAGGAATATAAATATCTACGTATGTACAAAACAGAGTAGAAAAACTACTCAAATTCCCGCTCAAATAATAATTAGATGATAATCTTTGGGTAACTCATAAAGTGGCTTTGCCCGTCCAAAAGTTCAAGACATACATATCCTTTGGATAATGGCAAACTACGCGCTCGCTGCAAGAAAGTAACCAGTCAAATATTTATTAGTACTTAGTCCAAGTGATGTGAAAGTTGTCACGGCCATCTAGCCGACCTAGCTTTCAATGGCCATTGTTAATTCTTGAGCTACGTTTGGTTAATAGCGGGTTCGCTTCAATCTTCCGTTTTTTCAAATGAAAACGCTGCATTTTGCAGCGGTTTGCTCCGAATCCGCCAAAAAACAAACATGACCTTGGTCTCTTTAATTTGATTCCTTTTCTTGGTATCACTACACATACGAAGCACGTAGTACGTAATATGTACACAGGCTAAAGGGTCAAATAGGCCCCCTGTACCGGTTGTATAAGCTCAATTCAGACCCTGAACTAAAAAAGGTCCAATTCGCACCTCGAACCGGCAAAAAATGGTTCAAATTTCATTTTTTACGGGTAACCAACCAGTCACCCGCCACATAACCGGTCTAATTTCCACATGTGCATCTGAAGTTGAAACCAAAAGCTCAAATAAACCCCTGAACCCATCACAGTTGATCAAATCACCCCCTAAACTATTAGAAAGCGACAAAATTGTAATAAATCAAAAATAAAAAAACCGAAACAATATAAATATAAAAAAATATAAATATAAAAAATTTAAAAAATGAAACTTAAGTTTAATTTTAGACGTTTTATTCATACTTTATATCTATGTTTTTACATCAATATTTTATTTAAGATTTCATTTTTATTTTTGATTTATTACAATTTTGACACTTTCTAATAGTTTAGGGGTGATTTGATCAACAGTGACGGGTTCAGGGGCTTATCTGAGATTTTAGTTTCAACTTCCGATGCACATGTGGCAATCAGACCGGCAACATGGCGGGTAACCGATTGGTTACCCGCAAAAATGAAATTTGAACCTTTAGCCTATGTATATATAGATCGAGGTGCGAATTGGACATTTTTTTAGTTCAAAGACCGAATTGAGCTTACACGACCTGTACAGGGGTCTATTTGAACCTTTAGTCTATGTATATATAGATCGAGTAGGCTGACACGTGATTGCTCATTATCAAGTGAATGATCGAGCATATACTAATATCCCATCACCTGCCGTGGATTAAACTTTGGATGAAAGGTATCGGCTGCTTCCACCTTTTCTGCTTAAAACCTTATTTATAAAACTTCATTACTGATTTTGAATAATTTGGATCCCGTTTGGTAACACTATAATCAGTTGAATCGGCTTATTATGCTAAAAGTTATGAAGTTTTGGCTTAAGTGGTTTTATCGGCTGATTCTGCTAAAAGTTATGAAGTTTTGGCTGAAGTGGTTTTATTGACTGATTTTATGAATTAATTATATTTAAAATATATTTTATTAATAAATTAAAGAAAAAATTATACGAAAAATAGCTAAAATAGTCATCTAAGTAACTTCAGCCAATACAGCTAGAAAAGTAACTACAATCTTACTTTTTTTATTACTCCGCGTGCGAAATCAAAAGTTACGTGTTTGGTTAAAAAATTAACTGGTAAACCTGATAAGCTGAAAAAAGAGTCACCAAACGGGTTCTTAATTTCAAAGGCAAGTAATTTGGTATTAACTTTATAATACGGAGTACGATTTGTCTAAAATAATGACCAAACCCCATTAAATTTCAGTTGTTATACCGTGGAAGGGTGAGCATCATACTTGAGATTTTATGTTGAAGATAAAAAGAAAGTAAAATAGTGTATCGATGTGAAATATAGCATACTTATTTTGTGTGAATCAATAAAATTTTGTAATAAATGATAAAGAAAAAAAGTCAATTAGCTATAACTTAATTAATAAAAGATAAAGAAGAGTAAATCACAATTAAATTTTTAGTAGATTGAAGGAGAATGAGAAGTGAATTGAAGAAGAAGAATATAAAGAAGAAATCACAAAATTATAGGAGAAGAAACAATATATTGATTGTGCAGGGTAAAAGAAAAGGAATGATGTTGTATTTGAGATCGGTATACCATGGACATGCTTTAACGGGCTCACGGTTTAACTTGTAATTAAATCGGGAAGGTATCATAGAAGAATCCTTTCTATTTTTACTTTAGTTTTTATTTTCATTTACTTTTGGATATTGTATTCATGTGGTCGATAGTCGTGTAGGCTATAACATGACATGGAATTAGTATACAAAATTTATACACAAATTGTACATAGTCTATGTAGATA
Source organism: Cuscuta europaea (assembly GCA_945859875.1). Classification (NCBI taxonomy): domain Eukaryota; kingdom Viridiplantae; phylum Streptophyta; class Magnoliopsida; order Solanales; family Convolvulaceae; genus Cuscuta; species Cuscuta europaea. The sequence continues at coordinate 40,078,972 of CAMAPE010000038.1, forward strand.
GGTAAAATGGAGACGATTATTGATTTTGTTAAATAAACTGTGTATGTGCACAAGTAACTAGGGGGCGTGTACTATTTGTGTACATAGAAAGATTTCCACTTTCCTTTTTTTGGACGTCCCATATAAAAGTTCATACTTTTATTTTAAGAAACAATTAACAATTTTAAATGACAATTTCACCATTAAATATTAAAAATAATACATTTATAATATCACAATTATAAACACTAATCTCATTATATTATATACCTATTAAAATTATTTCTCAAAATATACTCCAATTACTTTATTTAATTATTGTCTAAAAACCTGTGTTGTTTTGCCATGAGAACCTTTCAACATGACGAATAATCAATACCTTTTAAGAGCATACAAAGCGTCACATAATCATGCCATGTCATCCATCACATAATCCGTACCTTTTATTTATTTTATTAGATTCTATTTTTGATTGCATATTGATTAGGGTTGGACTCGGGTCCGGGCCGGGTCCGGGTCGGGCCTAGGCCCGGGCGGGCCGGCGGGTCAGAAATGGTGGACCCGGGACCGGCCCGGGTAACCACCGGGTCCGGGCCGGGCCGGGCCGGGCCAAACCCATTATATTTTTTTTTGTTTTCCTCTTCCTAATTAACCCCCCTCCCACCCCCAACCCCCCAAACCACCCCAAATGGCCCAAAATACCCAGCCCAACCCGAAAAGTTAAAAAAAATTGGAAAAAAAAAAAAAAAAAAAATTGGCCCGAACCGGGCCCGGGCCCGGCCGGGTCGGGCCTTGTTTTGGGTGACCCGAGCCCGGACCGGAAAACCCACGGGCCGGGCCTACCCGGACCGGTCACTGACCGGGCCACCGGGTCGGGCGGGGCCGGAACAGTGCCGGTCCCGGGCCGGTTCCGGGTCGGGCCACCCGGCCCGAGTCCATCCCTAATATTCATATGGAAACAAAAGACCGTTACGTTTGATAAAAATCCACCTTATTTGGTAACTTTTTCAAACCTAGCTATTAGGTATTTGATACGGAGTGATTATTAAATTCATTAATTGGAACCACAACAATTAATAACTAACCGTACACATTGACTACATGTTATACAGAGTACTTTTTATAAGCACGTAGTAATTTTTTTAAGAGAATAATATTAAAGATAATCATTCAAAGAGAATACTTCTAATCAAGTCGCTTACCGTTATTTATTTTTTATTTAATAAGGATGAACATTGATATCGTACATGCATGTGTGTGTGTGTGTGCGTGCTCACAAGTAAATACGTTTAGCCTAGCCAAAAGTAAATATGTTTGGTTGTTTTGTTTCTTTATTTTACAACTACAATTTAAATATGTTATCACTTTTGAAACAGATTCCTAATCCAAATTAGGAAATCTTTGTATGTCTACAAATTCCTAATTTAGTTATACTCTTAGGGTGTTTTTAATTAGATTGATTTCATTCTCAATCTAGATTAGATCAGATCAAACTTTAATAATAATAATAGGACACATAAAATGTAAAACAAACGTAAAAACAGTTGATAATAGTTTTCAATGTGACGAAATAATGAGTAAAATGTAAAAAAACATTTTTTAACATTTTCAATGTGACGAAATAATGAGTAAAATGTAAGATCTTAATATTAAAAGTTAAAAGTATGTATTCCATATTTCATAAGAAGTAATTTAGAGGATGTGAGATTAATTAAGAAGCTTCTTTGTGAATTCTTTAAAATTGGGTTCACAACAATTATGTTTAGTTTATATGCTTGTGTAGAAGAACATTTTAAATTTTTTCATATAATTTTCTTTATTTTACAAATGGTTTTTTTCATGATTTAGAAGATTCCTCCTATTTAGCCCAATCAACCAGAATTTAATCAATTTCAGTAAAATAAGTTGATTCCACCAATTTGAGTATTATCAAACGAACTCTATATTCAGATCGAGTTTATTTTACTTTTGCATCACATTATATATGATTCTGAAAAAATCAAATTTAAAATTAGCTAAATTATGTACTGCCCGTGCATCGCACGGGCTTGAAACCTAGTGTAGTATGTATTTGTACGATCGGAGCACTATAGTGTATGTAACATATTATATCAAGTATACATAAAATGAGAAAGTCATTGTTAAAATGTCTAAGTCCCCGTTTACTTACGACTTAATGGGCTTAATAGATATAGTGACTTAATCGGCCAGTTATATATCAGCGTTTATTTGTGACTTAATTGGGAACTTGACTTATTCCCTCAGACATATTTTGTCTTAATCGTTCAGCGGAATATCTACACTCCTCTTACGATTCAGACATTTCGCGTATAGGCTATCTCGGTTCTATCCCTCTCTGTATATTCATTCCATCGTTTCTCTAACATCGACAATACCAAGCCCTTGGAGATTGTCCGTAGCTGTGTGCGATCTATCGTGAAAGAAGCTCCCTATCGTCTTCATCCAGGTATTTGCTCTTATTCTAAATCTAATTGTTCTCTTCTTGATTTGTTTACAGAGTATGAAATTCCAGAGTTTTCCTTATTCTCATCTAATTGTTCTCTTCTTGTTCAGTTTATTTTTCAAATTTGCTAGTAAATTGATATATTATATATTTTGCTAATTTTTTTGTAATTGAGCAGTGAAATTGCGATCGAATGAGCAGTCTAGTTTTAGTTTGTGTGTTTATTATAACATGTTGCCAATTTTTGTGTGTGTGCATGATGGATCTGTAAGACCTTCTCAACCAACTCTAAAATTTCTTATCTGAGAAAGAAAGAAAAAAATTATCCGAGTTCCTTAGTTTGTTGCAAATGTTGGTTGTTTGGTATATGAATTGGAAATCATGTGATCTTCTTGGATTTCTAAACTAGTGTCTTGCAAATATTCATGTATTATACGGAGTATGTAGTTATTTAGCAAATTTTGATTTTGAAAAGCCCATACCAGTCATGGAGCTTTTAGTCTTCGACAGGCTTGGTCCTTCAACCGGACCTGACTGGTTCTTTACCCTTTGATTGGGCTGTTTTTTAGTTCTAGATTGGAGTAACAACACAACCAACCTCAGAATCAGAACATGATTATAAATGTCTTATTTTTCCTGTTCTGTTAGACCCTGGACACTGTGTTGTCCACTTTATTTATACCCTAGATTATATTTGCTTTCACATTTTTTGATGTTTTTTGGGCATACTCATTTCATTCTTTAGGTATGGAACATGGTGGCGATTCCGAAAAAACAAAAAACAAATAGGAAATATACATTCAGGACTTGTTTCGGACAGAAGAGTTATTTGGTCATTAAACATAATTCAGACATCTCATTCAGCATCTATAGTAAACAACTTGTTATCTCCGAGTCACTTAATCCAGACAGACGTCTTAATCAAGACAGACGTCTTAATCCATTCAGGACTTAATGAAGAAAAAAGTAAACAGCCCCTAAATTTTATATATATATATATATATATATATATATATATATATATATATATATATATATATAATGATATTTTAAATTTAAATACTATATATAAAGTTATAAACTGTATAGTTTTTTTACAACATATATGTGATTTTACAATTGTTTAGTAGCCTCAAACCAACAATTTTAGAGGTTGCTTAGTGACACCTTTTTCGACTTATCAACCTTATCAGTTAATTTTTTCGTCAAACATACAACTTTTAAGATTGAAATTACTTTTCTGACTTAATTGACTAAAGTTATTATATCAAATCATTATGGCTACTTTTCCTATATTCTTTTCTTTATTTTATTAATAAAATGTTTTAAATATGGAGTATAATTTTTCACAATTCAACAAATTTACCAGAATCTAAGGGAGGATCTATGTTATGGCTATGGTGGGCTGAAACACATGGCAAAGTTATTTTTTTAAGGTATTAATTTTAAAAAATTCTATCCAGCCCACCCCAAATTTTTCGACACCCGATCCCATTTTCAGCCCTACCCATAAAACAAAATCTTTCCATCTAAACATCTAATCTAAATGTTATACGCATCACCTCACACTCAATAAGTGGCACTTAGCATGTACATATAAGGGCCATAAAGCCCATAAGGCATAAATGCAATAAATACAATAAAATATGATTCAATTAAGAGCTTTATTGGCATTTTCACAGCAACTTGTAAAGTGCTTGAATATCTTCATAAACATTGCCCAAAAGTGAGTTATTGGGGCAGAAGTTCGTAGTGTATATAGACATTTTTCATGTTTTGGCTTTGTGTTCAATTTACTTTTGATTCACAAAGAGTATACTCGGTCAAGGCCTTAGAAAATGGATATCTTAGTAGTAATAAGACATGTTTCTAATACACAACTCATTCTCGGGGAATTGACATAAAATGGATGGGAAGGCTTTCTTGAAGAAGTAAAGGAGTTTTACTCAAACCACAAAATTCATGTACTAGGGTTGAATTCTAAATATATGGTTGGTCGTTGCCGAAAAGAAACTACAGTTGACCATCATTATCACTTTGTTGTTTTCAATGAGGCAATAGACTCTATATTGATGGAGTTAAGGATCGATTTTATGATAAACCAGTTGAACTTCTTTCTTTGAGTGCTTCATTAGATCTCAACAATTCATATGAGTTGTTCAATGTCAATGCTATTTGTACATCTACAAGGAAGTTCTATCTCAAAGATTTGAGTAGTCAAGATATTTATGCTTTGGAATTCGAGCGGCATGCAACACTATGTTCAAGATGTGATTCACGATACAAAGTTTCAAGTAGCTACACTTATTGAATTATGTGAGGAGTTGACTAAGAGCAACATATCTGATTCATATGTTATGATGAGCAGATTGATTCACCTTGTATTGATTTTACTGTTTCTACTGCAACAATAGAAAGATCATTTGCTGCCATGAAACTTATAAAGACAATACTTGACAATTGGATGATGACTTTCTTGTTGTTTGCATGACACTTCATATGTAGACTATTGTTGACGTTTTTTTGTTTGTTTCAAAGCCTCATCGAGAACAAATTTAGGGAAGAACTCTTATATTGGTTTTTTTCTTATATTAGGAATTTTCAATGTATTATCATTTTTGTTTCAGCCCACCCCAACATAAAATCCGGATCCGCCCCTGCTACAATCAACAAAAATTTAACCAATTTCTGGCTTTAAGTAGGGTCAATAGATATTATTAGATGGTCCTAGAAGTATTTAGGTATGAATCGAATCGAGATATGTAATAATATACTTAGTGTGACACCGTTCCCAAGCATGTTTACTTTTAGTAAATGATGTAATAAACCTTGAAGGATGATTTATGAAATTTGCGTAATTGTTAAATTTTATTATTTCTTTTACGTGAATAGTAAATTGCGTGTGGGGCCCACAGCGGGAACAGGGACCGCCCGATAATTCCCGAACCACATATTATATTCATCTTGGTCTAGATGACATCTATATGGTGGTGGATATTTTAATTGGGCAATGGGAAGGGCATGGAATTGACCGGTGGGTCAAACGAGGCCCAATTACCGGTATTGGTAATTTAGCAGATAACAGCCTAGAATGAGCTTCGGAGACTCCTAAATTAATGTTGGGGAATGTACATCTATTCTAAAGTCCCATAATTATTAGCAACGCGTGATAAATTTTATGTGGCCCGATAAAATAAAATATGATTAAAACAGTCCGAGAAATACAACTTTCGGGGCCGATTGTACACACCGGGACATAACGGGATGACCTTCCACATAAGTGGAGGCCACCCCACGTTTTTAGGTGTGCTAGCTGAGTAAGTAATAGCTGGAGGGACAAGCCTAAATGGCTTGTGCGGACAAGGAGAAGGGAGGGGAGCTTCATAGAGACAAAGTTTGCACCTTCATGACCCCATCACCAAAATTATTTTGGGTGATTGAATAGGTGATCCCTCCTCCCTATCTTGTGTCATTCGGCCAGCACAAGCAGGAGAAGCTCAAGGAAAAAGCAAAGCTCTAGTTGGAGGAAGAGGGGAGCTAGGAAAATCCACAAGAAATAGGTTGAGCTTAAGGTAAGAACATAACTATTGTTCTTTAACTAGTTTTATCATGTATGATTTGTAAGAAATCATATGGTGGATTAAACATGATGTTCTACACGTTTAAAAGTGTAGAATATTGTTATAAAGTGGTGTTAATTAACTTAGAAGGGTTGGCAAATCGATAGGAGTCGAAATCGCCGGAAACCGCCACTCCAGAGGAGCTGTTCGTAGTTGCAGACTACGAAAGCCGCCCGGCTTTCGTGAAAGCCGTCTGGCTTTTGTCCAGGCAGTCCAGTTTTGCCTTCTTATCGGTTTAAAACGAGGATTAATCGGGGAGCTTAACAAAGGCAACTATTTCAGCACTTCATAAGGTGAGGATGACTGACTATATTGCTTATAATTAGTGAGTTAATTTCATGAGATTACCTAAGGTAATTAAATGTGCTTTTATGGATTATTAATGATTAATAATGCCTAAAAATGAGAAGACTATTGTCTAAGAGAAAGGGAGCATGATATACAAATTTAGGAATGAATTATGTATGACCATGTGTTATGTGTATGTTGATTGACAATGGGATTAACTATGAAAATACATTGAAATATACTTTTTACTTCATATTAGAATATATGAGTGATTAAAAGTGATATTTTGAATATTGAGATAAATGATATTTCCAATGGAAAATCAGTTGGAATTGTCTATATGACTATGAGTTGAGAACTTGGTTGTTAGAATTAATTTGACTAGTATTAAGATACTAGTTGGACATTAAAATGAAATGTTGTTAAGATTGATCCTAAGGTTAGATTGTGAAATGTTATGCCTTAAGTAGACTTAAGAGATACTTTAAGGTAGGAAAGTATGAACTTTAAGTTATACTAGGGGTAGGCCTTAAGGGATACCCAAGATAAAGTAAATAATAAATTGATCCTAGATATAGGATTGGCCTACGGGTGTGTTCGGTAGTCCTTGAGGATAGCCGGTTGAATTATGAAAATAAGTAAGGACCATGGCCCTTCCCGACTCTAGAGAGCGGGGTTGGATAGCATGGGCTTGCATCGTGATCACGGGTTAGGGTGGAATCCGAATTGGAGACCTAACTAGGTTCCGGTAGCGGTAACACATAAGATAGGACCCGAATGGCCTTACCTTCCTACGGGATGATGGGTATGAGTCCAGGGGTGGGATGTTGGAGTCCGAACCGAGAGCCTCCAGAGGTCTCGGACAGCGGTAGCAAGTCCCGTAGAAATAATAAGACCCAAGGGTTGGGTTGTGCAAATAAATGAAAAGGAATATATAAGAAGGGCCGTGTGCCGACAAATAAATGAATCTACTTATTATAAGGATAATAACTGGGAAATATAAATTATTATTTATATTATGATATCACCCTATTTTTGGGGGTCTTGGAAATTAAAACGTTGATTATACTTAGTATAGTTGTCATTGTACTTGTCAAATGTTTCCAAGTACTGACCTCTCCTTCACGGGGGAGGCCACCTCACAATTTCAGGTAGAACTTGAAGGTTGCTACCATCGCCTGTTGCACCGGGAGGACCAAGAGAAGAAGACGTGGTTCTTGCTTCTTCTGTTTTCTGATTTCAAAACAATTATAATAATGCTCATGGAATATTATTTTTGAATGATTATTTGGGGCTTGCATGCCCATGTTTGCCAAAGTGTGGCTAAGACACTTCTATTAAATGTTTCCGCTGTTTTAAAGGAACGTTTTACATTATGTTTGTTTATGGATGTACTATGTGTGAATGGTATTCAAAACGCCTTGTATAGAATGGATGAGTGGACTGTGGTTGACTATTCGTATTGTACGGCGGGTTGTTGACGTGTCCGGGTAGGTCCGGGTAGGTCCGGGTAGGTCCGGGGCGTGACAATTTAATTGGTATCAGAGCCTTAGTCCGTAAACATCATAATGAAGCTTCAAAATACTTTTTGAAAATGAAATTGAAAACCATGAGCATAAGAAGTTTTGTACTTATAAAACTTGTAAGGAATATTTGTAATTAGATTTTGTTGATGCTAGGTTAATTAGGACTTTAGAGTACCCCTCTTTAGACTTAATGTATTAGATTTTTTTTGTAAGTTCTTTAGTATAATCGACCGGCAGAAGGCCTCCAGAGCAGAAAGCCTCCAGAGAAGAAGACCCTTGATAAGGCATTGGTTGAACAGAGGACCTCTGGTTCTCTGCTTCGGAATAGAAGACCTCAGGGTCTCTGTTAATCTTTACTCTGACAGAAACCCTCCCGGTTCTCTGTTGGATATCTTCTCAACAGAAGTGCTCAAGACCTTCTCTGATCGACTCTCTGTTAAAGACACCAGAAGGCCTGACACTTAGAAGAATTCCACCAAGCCGGGAAACCAACTGAAAGATTCCTTCAACGGCTAGGAGTCTTGAACGGAAAAACTACAGTGCGCGCATTAAATGCACATTTAATGTCTTCCATACTCCGTAGAGTAATTGCAGATGATTGGCCGCAATGTCAGGATTACTTTATCCCAAAATAGTAACCCGCCAACTTTACCGGGTCCTACTGGTCAAGTCAACTGCTCGCTCGTTTAATGCAGTTGTCCTCCTTCTCCTCCAACGGGAAGACAACCTCAGTATAAAAGATACATTACGAAGAACAACCGGATAACTTTGCTAACTTTTGCTACAACTCTGCAAACAAGATATTCAAACGCTAAAAACGCAAAAAGCCTCCTTGAGATTAAAACTTCATCATCCTCTACAAGAGAAGGCAGAAGTTGGAAAAATCCTTATTTCCAACTCAAGCAAAGTTCCAAGTGTTCTTCAACTCTTCAAGCTCATCAGATACAAACTCTTTGTAACGAAGCAAGTTGGAGGAACCTCTGTTCTAAATAGAACCTCTTCTTTCACAAGAAGGACGTCCAAGTACCTGGAGCTGTGAAGTGGTGATACTTATGGGAAAGCTCAGTGAAAGGACCAGTCTTAGGGAAGCCGGAAGTGCATCTAAGAAGACATCTACACTTGAAGAAGACGTGGAGAGCTTCTTAAGTGATAGGGCTAAGGCATTGTAAACGGAAGTTTTTACGAGCTTAGTGGAACAGTGGACTAGAGGAACAAGTTGTTCCTTGAACCACTATAAAAAGCCCTGGTGTCATTTACTTACTGCTTTACATTCATAGTTTTCATTTGAATTGTTTAACTCCAAAGACTTGGTATCTGTGTTCAGCAGAACTGGTCTTGTGAGTTAACAGAAGGCCTACTGCCTTTGCTTCTCTGAGGCTACTAACAGAACTCCCTACCAGAACCCCATCCGCTGCCAGGCTGTTCTGTCAACAGAACAGGCTATTCTGTTAAATCTGGTACTTAGCTTGAAAAAATTAAAAACCAATACAGTCTATTCACCCCCCCCCCCCCCTCTAGACTGTATCCAGTACAACCGGGACCAACAGAACTTTTGGTACTTGAGTTGCAATGTCTCTAATTGTTAAGATGGTACCCTTAGAAATTGGTATGACGGTGATTTGAGCCAAAAGATGTCTTTAAGTGCCTATCCGTCAATTGACATTTGATACGAGTCTAATGACTCATTCTAAATTTGTAACACCGACCCCGAGCATATTTACTTTTAGTAAATTATGTAATAAACCCTGAAGGATGATTTATGAATTTGCGTGATTGTAAATCTTTATTATTTCTTATATGTGAATAGTAAATTGCATGTGGGGCCCACAGCGGGAACGGGGACCGCCCAATAATTCCCGAACCACATATTATATTCATCTTGGTCTAGATGACATATATATGGTTGTGGATATTTTATTTGGGCCATAAGAAAGGCATGGAGTTGACCGGTTGGTCAAACGGGGCCCAATTACCGGTATGGGCAAGTTGACGGATAACAGCCTGAAATGAGTTTCGGAGGCTCCTAAATTAATGTTGGGGAATGTACATCGTTTCTAAAGGCCCAAAATTGGTTGGGAATGCGTGATATATTTTATCCGGCCCGATAAAATAAAATATGACTAAAGTAGTCCGAAAAATACAACTTTCGGGGCCAATTATACACACCGGGATATAATGGGATGACCTCCCACATAAGTGGGGGCCACCCCACGACCCAATGTGCTGCAAATGTCAAGGAAGCAGCTGGGGGGGTGTACCTAGTAGGTGGGAAGTCTCCAAGAGACAAAACCCATGACCCCATTCCATTGAATAAGTGGGAGGGATTGAGATGAAATGTCCCTCCATCATTTGCATCATCCTCACCACTCAAATAAGGTAGGAGAGGAGCTCTGGGAAGGCCTCTATCAAAGTTCAAGCTCAGGGAAGCAAGGGGAAAAGATCTAACAAAAAAGAGTTGAGTTCAAGGTAAGAACTCTACAAGGAAACTCTTGTAGCTAGTTTTATCATGAATGATTTATTAAGAAATCATTTGGTGGGTTAAACATGATGGTCTACACGTTTAAAAGTGTAGAATATTGATATATAGTGGTGATATTTAACTTAGAAGAGTTGGTGGATCGATAGGAGTCGAAATCGCCGGAAACCGCCACATATAGGAGGTTGTTCGTGCTGCAGGAGGACGAACGTCGCCCGGCTTTCACAAAAGCCGCACGGCTTTCGCTCTATTCCCAGATTTTCCACTCTTGAACGGCCTAGAACGAGGACGGATCGAGGGGGTTTCGCTAAGGCAGCTAGTTGAGCACATCATAAGGTGAGGATGGCTGACTATATTGCTTATAATTAGTGAGTTAATTTCATAAGAATGCCTAAAGTAATTAGATGGGATTTTCATGGATTATTAATGATTAATAATGCCTAAATGAAAATAATATGGATATGAGTAAGTGAAGCATGATATACAAATTTAGAATAATTGTGTATGATTATGTGAAATGAATGGAACGACATGTTAATGGAATTACTATGATGACATTGTGATAAAATATACCTTACTTCATGTATGAAATTCATGAATGGATTAAAGTGATATTTTTGATATTGAGATCAAACTATACTTGGGTTGAGAAATCAATGGAAATGAAATGCCAATTGGGAAATAGGAACTTGGCATGTTCTAAGATTATCCAATTAGTATCAAAATACTAGTCGGGGAATTAATATAAATAAATGATGAAACAAATCCTAAGAGGTAGGATTGTGAATAGATATGCTTTAAGTAGTCTCAAGAGATACTTAAGGATGAATGGTATGAACACTAAGGTGTGATAGGGGTAGGCCTAAAGGCCACCTACGGGAATTGATTCTAGGCATAGGACTTGCTTGAGAATTTGATTATGAAAATAATTAGAGTTGGACTCTAGGATGACATGGAGATGTAGTTGGGCCGAGCCCATGCCATGTAATATGATTAGCATGGAAACGTAGTTGGGCCGAGCCCTTGCCATGTATATGTGACCTCCGTGGAAACGTAGTTGGGCCGAGCCCTTGCCACGAAGTTATGGTTGGTATGGAAACGTAGTTGGGCCGAGCCCTTGCCATACAAATTTTGATATGATATATTGAGCTAGAGGATTGTATAGAGATGTAGTTGGGCCGAGCCCATGCTATACAATTAGGGCTCGATGGGACCCCACGGGGTTATCGTGACTTGCGGTCACAGGGGAATGGAAACGATGAATTCTAAATGAATATGGGCCTACGGGCCGACTACTTGACTTTATGTAAAGTAAGTACAGTTAAAAGTAAAAGGGGTAACCGAGGGTTATGGCCTATAATATAATAGTACCCTAAGTTGAGGGTTTTGGAAATTAAAACGTTGATTATACTTAGTATAGTTGCTATTGTACTTGTCAAATATTTCCAAGTACTGACCTCCCCTTCACGGGGGAGGCCACCTCACAGTTTCAGGTAGAACTTGAAGGTTGCTACCATCGCCCGTGGCTTCGGGAGGATCAAGGGGAGAAGACGTGGTTCGTGCTTCTTCCGTTCTGTTTTAAAAACAACTACGTTAATGCTCATGGATATTATTTTTGAATAATTACTTTGGGGGCTTGTATGCCGAGTTATGCCAAGTGTGGCTTGAACAATTGTATTTATGCTTCCGCTGTTTTAAATGAATGATTTACATTATGTTTGTTTATGGATGTACTATGTGTGAATGATATTCATGACGCCTTGTATAGTATGGATGAGTCGGACTGCGGTTGACTATTCGTATTGTACGGCGGGTTGTTGACGTGTCCGGCTAGGCCCGGGGCGTGACAAAATTTCTTTCAGAAATGGAACGTACTGGTAGAATCACTCGAAGAAACCCGACTGGCCAGGCACCAGGAAGGTCCCAACATGGCAGTCGAGGGGCATCGAGGGTGTCTCGGGGACAGGGCCGTGCAGGCCACTCGCTGACCGTGAGTGACGGTCATGTGGAAACTATAGACGAGCACTATGAGTCCGAGGAGGATTCAACTTACCAACTGGCAACCGAGCCGGTTGAGACCCCATATGATGGGGAGTACGACGATGCTAGTGACGAGAGCGATAATAATGAAGCTCTCGAACGGATTGAGGAATTGCTCCGGCAATACCACCAAGATCGCCAAAGGCGCCGGGCAAGGCGTGCTTTGGAAGGGGCTTCAAGGAGAGGAAGCCACGTGACTCCTAGGGAGATCGTAGAACCCCGAGGAGGGGGAGGTGCTAAGGTCCCTATAATAATGATCTCAAAGTACCTCAAAGAGGCAAGAGACTTGGGGTGCAAACCATTTGATGGAACATGAGACATCTCCGTTGCGGCCGAGTGGGTCAAAAGATTCAATGAAGCGGCCCTCAACATGCAACTGCCACCCCACATGAAGTTGAGAGTAGCCACGAGGCTACTAGAAGGCACGACGTCCAATTGGTGGGATGGAACAAAGGGGAAGTACGGCGAGGCCGTCACTTGGGAGAATTTCCGACAGGAGTTCTTTAGCCAATACTACTTCGACTTCGAGGTGAACTTGAAGAGGATGGAGTACACTAATTTGACCCAAGGAGGTGAATGTACGGTGAAGGAACTTGAGCACAAATTCAGAAAGCTTGCTGAGTTCATACCGGAGTACATTTGTGATGAAAATCGGATGGTGAACCATTTCTGGGATGCCTTGGACCTTGACATACGCGAGAGGGCAACACAATTGCCTAATATGACGTTTAGTCAAGTGGTTGAACAAGGCTTGAAGGGGGAGAAAGAGTGGGAGGAAAGAAAACGAAGGAATGCCGAGGAGGCAAAGAAAAGAAAATGGGAGAACCATGACCCTCAAGGTTCTAACAAGAAGGGGAACCACCGGCAAGGGGAAATCAAGGCCCAAGCGGGCAAAGCTCTGTGTCACAAGGCTCGGGTGTGAAGAAGTGCAGCAATTGTAAGAAGAACCACTTTGGCAAGTGCCGCGATTCCCCGAGGTGTTATCAATGCGGGGAGGTCGGGCATTTGAAAGTGAGTTGCCCACAACTTGGGCGAGCCATGGGGGCCGGGCCAAGTAGTGGAACGACGGTGAACAGGAATCGAACCGGAGCACCAAATGCGAGTGGTGGGCACGGTGGGGCGAGTGCAAGCAACGCGCCATCCGTAAATCAAGGGAAGACCCAAGCTCGGGTCTATGCTATGACGGAGGCAGATGCTCGTGCCAACCCGGACTCCGTTGCGGGTAATTCCTTAAACTCACGTTTTAATCTATGATATGCAATAGGATGATTGAACTTGTAAATTTATAACCCCGACGGGTTTGGTCGGGTTGAAGAGGAAAAGGGGAGGAGAATCCCCGCCCTGGGCGAATGCCGCCCGGCATTGACGAAAGCCGCCCGACTTTCATCTTGATTTATTGAAAAAATACAACGACAACGAATACCGTCCGACTTCCACCGAGAACCGACCGGCTTTCGTAAATATTAAATCGGAATTTTTCCTCGCAGATGAAAACCGGCCAGCTTTCACAGAAACCGGCCGGCAATTGTAACATATTATCCGGGATAAACTGCGGTGCCAAAACCCGACCGGCTTCTGTGAAAGCCGCTCGGCATTCGTTGGGCCTGGGGATTCCTGCACTATTGAAATCCGGCCGGGTTTCGTAGAAACCGGCCGGCTTTGAAACCTATTTTATGAATAAAACGACGACGACGAAAACTGGCCGGCTTTCGTGAAAGCCGCCCGACTTTCGAGATTTATTTACGGGCAATTTTTCCCGTAGACGAAACCCGACCGGCTTTCGTAGAAACCGGACGGCTTACGTAGCGACCAGCTCTGAAGTGAGCGAAAATCGGCCGGCTTTCGTGAAAAGCGGCCGACCTTTCCCCTGTTAATGCACAAGGTCGGTTTTCGAGGGTGAGAACCGAGCGGGTTGTGATGGGACGTTGAACGACTACCATCTGAACTGTAGTTGGTACATTCTTTAACCAAAGAAGCAAGTCTATACTTGGTAGTGTGTCTTACATCGCTTATGAATGTAGGAACACTAAAGATAAACGGGAGAGATGCAAGAATCCTTATTGATACCGGGGCGCAACGATCATTTGTGAGTGAGGCGTTTGCCGGGGGATTCAATGAACCGCTTGTACCGGTGACTCAAACCCTATCGGTGTCCACACCTTTAGGGGATGATATCGAAAGAAATAGCCACTATCCATCGTGTGAGGTGGAAGTGGAGGGCCAAACCTTGACGTGTGAATTCGTACCGCTGATTATGATCGAGTTCGATGCAATCCTAGGAATGAATTGGCTTGAGAAACATCATGCTAGGGTCGATTGCTACACGAAGGTTCTTGAGCTCGAAAGCGGTGAAGGGTCAACTTTACGCTTTGAGGGAGATAGAGGCAAATCAAACAGTTGTATCATATCCACCGTGAGAGCGAGGAATATGATGAGGAAGGGATGTCACACATATCTAGCATACGTGGTGGATAAAACTAAAGAAGAGATAGACGTCAACGATGTGAGAGTAGTGTGCAAGTATCCGGATGTCTTCCCAAAAGACTTGTCGGGACTTCCACCCGATAAGGAGATTGAGTTCGTGACCGAGGTTGAACCCGACACCAAACCAATCTCTATACCGCCATACAGAATGGCACCCGCAAAACTTAACGAGTTGAAGACCCAATTGCAAGAGCTTTTGGATAACGGTTTTATAAGGCCGAGCCACTCCCCATGGGCAGCACCGGTCCTTTTCGTGAAAAAGAAGGATGGGACACTTCGAATGTGCATTGAGTACCGTCAACTGAACAAGGTCACGATCAAGAATAGGTATCCCTTACCTAGGATTGATGACTTGTTTGATCAGCTCCGAGGAGCAATGGTGTTTTCGAAGATCGACTTGAGGTCGGGGTACCATCAATTGAAGATAAAGGAGGCTGATATACCGAAGAGTGCTTTCCGCACGAGGTATGGTCATTTCAAGTTCCTAGTCATGTCGTTTGGGCTAACAAACGCCCCGGCGGAATTTATGGACTTGATGAACCGAGTATTTCATAAATACTTGGACTGGTTTGTGATTGTAATCATAGATGATATCTTAATTTACTCAAAGAGTGAAGAAGAGCATGAGGAGCACTTGATACTTGTTCTTGAGACGCTACGGGAGAAGCAACTCTATGCCAAGTTTTCCAAATTGTAATTTTGGCTAAGGGAGATTGGTTTTCTCGGGCATGTGGTTTCGGGATCAGGGATTGCCGTAGATAACAAGAAGATTGAGGCCATTACTGAATGGGAGAGGCCAAAGAACGTCAAGGAAATTCGTAGCTTCCTTGGATTGGCAGGGTACTACCGAAAATTCGTGGAGAAGTTCTCAGTTTTGGCATCGCCATTGACAAAGCTCACTCGAAAAGGGGCCAAGTTTGTATGGGATGACCGATGTGAGAAGGGATTCCTTGAACTGAAGAAGAGATTGACCGAGGCACCGGTACTTGCATTACCCAAACAGGGTATGGGGTACGATGTCTATGGTGATGCGAGCATCCAAGGGCTTGGATGTGTGTTGATGCAGAATGGGAGAGTGATTGCCTATGCTTCGCGACAGTTGAAGAAGCATGAGGTAAATTACCCTACTCATGATCTGGAGTTGGGGGAAGTGGTTTTTGCACTAAAGATTTGGAGACATTATCTCTACGGTGAGACATGTCACATATACACTGACCACAAGAGCTTGAAGTATGTGTTTACTCAAAAAGAGTTAAACATGAGACAGAGACGGTGGATGGAGTTGATAAAAGACTACCATCTAGTCATTGAGTACCACCCCGATAAAGCCAACGTGGTAGCGGATGCCTTGAGCCGAAAGAGTTCGTCTGGGGCATTGTTGACTAGTTTGAGGGCATTGAGAGCCCAATTGGAGGTATCTGGAGATGGTGCCTTGTTAGCTAGATTCAAGGTGAGACCTACATTACTTGATGAAATCAAGAAGGGTCAAGAAACTGATGAGGAGCTTATGAAGGTCCGTGAACGCATGTTAGCGGGACCGGTTGAGGATTTCAGGGAAAGAGACGATGGTCTCTTATTATTTCGTGACCGAGTGTGTGTACCGTCGGATGACGAGCTCCGAAAGTCCATCTTAGAAGAGGCTCATTCATCGGCGTATGCCATGCACCTGGGAGGCACGAAAATGTACCGTGATTTGAAAGAAAGTTACTCGTGGTCTGGTATGAAGAGGGAAATAGCCGAGTACATCAGTAGGTGTCTTACTTGTCAGCAAGTTAAGGCAGAACATCAGCATCCAGCTGGGTTATTACAGCCACTTTCCATTCCTGAATGGAAGTGGGAACACGTGACTATGGATTTCGTGGTGGGTCTGCCACAGACAGTTAAAAACTATGATGCTGTATGTGTTGTGGTTGATAGGCTCATGAAGAGTGCACATTTCCTACCTATCAACACCACATATGCACTAGAGAGGTTAGCCAAGTTGTATGTGGATGAGATCGTGAGGCTACATGGGGTTCCGATAACCATTGTATCCGATAGAGATCCGCGATTCACATCATGATTTTGGCCGAAGTTCCAAGAATCTATGGGGACAAAGTTGAAATTCAGTACATCTTTTCATCCACAAACGGATGGGCAATCCGAGCGGGTTATACAGATATTAGAGGATATGTTGAGAGCTTGTGCATTAGAGTTCCAAGGGAGTTGGGATAACCATTTGGCACTTGTGGAGTTTGCCTATAACAACATTTATCAGGCGAGTATAGGCATGCCTCCATACGAGGCATTGTATTGGAGGAGATGCCGTACACCTTTGTGTTGAGATGAGGTTGGCATGGCCAAACTCGAGAGTACGGAACTGGTGGAAATCACCAAGTCAAAGGTGAAGATGATTCGTGAGAGACTTAAGGCGGCACAGGATAGACAGAAGAGCTATGCCGATAAGCGTCAAAGAGCCTTAGAGTTTAAGGTTGGGGAGGAGGTGTTTTTGAAGGTTTCACCTTGGAAAGGAATCATCCGATTTCAGAGCCGAGGGAAACTTAACCCACGCTACATAGGGCCATTTGTGATTCTTGAAAGAATTGGGGTCGTAGCATATCGATTACAGTTGACCCCGGAATTGAAGAAAATACATAATGTATTCCATGTGTCTACGCTTAAGAAGTATATTCCGGATCCATCTCATGTGTTAGAGAAACCGTCCGTGGAAATACGGGAAGACTTGAATTATGCCGTACAACCGGTGAGAGTACTTGACAGGCAAGTCAAAAAGTTGAGGAGCAAGAAAGTTCCAATGGTTAAAATCCTTTAGAAAAGTGACCGAGTTGAAGAGGAAACTTGGGAGACAGAAGCCCTTATGAAGGAACACTATGCTTTCCTGTTCGAATGAGCGTTGTGAATTTCGGGGACGAAATTCCCATTAGGGGGGGGGGGGGGGGGTGGTGGTGAACTTGTGATACCGTCCCCAAGCATGTTTACTTTTAGTAAATGATGTAATAAACCTTGACGGATGATTTATGAAATTTGCGTAATTGTTAAATTTTATAATTTCTTTTACGTGAATAGAAAATTGCATGTGGGGCCCACAGCGGGAACGGGGACCGCCCGATAATTCCCGAACCACATATTATATTCATCTTGGTCTAGATGACATCTATATGGTGGTGGATATTTTAATTGGGCAATGGGAAGGGCATGGAATTGACCGGTGGGTCAAACGAGGCCCAATTACCGGTATTGGTAATTTAGCGGATAACAGCCTGAAATGAGTTTCGGAGACTCCTAAATTAATGTTGGGGAATGTACATCTATTCTAAAGGCCCATAATTATTAGGAACGCGTGATATATTTTATGTGGCCCGATAAAATAAAATATGATTAAAACAGTCCGAGAAATACAACTTTCGGGGCCGATTGTACACACCGGGACATAACGGGATGACCTCCCACATAAGTGGGGGCCACCCCACGTTTTTAGGTGTGCTAGCTGAGTAAGTAATAGCTGGAGGGACAAGCCTAAATGGCTTGTGCGGACAAGGAGAAGGGAGGGGAGCTTCCTAGAGACAAAGTTTGCACCTTCATGACCCCATCACCAAAATTATTTTGGGTGATTGAATAGGTGATCCCTCCCCCCTATCTTGTGTCATGCGGCCAGCACAAGCAGGAGAAGCTCAAGGAAAAAGAAACGCTCTAGTTGGAGGAAGAGGGAGGTTAGGAAAATCCACAAGAAATAGTTTGAGCTTAAGGTAAGAACATATCTATTGTTCTTTAACTAGTTTTATCATGTATGATTTGTAAGAAATCATATGGTGGATTAAACATGATGTTCTACACGTTTAAAAGTGTAGAATATTGTTATAAAGTGGTGTTAATTAACTTAGAAGGGTTAGCAAATCGATAGGAGTCGAAATCGCCGGAAACCGCCACTCCAAAGGAGCTGTTCGTAGTTGCAGACTACGAAAGCCGCCCAGCTTTCGTGAAAGCCGTCCGGCTTTTGTCCAGGCAGTCCAGATTTGCCTTCTTATCAGTTTAAAACGAGGATTAATCGGGTAGCTTAACAAAGGCAACTATTTCAGCACTTCATAAGGTGAGGATGTCTGACTATATTGCTTATAATTAGTGAGTTAATTTCATGAGATTACCTAAGGTAATTAAATGTGCTTTTATGAATTATTAATGATTAATAATGCCTAAAAATGAGAAGACTATTGTCTAAGAGAAAGGGAGCATGATATACAAATTTAGGAATGAATTATGTATGACCATGTGTTATGTGTATGTTGATTGACAATGGGATTAACTATGAAAATACATTGAAATATACTTTTTACTTCATATTAGAATATATGAGTGATTAAAAGTGATATTTTGAATATTGAGATAAATGATATTTCCAATGGAAAATCAGTTGGAATTGTCTATATGACTATGAGTTGAGAACTTGGTTGTTAGAATTAATTTGACTAGTATTAAGATACTAGTTGGACATTAAAATGAAATGTTGTTAAGATTGATCCTAAGGTTGGATTGTGAAATGTTATGCCTTAAGTAGACTTAAGAGATGCTTTAAGGTAGGAAAGTATGAACTTTAAGCTATACTAGGGGTAGGCCTTAAGGGATATCCAAGATAAAGTAAATAATAAATTGATCCTAGATATAGGATTGGCCTACGGGTGTGTTCGGTAGTCCTTGAGGATAGCCGGTTGAATTATGAAAATAAGTAAGGACCATGGCCCTTCCCGACTCTAGAGAGCGGGGTTGGATAGCATGGACTTGCATCGTGATCACGGGTTAGGATGGAATCCGAATTGGAGACCTAACTAGGTTCCGGTAGCGGTAACACATAAGATAGGACCCCGAAGGGCCTTACCTTCCTACGAGATGATGGGTATGAGTCCAGAGGTGGGATGTTGGAGTCCGAATCGAGAGCCTCCAGAGGTCTCGGACAGCGGTAGCAAGTCCCGTAGAAATAATAAGACCCAAGGGTTGGGTTGTGCAAATAAATGAAAAGGAATATATAAGAAGGGCCGTGTGCCGACAAATAAATGAATCTACTTATTATAAGGATAATAAGTGGGAAATATAAATTATTATTTATATTATGATATCACCCTATTTTTGGGGGTCTTGGAAATTAAAACGTTGATTATACTTAGTATAGTTGTCATTGTACTTGTCAAATGTTTCCAAATACTGACCTCCCCTTCACGGGGGAGGCCACCTCACAGTTTCAGGTAGAACTTGAAGATTGCTACAATCGTCCGTTGCACCGGGAGGACCAAGAGAAGAAGACGTGGTTCGTGGTTCTTCTGTTTTCTGATTTCAAAACAATTATAATAATGCTCATGGAATATTATTTTTGAATGATTATTTGGGGCTTGCATGCCCATGTTTGCCAAAGTGTGGCTAAGACACTTCTATTAAATGCTTCCGCTGTTTTAAAGGAACGTTTTACATTATGTTTTGTTTATGGATGTACTATGTGTGAATGGTATTCAAAACGCCTTGTATAGTATGGATGAGTGGACTGCGGTTGACTATTCGTACTGTACGGCGGGTTGTTGACGTGTCCGGGTAGGTCCGGGGCGTGACACTTAGGGGTGACAACGAGGCGGATCAGGGACGGTTTAAAACCGTACGCGCCCCGTTAGGTAATTTCCCCGCCCCGTAACCGCCCCAATACCCAACAGGTAATTTTTACTCAAACCATAACCGCCCCAACGGGTAACGAGTATAACTGCGGGTAACCGCAAGTAATCACTTTAATAAATGAGTTATTGATATTTTAATATAAAACTAATATTTTAAAAGGTGAAATGACATTACCTAAATGACTCTAGATTCATACGCCACTTTAAAGTTTTGAATATCTACGGAAAGAGAAAGAAGACAAACTAAATTAATTTGAACCTAAAAATACTTGATATGAAAAATAATTAATTAAGAAAAAATTTGATAATTAAGATCTATTATGAACTTTTATTCATACACTATAATTAGTATATCTATTATCCATATATATACAATAATGAAAATATAAATATTTCATCTTTTAGAAGTTTTGGGACAAATAATAGGTAAAAATGTAATAAAAACATAGCTAAAGATAAATGGGGTGGGTACGAGGTCGGTAATGAGGGCAGACATATATAAAGTCGTAACCGCCCAATTACCTGTAAAAACAAAATTGGTATTCCTCGCTCCATACCAGTTATCCGTTTTTTTCTTAATACATTTATACATTCTATTTGTTTGAAAACTATCATATACCCGTATTATTATTAAATAATTAACTAACAAAATTGGGGTGCATACTGCATAGCTAGGGGCTCCGGAAAAAAAAAGTGAGTCCTGACTTTTTCGCATCACAAGGAAATCCTAAACGGACTTCCCTTTCTCACAAGTCACGTACAATCCTCCCTCTTGTTCGTCTTTGGTCTAGCCCCCTCCCCTCATATGCATCTCATTAAATTAAATAAATTTATGAATTTCCAGTTTCGAATTGATTTTCCCTGCTGCTGATGATATCGTCGCCTTCTTTCCCTCGCACCAGGTATGATTCTATGGTCTCAATTTTTATATTCTTCCCTGTTCGCGTGTTTTGCATTCGTATACATTTATACAATCCCGATTCCACGTCCAACTATACATCACCATTGGCTATCGAGCAGTGAATTTAGTAGGGGGTTCTATACTTCTATGGCGCACATAATTAGCAAAGTGAGCATGTTTCTGCACTCTTAGCGTATCTGACTGGGATTTGAACTTTCTCCCCCGCATTTATTCATCTAAAAGTTTGATTGAATAAATAAAAGAATCTATCTTTTGGGTTTTAGTCATTCTTCTTCACAAGTTTTGCTGTGAATCGGCAGAACATTGTGTATTCCTGTTCTCTTTTGGCACTCTTAGTATTAGGGATATCGTAGGTAGTTAGGGAGGCCTCATGGGCTGTTCTAAGCTATTCGAGCATTGGCTCTAAATATTTAATATGGTGACATGTACCAAAAAAATGATTTAAAATGGTTACAGAAGTTCTATTTCCCCCATATGACATAGTGAGTATTTCCTTCGTGCAATGGACTTGTTGAACTAGTAACTTCTAAAACAAAAATTGGTGAAGGACTTGGAAACCCATCATACAAAGCTAGGCAGTGTTGTTCATCTACTGTTCAAATGTCAAATTACTTTAATTGATATTTGATTGAATGCTTAGCATTGCATTTCAAATGGTGCTAGTTGTCAATATTAATTTTCTAATGCAGGAGCGTTCAAATGCACAAAATCTCTTTGGTTGCTTTGTATGCACATACGTTTTTGTTCATTGAATGCATGGATCTACATATATCTTTATGTGTAAGGTCTCTAAATAATTTATGCGGTACACATTCACGTTGCATATCACATAAAGCTTTTGGGGATACATAATTGAACAGTCTGTTATTTGTATGCTCTTCTTTGATAACAAGACTTCCTGCTTATAGGGAAACGTAACTGCTGATATTATATATCATTAGCCAGATCTCTGTGTGTGGAGATTATAGCAGTTCCAAAGCTAGTTTTCTGTCATGAGTCCTTATGGTGCTGGTCAGAAGTTATCAGTCTCTCCTAAATCAACGGATGAACCCTTCAAGGAAACAGATGATAATTTGTGTAGTAGTGTCAACTTTCTTGATGTGTGCATGTTTCCACGGAAAGGAAAAGGGTCCAAAGATTCAAAATCACAGAGCCGAGCCCAAATATCAGGAAGAGATGTCAGTGTTTCTGCAGTGAATAATGCATCAGTTCTTCTTAAGAGTGTGAGTATTACCCGCAAGAGAATAAACAATCGTAGGAAACCAGCTCCACCATCAGCTTGGAGATTACTGGGGAGTTCTTTAAATGGTTCTGAACCGAGTGATGGGGTTGAGATAGTTGCGCATGAGCCAAGCGAAGCAAGAAGAGACAATGTGGATAAGAAAAGTGAAAAGGTGGAAATTAACCAGACAGCTCAACATGAACATAAACCTGTGAGAAAGAATCGCATTTCCTTGAAAGTTAAATTTGGTAATCGCTGCCTGATGGATGTTCTCCCTCTTATTCAAAATGGAAATGAAATACATTCTTCTATTGTGAAAGAACCACTCAGTGTTTGTGATGACATTGATACAGAGTTTTCTAGAAGTGTAGGTATCGATGGGTTCAATGGATGCCCGGGCAAGTCAATGACGCTTCCTGATATTTCTATTTCGAATCTATGCCTAGATGGAAACCCTGTTGCTGAAAAAATGGCTGAAAAATCTTTGGAGGAGCATCTCAAGCAGCCTGCCCAGACAGATCTTGAGAAATTGGGAACAGCAGTTGACAACAGGTGCTCAGGTCCTGGAACTTCCCCAGATTCAGAAGTTATCAACGTCAGTTCTGGTGCTCCCATCAGTCAAAAAGTCATAAAAGACTCACCTAGTATGTTGTCCAACCAAGCATATTTTTCTTCTAGAGATGGTTTAAGTGTGGGTGGACAAAAAAAGAGCCTGAAAAAAAGAAAGAAAAAAGATAGGCTGAAAGAAAAAGGTAGGCTAGACAAGGTGTCAGATTTCTGTACAAATGGTACGATTCCTAGTTTAGAATTTGTGAATAATGACAAATCGGTTCCTAATGGCTCTAATTGTGGCAATTCCTCTGCTTTAACTACTACTGAAAATATATCTGGCGATGTGCTTGTCAATGAGTTGCATTCTAAGGGGTCATTACCTTCACCAGTACTGGATGTTCATGGAATCTCCAATGCAA
Source organism: Cuscuta europaea (assembly GCA_945859875.1). Lineage (NCBI taxonomy): Eukaryota > Viridiplantae > Streptophyta > Magnoliopsida > Solanales > Convolvulaceae > Cuscuta > Cuscuta europaea. The sequence continues at coordinate 40,102,615 of CAMAPE010000038.1, forward strand.
TTTCAGAGTATGAACTCAGAGAGGACAATTTTTGTTACAGCCTTAATACTGAGTTGCCAGAGTCACAAATGACACTAATGGCAGAGAGTTCACTTTCTTCTCTGGGCAAACTCAAACTTCCAGAGAGTAGAAGATATCAGGAAGATGAAAAGATCTGCAATTCATCGCCAAAGAGAGAACATGCTTCTAAAAGGAAGGGAAACAAGGGAAAAAAATCTGGCAAGTGCGACGAGGAGATGACTCGTGATGACATAGGTTTAGTTGAAGTAAAAGACAACCCAACAACAAGCATAACAGGTTTTAGACTGATTTCATTCATCTGAACAACATTCCACCTGCCTTTCTGTTATATATCACTTAAAAGTGATACTCCATATACATTTATGTGTGGTACTATATGAAGACGTAATTTTCTGTAAAATGATTTTGTAGAAAACGAAACAAAGAAACTGAACCAAAGTGACATTGTCATGAATCATGTGCCAAGGAATGCCTGGGTTCAGTGTGATGATTGTCACAAGTGGAGACGTATATCAGCTTTCCTTGCTGATAAAATCGAAGAAACAAACTGCAGATGGTATGTGTTCATGACATCTTTATATCAGTTTTTTGCATGACTGTATTAGTTTCTGGGAGTGTTGGTACCATTTCATTCATTTTATTTGTTCAATGTATGACATACACTGTATGTAGTTATATACAGTTTATATCTGCTACATTATTAACATGCTAATCCATTGATGGTTGGGAATATGATTGCAAATTATAAATTGTACTGTCTTTACTCTTTATCTTAGTAGTTCTCTATAAGTTTCAGATTTTCAAACATGCAGTTAGCAGACATGTTTGCCTTTGGGCAGTTCATTTTTTAATTTTATGCATATCTTATGTTTTCATTGTGGTCTTTGCAGTATGAGTCAGTTCATTCAGTTTGATTATTGACCTAAACAAATCCAAGTTTAGCTCTACAATTTATACAGAGGTTATAGGACTTGGCCTTTTCATATTCGTTTATTGATTTTGCTTTTCAAAGTATACCATACTTGTTCAACTTTGATTTTCTTCTTTTTGTTCCCACATGTTTAGTTCTGTCAAACCAACTTGGGATTGAGTGGGACACTAATCAAACAATCAATTAAACACATCTATCTTCAGTATTGGTACAGAGAAAATAGAGAAATACTTCTTCAAGCTTGAATGCATAAGTGCTTTTTCGTTTTACTACTGTTACAAGTTGTTCTTTTTTGTTTTGTATTCTGGTTAAGTAGGTGCATTATGTATTCAGTCCACACCATTATTATGCTCTATTTTTGTCTTTGTTTTGGAGAAATCTAAATATGCTCAACGGCGAACTTTCAAACTGCAGTAATTGTGGAAATGTTAGTCCTTTCATTGTTTTTTACTTATGGGAGAAAGGCTGAGGTGGAAATGTTAGAAATCAGTTGAATAGGCTGATTGATATGACATGCCACTTTGACTTTGTACTTGTAGTTGATAGGTGGAACTTTTTCTTTTGAGTTTCTCCCTTTATGCTGAGATAATAACACTGCATACCACCTGATATGGATGTTGCTTATTTTTCTTTCCATTTTATTTATGTTAAAGGATTTGCAAGGATAATTTGGATAAAAACTTTTCTGATTGCTCAACCCCTCAAGAGAAATCAAATGCAGAGATCAATGTAGAGCTAGAGCTTTCTGATATGTCTGGGGAGGAAGATGTTTTTGATACACACCTCAATCGTGATACTTCGGCAACAAAGTGTACTGGTATTTGTAATTATGCTGTTATTGAAAAAGTTACTTATTGAGGAGTGTAGATTTTATATGTGCATTATATGGGTCACAGTTTCTCAGAGCTCAACATGGACACTGATAAAGTGGAACATATTTCTGAACCGCAGCCGCAAGTCTCAGACCATTGATGAGGTTAATTTTGAATCAAATCGGTTTAATAGCAAGCCTGCATCATTTTAGAGCTAATATGCCATCTGATTTCCATTAATTGCTTTACTGCAATTTTCTAAAACATAGCCCCATGCCCCCACATATTTGCACGTGTCTGTTAATCTGTTTTATTACTGCCATCCAAAAAAATATCTGAAAGAAATGTCTCAATCCTTTTTGAGTGTTTATGACTCAGCAATTCAGCATTGTCAATGCCGGATAGCAGCTAGACTTGAAAATGCTATAGTAGTATAGCGGATAGTGAGATTATTGTTATTTTGTTTTTTACAGAATATACTACACCATATATCCTTGGAAACCTAAATAAATGATAAACATTAATCAAACATCATGACATTTACCAACAAACCGTCATTAGTGCCTCAATCAAAAGATACAAATAATAAAGTAACTGAAGTGTTGTAGGATACTAGGATAGAGATTAAAATTGTTACATAAGTTCCATAAAAAATATTCATAAATCATCAGCAATCATCATCTCATCTTCATCTTCCAAATCTAAGTCTTCTCTATTATATTCACTACTTTTACTGCTGGAGATTTCTTTCTCCTCATGAATTTCTTCTGCATCTTCAAAATCTTCTTCTACCAAGACGTCCTTCCGATAGAAATTGAATCCACATCAGGATCTGTATTCATTTTTTATATTTTGCGTAGTGCATATTAAGAGCTCATCATTGACACTAGTTAAGTTGTCAACATTTTCTCAAGTCAAGTAGCTGTCAAGCCTGTCATATTCATCACAAAAAAACCAAATTATCATTAGCATCCTCTCCACATTGTCCCATATCTCCCACTTACCATTCATTGCTTCCATCAGTATCATTTATGAGAATGCTTACATCTCATATCATTGTCATCTCATGATAATAAGATATTTTTCATGCATGTAGAATATGATGGAATAAAGCAAAATGGTTCACTAAACTGTTGTGCTTCTTTGTTATGAAGTAGCGGTCAGTCCATGTAATTTTCGACGCAATTTTCACTATGGTGTTGGCAATGATGAAGAGGGTGCTGTTTTAGCTTTCTATATCATGATTCACTAGTAACATGATATATGTCAACAAAAATTTAAAAACATTGGCAATAACATTTAGATAAGAAAAGAGGACCAATTTATTTGTGTATGTTTTCCAAACACAAAAATTTGCAACCCTAGGTTACAGTTGCATTTTTGTTGAAGGTCCTTCGAAAGTTTCACTTAACATTCATTCTTTTGTTCTTTGTTTCCATTTTTCTTTTCATTGATGATTTTCAAGTACTATTGTTTGTCAATTATACCGTCATCCTAGTAAAAAAGTAAACATGGTCGTATTCCAATCATTAAGGTGTTACATTAGTAACCATTTGCAGAAATGATAGTAGTGATACCCAGAGCATAAAATTGATGCTAATTACATTTCATGACAAAGCTCCAATTTTTCATTTGGTTTTCTGGATCATATATATAAACTAATTGATGGACTTTTGCTTTATATAGTATTATAAAATTTATTTAAAAATTTGCTTTCTTATTCTCTAGTGGTTCTTGAATTGATGCTTTCCTTTTTTTTCAGGTCATGATATGCCATTGTAAGCCACCTTCAGATGGTAGAATAGGCTGTGGAAATGGATGCCTGAACCGGATGCTAAATATTGAATGTGTTCCAGGTTCCTGCCCAAGTGGCGAGCAATGTTCAAACCAACAGGTTCATGAACTTTCAAGGAAAATGGTTTGTGTACTCTTAGATGATTTCTTTGTCTTCCAGTAGAAATAATATATATGTCACTTATGGTTGCAGTTTCAGAGACGGAATTATGCTAACTTGAAGTGGTATAAATGTGGCAAAAAGGGTTATGGGCTGCAAATTCTTGAAGATGTATCTGAAGGGTGTTTTATCATTGAATACGTTGGAGAGGTAACTTTTCTCACAATTCTGGATATTGGTTTGGCAGAACTAAAAAATTAGCCATAGATAGTTCCCTTCCGGTGCTTGTTTAGTCATCCCCATCGTCACCACCACTGCAGTGTAATCCCAACTATGTTGGAGCCGGTTGCATGAAAGTTAGTGTCAATGAATTGTCTAACATAGCTAAGACTAATAGACTATAAGTTTATGTGAAAATACATAGTGGTGGCTAAGCTTTACTGCATTTGGGGGTCTGTTTAGTGTATAAAACAATTTTTAGCCACCTTTTCATTTATTTACATTTACCCTGTTTTTATCTTTTCCATTCAAAATAAATATCTTGCTTGTGCCATTATTTTCTTATTCTAATAATGTGTTTAAGTGGCGTCTTCCATAACTTGCCATAGCACGGCAGCTAACCTAATCATCTGTTTATGCAAATTGTCTCATCCATAATACATACAACCCCTGCATTGAAAACTAAGTTTTCAGAGCTGGTATAGATAAGTACATTAACGTGTCAACTTTCCTCTCATCCTCTGGTGAAAGCAACCACAATCTCTTTAACTTTCTTCGTTTTTGCTTTCCTCCATAATTATCTTTGTTTTGGGTCCCGTCAATGACTATCTTGTTCGTGCAATTGCTTTCCAGTTCTAGTAATGTGTTCAAGTAGCCTCTCCCATGTGTTAACATAATACAGCAACTACACCCACGATATGTTTACGCAAATCACCTCATGCCTCATCCCAAATTCCCAATATAACTATAACCCCTAAATTATAGATATAATCAACTCATTCATGGTCTTCTACACAATTTTCTACCTTGTGAGCCTCTTTGACTCTATCCGTGACGATGTAATAAGTAAGAATGAAGTGTGAGCGAAATCAATTGGGGAAACCAGTGATACCGCTTTTTACTTCTTCATGGTCTTCTGCACAATGTTTTTTTCAGTGTTGGCCTCTTTGACTCTATCTGTGAAGATGCAATAAGTAAGAAGAAAGTGTGTGTGAAATCAATTGGGGGATGCATAGGATCAGATCATATATAATATTATAATTATAATAAACACAAACTGTTGACAATGATGTGGAGGAAGGCAAATAAGTAAGTTGAGAGTAAAAGTTGCGAGGCAGATGATGAAAAAGACCCGAATTTTCTTCACGGTTTCATCAAGTAAACACACCCTTCATATTTCTTCAAAATAAACAAAAAGGAATAGTGCAAATTGTTGCTATGTTTGTTTGCCTTTCCTGTTCAATAAAGGCCAAGTCTAAATTTGGCATACAGTCGTATATCGAAGTAAAAAAAGATTTCTACTATTGGAAATCCTCATGCTCTTACATTGAAGATTTTGCCTAACAGTGCATATATTTTTCTATTGAATGGATGTTTTTGTAAATGTGTTTTAAGTGATCACTGTTATGCCTCTGGTTCACCAAACTGATGTGCAATAATTTTGGATTTACAGGTGCTTGATGTGCATGCCTATGAGGCGCGACAAAAGGACTATGCACTGAAGGGTCACAAGCATTTTTACTTTATGACACTCAATGGTAGTGAGGTATTGTGTTTCAAATGTTCCACTTGCAAAGTTCATCTGTACAACAAACAACAACATCCAAGCCTTAGTCCCAAAAGAGGTTGGGGTTGGCTAACATGAATCGACATATGAAATCGGAGATAATCTGTATAACAAGAAAATGATCTGCAAATTTTAGGGAAAGAGCTATTGACTCAGGTCAATGGTACTCTTATTTTGAGAGCAGGACTGCAGTTTCTTTGTAGCAACACTGGAATGTTTCATTTTCTACTTTTATTTGTGCATTGTAATGCTTTCTAATATTTTATTTTGCCCCCTACTTTCAGGTAATTGATGCATGTGCTAAAGGGAACTTGGGACGCTTTATAAACCACAGCTGTGATCCTAACTGCCGTACAGAAAAGGTGATTGCATTATTTAGACTATATAATTGTTGAAAGTTACTATGGGTCATCCGGAAACAGTCTCTCTGTGCTTTTGTACAGAGGTAAGGCTGCGTACATCCGACCCCCCTTACCCGACCGTAGGTGGGAGCCTTTGCGGCATTGGGGTAATGTTGTTGAATTGTCGAAAGTTACTCTCAACCTCATGGTCCTCATCTAGTAGTTCTGTAAGTTTTGCATTAATATTTTGTTTTAATGTAGAAAGGCTGTTGCTTTGCTCTCTATGCTTCCTATTTCTTATTAAAGAGACATTATTAGTATTGCATCATAGTTCTTAATGAATGAAGTTCCTCTACATCTCTGATGCTGCATTGCAGTAAAAACAGTTTGTCAATTACGTCTTAATAAACATACATGGTGCTTGCGTACTGTGTAGACAATATTATATTGACTCTCTGTTCGGGAGGCTGGGACCCAGAAGATATAATCACCTAGGTTGCATACCAATAAAAAAAATAAAACAGAATGTTAAAACAACGAATGTACGAATGTTTTTTAGATGAATAATGTTGGTTGAGCAGTTTCATCAATAACGAATGTTTCATGTATATTCTCACATAGACCCCCAAACATAAGCCAAAACAATGAAGAAAGAAGCGCTTAAGTGAGGGGGGTGGAGAAACACAGTTACACACACACAAATCTCAAGAAAATTATCTGCTGCTTTCTGCAACTCGGCACTAGATTGTTGCTTACATATTATAATGGATCTTATAGGGCCGTATACTTGTTTTATTGTCAGGTAGGGTGGGTCTTGTACTCTTGTATCAGAATGGTTGAGTTCAAGGTCGACATATATATTTTGTTGTGATGATTGCATAACTCTTGTCATTTAACTTTTTCTTATGTGCTGAAACAGTGGATGGTGAATGGAGAAGTTTGCATTGGGCTCTTTGCAGTAAGGGACATCAAGAAGGTATACTTTGTGGGCCATCATTATTGAGTATATGTGTACTGAACCCTTTTAAAAAATTCGTGCAATGCCAATCTTCCCAAATTTCTTAAATAGTTCAAGTGCATATCTAAGCTTTTAGAAGCAATAATGTGTGTGATTTTAATTTTATTTCCTTTTTGTGCATAGTCTGTACTGTTCAAATGCACTTAAATTTGCACTTTTATTTTTTGTAATATTCAGTGCGCCCCTTGCCCTCTCTCCTTCACTCTCACTCACTGTAGTAGCAGGAATTTTGAAAGAAACTTCAAAAAAGTTTTTTATGCAACAAAAGCGATAGCTTATGTTTTGGGGTTGTGTTAACAGGGCGAAGAGTTAACATTTGATTACAACTATGTTCGTGTTTTTGGTGCTGCTGCAAAAAAATGTGTATGTGGTACACCTCAGTGTCGGGGTTATATAGGCGGTGATCCCCAAAATGCTGAGGTAATCATTCAGGACGATTCAGATGACGAGTTTCCCGAACCTGTTGTAATATGTGAAGAGGATGACATGTACAATGAGTTGAGCAACATCAAATCTGCATCAAGTACATTGATAGTTTCAGAAGAGAGAACCTCTGAGGAGCCTCAAGAAATCAAAGAAACATTATTCACTAATGAGTGCTTGAAGGATACTGAAGAGAATGAAACTTCACTAAATATATCTTCTGCTGCCGAAACATCTGTGATTTTGAATGGTTCATGTGCACTATCTTGCTCATCTATCCAACCTGCAGAAACTTCCTCAGCATCAGAAGATATAACTAGTGAAACCAATTCTGAAGCTATACTAAAGTGCTCTGGTGATGAAAAAGATCTGAAGTCCTTGTGCTCTCCTGCGGAGTTGGAGATCGTTTCTTCCGGAACCCATACCAAGCAATTGAAGAAATCCAAATCTGGAACAGTTAGGCGCAAGGTTCCTCTAGAAAAACGCCCCCGTTCTTCACCCTGCGTGAAAAAGTCCACAAGCAATGTTGTAAATATCAAGGCACAGTCAGAGATGGAAATGCCAAATATGACACTCGATAAGCCCAAAAAAGTAGCAGAAGGTTCCTTAAATGGTCGATTTGAAGCTGGTACGTGTTTTGTCTCTTAACCCCCTGTCAGTGGTGTCTTTCTTCTTTGAGGTAAGTTTGAGCAGTGTAGGCTCATAGTGGCATTGGTATTTCATGATGTTGTGTGCAGTGGAAGCAAAACTGAATGAGTTGCTAGACCTGAATGGTGGCATAAGCAAGAGCAAAGTAAGCAGTTTTTAATCTCTGATTTCTGGAGAATAAATGTAAATCATCTGTTACTTTATTGTCAAGTACTTTTCTGGAGCCAAAGATTCACTATTTTTTGGCTTGAGAATATGATGGAAAAAGCAAAATGGCTCACTAAACTGTTTGCGCTTCTTTATTGTGAAGCAACAGTCAGTCCATGTATTTTTTGATGGGATTTTAACTATGGGTCATTCGGTAACAGTCTCTCTGTGATTTAATACAGGGGTAAGACTGCGTACATCCGACCCCCCTTACCCCACCGTAGGTGGGAGCCTTTGCGGCACTAGGGTAATGATGATGATGATGACTTTTGTTATGGTACAGTTTACTTTATGAGCTAAATTAGTTATTAGGACCATTATCACTGTTTCATTGCTTAGAGACTGGAACTTGATTCCTGTGTTTTAGCTTCAAGTTTCTATTCTCATATAGTAAAGTGTTTCAGTTTTTGCACTCTAAAAGAAGTCTTTTATCTTTTCTGTTGTGTTAAATTCGGAAGATCATTTTTTGTTTGGAATAGGATGCACCTAGGTACTACTTAAAGCTCCTACTTTTGACTGCTGCTTCTGGGGATATTGGTAATGGGGAAGCAATTCAGAGGTAATTAAGAAGATTACTTTCTTTTCTCCATTGGTGTAGTACTCTTTCTTTGCTACATGGGTGGTTCATGATATTTGAAGATCTTTTGCAGCAACCGAGAGCTCTCTATGATTCTTGGTGCGCTGTTGAAGACCAAGTCAAGGACAGTTTTGGTCGACATCATCAATAAGAATGGTAGGAACTTGTAGGCTTATTATTGCATGCCCTCCCTTAACTTTCTGGTAGAATAATGTATATGATGTTTGAGAAGTGCAAATTTAGTTTTCTATTGGTACCTACTAGGTTTGCAGATGTTACACAACATAATGAAGCGATATAGGAGGGAATTCAATAAGACACCTATTCTTCGAAAGCTGCTTAAGGTAAATGAGATTTTAAGTCACTAGGTAACAGACTCATTTAGCTTATCAACGCATGACGTCAGTTCAATGGTTATTTTCCTGTAAAGTTCTCACACACAGGTCCATTTGAAATGCAAGAGAGAAAAGGATTCAGAATTAGGAATGTATTTCTCTTATTTCTCTTAATAAGAGAAGAAATAGAATTGGCTCAAAACATGTCTATCCTAACCAAACAAGGGAGATTATACTCTTCTCTCCTATTTCTTTCTCATATCTTCTGTTCCTAGTTCTTCACAACCAAACAAAGCCTTAGGGTTGATTATTGGTTGCTCCTGTTCAGGTACTGGAATATCTGGCATTGAGAGAGATCCTTACAATTGAGCATATTAATTGGGTCCCCTCTCGACCAGGAGTGGAGAGGTTGGTATGAAAAGTTATACTTTCCAGTTTTGCAGTGCCATAATAATGCGGCTTTCATTCCTAATTTGCATTATATTTGGTATTACTTATTTGGTTTGCAAGTATGTAGAATATTGCATATTATAGTCACTTGTTACATTTTTATTTTGAATGACTAAGCACTTCCAGTTCTAGTGTGATTTTAAGAATGTCAACTCTAGCTGTGAGATTTACTTTATATAACAATAAATGAACACGTAATAATGGAACATTCAAGTATAGCTGATTTGAGTATGTGCATAGTATTTTTTTCCACACAAATGCCTTTATTATTTCAATTCTCTATTACATAGTAAAAACTTCAGAAGCTAATTAGAAGACAATTTTTAACTTTGCAGCTTTAGAGAGTCGATCTTAGCATTGACCGAGCACATAGACAAACAGGTAATCAGTTGCATCTCAGGAGATGCTGTTGCCAGAGCCCCGTTTATTATTTTGAATTTTAATCAATTTATATAGATTTTTTATTTGCTGTTACTCAACTATATGCTCAAGTATCATTGTAATCACCAACTGACACATACATTTGTCTCCTTGTGCTGTTGGGCACACAGGTTCATCAGATCGCAAGAAACTTCCGAGATAGGTGGATACCCAAGCCACCACACAGAAAAAACAGCCGCATGGATAATAGGATTGAATCTTGTAATGCTAGAGATGCTTCAGAACCATCTGGTGCTGCTTGCAGTACCCCACATTCAGCGCCTAATGGGATGAAGACCCGTAAACGTAAAAGCCGTTGGGACCAAGGACCGGACAAAGATGATTGTACATGGACCACAGAGAATGATTTTCCTCCTGGGTTTTCACCCCACATTGAACATTGCACTGCAAAACAACCTGTTATGGGACAATGCCAAGAGCGATTCGCTTCGCGCCTGTTAGTCTCATATGGGATTCCGCTCAACTTGGTACACAAGATTGGGGTACCCCTAAATGGAAGCTTGGAGGGTTGGGCAGTTGCTCCGGGTGTGCCCTTCCATCCTTTCCCACCATTGCCTGCCTACTCACGCCCGTAAAACACTTTATCATCAACAAATCTTGATCTCTCCTATGACTTGGGAAGCAAATATTTGGGGAGAAAGTAAAAGTGGAATATGTCTGGGATGGAAATACCCCGTGGTTAACCAATTTACATGCTCACATGTTTAAGCGGAAGCCAAGCATTCCTAAGGGGAGGGTTTGGTATATCCTTTTCACATAAAAGTTAACTGCTTCATTTTTCTACAGAATGTTCTTCAGAGCCTATGATTTTTGTTTTGAAGTGCTCCTCCCTTGTACTAGCCTACTAGGTAATTCTGTCACTGAAAATGAATAGTGCATTGATTATACGTAGCACCTTTCTATATATGCATTCAATTCATTTTGAGGTACAGATCCAAATGTCCAGTGATACACATTCATATCGGTGTTGATTTAATTCATTTTGATAGTGTTGATTTAATTGATTTTGAATCTTTGATAATTGGTTTTAATTATTGAATTGATCACTTAGATGCACACAGATTATTTAATTATTTATGATGTTTGTTATTGATTTGAAAGCAAACCTCACAAAAGATTATTCATGTGTTGATTCAATTTAATGTATGCAAAAAAGGTGATTTAATTATGATACTTGTTATTCTTGATCATTGATTGCTGCATTTTTTAGTCACAATAATCAATAAATAAAATGTTGTCATGCACTCGAGCTGCTTAAATCAACAAGCTCCCATGACGCATATAAAATTATAAATCGTTTACAACCAGTTCAAATAATTAAATGTCAAACATTTTCCAGGAAAAATAACGGAAAATTTTACAGCACCACAAATTTAATATTTCTGACTCTGTACATCGGATATTTTCCCTCCTATTACATCTGTTCTGAAGCCAATTTGACTTTTTAGCAGTACACAGGTAAAAAACCTTTAAGAGTCACTCTGAGTTCAGTTTTTTCCCATCCATAGGACGTGAGACGCTTTCACCCTCAGTATTTTCGCAGCATGCCTCTGAGTGTGACAAAGCACCATGTTTTAACGAGGGTTTTCTTTCGTTTCCACCCATCAAAGTACCTTCCAATCACCTTCTTATAACTAGGCCTCTGTTTCACCACAGCCCAATACTCCGCCAGATTAGGTCTTGTATTAATGAACTGAAGCTCCAAGTTTAACAGCTCTAATCGAGCCAGGATGGGGATTAGCATCACATCTGCCAAACTGAACTCCTCCCCAGCTAGATAAGAAGTTTCACACAGTTTGCCTTCAACTTCATCCAAAAGCTTCTTAAGTTGTTCTTCACTCCGTCTCACCACCTCTGCATTCCCCAACTTTTCCTCGGTCTCATACGCCTCTCTTAGCTTACGATGATAAGCACTTGCCAAGTCTGGACATTCAGCCATCCGGGCTATTATTATGCGTCTTAAAAATTTAGAAATGTGGAGACGATGCTTCACTGGAACATGGATGAGCGTAAAATACTTATGGTCCCACATTTGAATCTTACGCATCCATTCCACAACTTCTTGATTGCTCACATTTAAGTCATTGCCACCAGAAGCCGCTTTCTCTGCAATCCTTTCAATATACCTGTCAAATGTTTAGTAGTCAGAAGTGGTGACTTGTTTTGTTTCTCAACATAATAAACATAATAAGTAGCTTTTGACTTGTTTAAATAGCAAAAATGAAATGCTAACAAACACTCCTTTCACATAAGTATTAATCGCTCTGTTTCTTAAAGAAGCTGTTACTTCAACATTCACGGAACAAATAAATTAGATTTTGTTCTTAGACTTCCAGAAATGCTGTTTTTTCCAGGGGTAAATATTATTGTAGACTTGTGGAGGAAATTGATATGATCTTTTCACCAAATTATGCAAGATGACTTTATTTAGGGACATCAAAGAAGGAATCAAGGAACTTTTTAATAGAGGGCGTAATGTTTCACTTTTGGTCGCACGACTATTATGTCATTTTCACTTTTATTTTCTGACTTCATCAAAAGTAACTAATGACTTGACCAAAGGTGAATTATTCCTACTTCGTTCATAAATCTAGATAAGCAAGAGAAGGTAATACTTACTGAATTATCTCTATGGTATCATATATGACGTGGGAACCGTTCTGGAAAACAGGAAGTTTAGCCCTTGGGTTCATACGGAAGAAAAAGGCATCCAAATTCTTGCCAGTAATGGGATTCACATGATGTGATGTGTAATCAATCCCTTTCTCTTCCAAAGCAAGCCTGACTTTTTGGCTGTCCAAGGAATAGGGATGATGATAGAGCTGCATGGTGTCTTTTGCATGAACCACACACACCACCCTCACTTATATCAGTCAAAAAGTAGAAATGGTACTACTCACAACTTCGTTATGAATCACCTGACGGTCAACAACCAAAACTATCCCCGTCAGTAGAGAATGAAGGATATACACACATAAAATCTAAGAGAACAAAACAGTTACTCTAACAAAACATAATAGGCTAAAGGGTCACACTCAAACAATTTCCCTGTATGGCTGTAGTGCTGTACTACTCCGAGAATTTCACCCCCTCAACAAAAGCAAGCCCCGATTGTAACCTCTTACTTGTTAAAAAACCTGCAATCTCTCCATTTATAGGTTACGAACTGGTTTCTTTCCTACTCACTAGGTATATGCCCGCAATCACAAGGCAGCTTATTGGACGCAAAAGTAACTATCCATATCCTCACCATATTCCTAATCCATCTTCTTCTACTCATTTAAAAAAAAAACAGATGTTTAGCTCTGTTTGTTCTACTTGAGACCACATGGGTAAAAAAGCATTATAATCTTCCTACCCCATCTTCGTCTGTTTCTTCTCCTCAAGCTCCACCCATACACTCTGGCAACCACACAAAAAAATAAGGCCACTCCTACGTGAGACACCACCTGATGTCATGCGCCGCAGTCCCGTGCGAGTGTGTGACTTAGTTGCCCATTTCTTTATCTGCATCTCTCTATGGAAGAGGACTAGGTGTCTATCAATAGCTTTGATCTGGTTTATTCCTTTCAATGAAACAGCTTGCAAAAAGACTCACACAGAGTAGTAACAATGGAAGAGCTCTGTAGCAATTTCCCTAATAGCTAACTTCTGTAAGCGGAAAGCCACGGTATGAGATAGGACTAGAACTCACTGCCTCAGGTTTCTTTGTACATAAAATCACGGAATTGCTATAACTAGGGTTGATGCTAAGATTTTTAATGAAGATGGTTGCATCCAGTATGCTGCCACATGGCCATACACGGATACACCTACTGATTGGAAAGAAACTGCTGCCCTATAAAATGGTGAGATTTCAAGTTTTTAGCAAGTTGAGGTTACAATGGGAGCTTTTTGGTAGAGGTGAGTTAAGCATTTGGGAGTGGTATAAGCTTTTTGGTTGAAGGGGTGAATTAAACATTTGGGAGTGGTAAAAGGACCTCTTTGAGCTTTTAGAAAATACAGTACCTAGGGATGAGAATACGGTTGGTTTTAAGCTTGTCATTATTTTTTAAAAAGTGTTAGCTTATTTTCAATTTTTTATTTTATAGTCTCGGTTTCGGGTTATGACTGAAAAAAAAAATTGATACAAATGACATTTGGTTTGCTGTGATGCGGTTTTAGTGAGAAAGCTAACAGAGGGATTAGTTAGAAATGCAAGTCTTCATAGACATACAATTCAAGCCCCATAAACAACTCCAAGTAACAAACATTTTGGATTTCCCAACAACAACCAAATACAAATTAATTAGGCATTTAACTGTTCAACACCAAAACATTATTTTGAAGCCTACTGCATGAGCTGCCAAGACATTTTAAAAACACATAACCTCACGAGGATCCGTGAGTACATGAGTACATACATCAACAGGGATCAATGAAAAGGGAAAGGTGAGACCATTGACTTCAGACATTGAGATACAAGAAACGAACCGGATGCCATCTGGGTAAACTGGACAAAGGACATCAAGTAAGCAGAAAGGGGAGGGAATGAAGGATAAAGATGCATAAGCTGTAAGAGAATCGGAGGGTGTGTAACAAAGAGAAGTGGAGTCTGTTAAAGTAGAAACCGGGGTGGGGGAAGGAGAAAAAAGAATTTGAAATGCCGAATGAAGAGCCAACTGAAGTGACTGAACCTACAAATGCAGAAGATAGTCGGACTAATCTTAATTGAGATCAACTGATATGCAGTTATCCAGTCATTTGAAGTGATCACTGCAGTTGGTCTGTGTCAGTTACTTGGAACCAACCAAACCCAATATGCAGTTATTCAGCTCGGTATAGACCATTGTGATTACTTCGGTTGTGCTTGGGCGATTACAATTGTTAAAAACGTGTCATCAGTTATTCAATGCACCGACTGTTTGCTCAACCCTAATTTTACGGTTTTTACGGTTTCACCAGTGTTTATTCAATGGAAATTTGCTACTCCCTCCGTCTCATTTAAAGGTTCCCATCCACTATTATCCAGTCAACGTGCATTGTTCTTAATCTTTTACTTTATATACCAAACTTTTATCAAATTTAAATTTTCTTGATCAGGCTTTGTAGCGGTTTTAATGTAGTTTCTGAATATGTAAATTTAATTTACTTAAAATAATTCTACTAATAACAGGGATCAGTTAACTTTATTGTCAGTCAAACGTCGTAAATCGTGTGGGAACGTTTAAATGGGACAGAGGGAGTATATTAGTTCTGACATGAATACACATAGCCATGGTGAAGTTGTGAAATCAACAATGTTTATCTTTCCAAGTTTCCAGCAAGAATTCATTTTATTATTCTCACTCAATTTAGTCCTCGACTTTTTTAGGGCTCAATATGGTCCCCGACTTCTGTAATTTGGACTTAAATTAGTTCTCATACATAACTTGGTGTAAATAAAAATGATACTTGTAAAGGTAATAAACTCAAGAAGATTTTGATAACAGAGGTGAGGAAACTTAAGCAACAAGAGTGCGGTTTTGAAGAAAAATATCAAGAATCCATTCCTACTAGTCAAGTCCAGAAATCAGCAAAGCTAAATTGATATTTTTAGAGAATTAGATTACACATATGCAGAAATTTAAATAAATCAAATCGTAACCAATACCCAACCTGCAACTCAACTTTCACAGCAAAATCAGCAGATGAACAGACCGTAATTCTGAACCCCAGTCACGTATAACAAACAAGCTATCGCTGATTAAGTGAGTGGGGGTTCTAAGGCAGGTGAACTCTGAATTCAGAATAAAGAATCAGACTATAGAACTAATTGGATTTTTCGCAACACGCATAAGAAGACGTAATGGAGAAATCTAGTAAGATCAAGATGATAACTTTGGGGTTGACTAACTGAGAAAAAGATATACGTAATACAACTTACTTAGGTTACTGGAGTGGGAAGAAAGCGGTTAAGACGAGAGAGCCTCTCCTCCACCAGAGCGGACGCTGATTCAAATGAAACAACGCATGAAAAGGAGGTTTGTAGAAAGTGAGAACTTTGCCAGCCGAGAAAAGCGGTCTCCAAATAGAAAGTGATTGGGGAAGTGTTCAAAGTCGAAAAGTGATGCCCTAACTTTGGGTAAAAAAAAAGAAACTCAACTATTGTAACAGGTTGATAGGTTTTATCGAAGTAGGGGTGTTTTTAGGTGAACAGTAATGTGCTGGTCTGGTCTGATCTGGTCTGGTCTGAACTGATCTGGTCTAGTCTGGTTTCTTTGTATTTTTATAACCATCCAAGTCTGGTCTAGTCTGGTCTAGTCTGGGATGAATTACAGTTCAAGTAAAAACATCCTAGGAGCTGTTCTAACTTTCAATTTTGATATAGGTACCTCAATTTTATCTCATTTTTTCTCCATATAAAAACCTTCCAAAAATTTAACTCCTCACTTCACCTTCCTTCTCTCACTTGCGCACAACTTTCCCCCTCAACTCCATTTTCAAATCTCCATTCCCTCCCACCTTTTTCCTTCCCCAACAACTTTCCAAAAACTCCCACCCTCAACAGTTCCCAACCCATCCGCCACAATCTCCGTCCTCACTCCCATGAACCAACCGTCGTCCTCACTGCCACGAAACAACCTACCGCTATTTATCAAGAATCCCAAATTCGGGAACAAAATAGCTACTCCGTTTATCCAATGATCAGAGTGTATCATGTGAATCATGTGTGCCTTCAAGAAAAGAAGCACGTAAACTAGTACTTGCATTTGTTTTGCTTCGTAAGTTACGGTGGAACACCCTAGACTTGCAGTTTAACTGGTCCAAGGTCTTCTTTATTTTCTTCATTTGAAGTCTATAGATTCCATTGATTCTCTTGCGGGTACTTTTTATGATTCTGAATTATGATGAGTTGGCCCTCAGATCTCTGGCGGTAGAGGTCGGAGAAGCCCCATGACCTTTATCGAGGCAATGAAGAGGCAGTTCCCGTCCGACTGCATCTCCCGTCCGACAGTGAAGATGGTCTTTTTCCCTCATTTTTGGTATTTTTCGTCCAACTCTACATGAAAAAGGGTTGTCTGTCTGACAGACAAATTTGAAGTGCACCGTCTGTCTAGCTGAGCATGGTTTCATAATTGGTAGAGTCTTACATAAGATGACTGTCTGGACAAACACATTTATTTGTTTGAGTACACAGAACAACTGTATGTATGTACATCTTCTTATTTTACAGATGTATTTTATAGTACGTGTGATGACTTTTGTGATGTCTCTCTTCGGATGTTGAAAATTGGTTTGTAGTTGTCTGTTAAGTGAAAAGAGATGTCTGTCATTCCATTAGATTTGTCTGTAATTTGAAATGAATTCTTTAAAATTGATTTGTAGTTGTCTGTATGTGAAAAGCGTTGTCTGGCGTTCCATTTGAGTTGTATGTAATGTGAAAATAGTTGTCTGTCTGGTGAAATTGTGAAGTAGTTGTGTATATTTAGACTGCTCTGTGATGATATTGAGATGTCTACCAATGTATTGCAACAAATTGTCTGTGATGTGATATAAAATGTCTGGCATTTCTTCTGAGTTATCTTTCTACATGTGAGGAGAATGTGGAGTAAATATAGGTCAAAAGTTTAACGATTTAACCATCACGCAAAATCATAAAGTAAAAAATTATGTAATTGAGACTTTTATGCAAAAGAAAAAATGAATAAAGATCTCACAAAATAACGTTATTTTTAGAATCAAGAAAAAAATGACAAAATTATAAGAAATATACAAAAATTTAATTTCATTTAGCTATCATAAATTGTTTGATTGGTTCTGCCAGATTTATCGGGGTATCCCTTTTCTTAAGTGATCATCCTCAGTGGTAAATAGGGGAAAGGACGTATACTCACGTATCCAGATTTATTCAAATCTAAATAATACTCCGTACAATTAATTCAATAAAAAGAATTGAGCAAAAAATGAAATAACCTGAAATATTTAAAACAGTTTCACTGCAAATATTATATTCTATGCTCTTTCATATTGTTAAATAGTTCTAACACAATGGTCAAACATTGTTCTTATGTAACCGGCAGTGGCCAACAGTGGACCGATGTTAAGAGCCCTTTTAGTAATACTCAAATCAGTTGTGTTGGCTGATTCTGCTGAAATTTTATGAAGTTTTGACCAAAGTGGATGGATTGACAGATTCAACTCATTTATGGAAAAATTATATTTCAAATATAAAATTAAGATAAACTTACATGAAAAACAACTAAAATGATCTTTTACAGTAACTTCAGCTGATACAGCCAGAAAAGTAACTTCAAATTTACTTTTCTTATTATCACTCAATTCTTCGCGCAGAATAAAAAATTACGTCACTACAAAAAAACACGTCGTTTGTCACGGATTTTGTCACGGACGCTAGTTCAAAAAATCCGTGACAAATGATTTTTTGTCACGGATTTGTCACGGATCTCATCCGTGACACCAGGGGCGTGATAACGTTTTTGTCACGGAAATTAATCCGTGAGATTGTTTGTCACGGATTTGTCACGGCCACGGTCCGTGACAAAACACTTCACCGGAATCCCATCGCCTTTCATTTGTCACGGACGCATCCGTGAATAAATGTTTTTATTTTTCAAAAAAAAAATAATTACTTGTCACGGAATTATCCGTGACAAATTTTAAAAAGGTTTTTCAAAATAGAGTGGGCGGGTATTTGAAACGGTCCGGAAAATTCAAATTTTAAATTTTGTCACGGACATATCCGTGACAAAATATTTTGAAAAAAAATTGAAATTTTTAAAATAGAGTGAGCGGGAGCTTTAAAATTTTCAAAAATTTCAAAATTTTGAATTTGTCACGGATCCCATCCGTGACAAAACATTTTTTTTAAAAAAAAATACGTTAATTTAGCGTGAATTTATATTTTGTCACGGAACAGTCCGTGACAAAAGTTTAAATTTTTTAAAAAAAAAATTAAAAATTCAGCGCATTTGTAAAAGTTTATTTCAAAAGTTTATTTAATAAAAATAACCATTAAAATTTAGGCGCTTTTTCAAAAAATTAAACTTAATAATAAATAGTTAAACAATAATCATAATAAATAATTGTTTATAATAAATAATTAAACAATCATCATTAATCACCATTACACATTAGGTATCATAATAAATAATAATCTAATCAAACCATCATTATAAAACACAAATTAACTATTATTTAAACACAATCAAACCATTACACATTAATATTCATACATTAACACATCAAAATTTTAAAATCCTTAAAATGTTAATAAACTAATTATTACAAACCATCAATGGTCATCATAATCAGCATCAGCATCATCAGGTTCGTCACGATGATCGGGTTGCCTTCCGTGGCCACGACTGCCACCACGATGACCGCCTCGACCGCCACTGCGGCTGCCAGCACGGCTGCTGCCACGGTAAGCTTGAGTTCCGGGAGTCGGGATATCGTCATAATATCCATATGGAAAGTTGTTGGAGATGTGGCTATAATTAGCAAAACCCCTACTACCCATACTGCCCATATTGCCCATATTGCCCGCGAAGGGAACTTGTGGGGTCATCTCGGGGTGCTGTATGTGCATGGATGGACGGTAGGTGGCGTTGAAAATACGCATTTGGCGTTCCATCTCTTCCAACCTTTCTCTTGTTCTTCTTTGCTCTTCATCCCGTATCCGAGCTTCTTCATCCCGCCTTCGAGCCTCGGCTTCACGTTCCTCCAATAGTTTCTCGAGGCGGGTAACCCGATCATCATATGCCGAATGAGAAGATGAGCTAGCTCTTTTGGTCTTCTCGAGGATCCGTACGCCTTCAGAACCCATAAACGGCACCCGGCCCTTGTAAACTCCGGTTGCCGCCAAGATGGCTTCATCATCTTGATTTTCATCAAGTTCGGCATCAGAATCAGCTAGCTCATCAACTCTCTTACCCCGCTCTTCCTCATATTTTTTCTACAAGTTCAAAAATTTATTATATAAGAGATCTAAAAAAATCGAAATTTATTGAATTATGTTTCATTATTTACTTCAATTTCAGAAAGGCGGGGAGGCGGCATGGCACCCTTCTTAGTCCAGCAATGTGCCATGAGTTTCAATGGCGTGACCCGTTTTGGCACGGGTCCAGATCCTTCCTACACGGATTTCAAAGTTAATAAAAATATATATATACATAATGGTATGGAATGGAAATAATTTTAACTAAATAGAGTTTACCAGATCTTTTTTATGTTGACTTTGGGGTTTGCGGCCCCCGTGCCATTGAACTTCCTTGGCTTTATCGGAAGCCCGGTTTGCCTTGCCCATTTCACTTCTCAGCAAAAATGAGGCATCCGTAGCCCAGTGGCGGCAAAGCATCTCCCACACATCATCGCCAAGGAACTTTGGCTTTTTACCCGTAGACCGGGCGGTCCTAAAAGTGGGTCTCAACCACCCAGAAATCCTAGAATTGTATTCTTTGAGAATCGCTTGGTCTAAGGCAAAATGCCAACGATGGGAAGCCTTCATGAAAAACATTGATATATCATCATTTCCAAATGATGGCAGCTTTCATGATAAACATCTGATCTCTCGAAACATCATAAGTTGGTGTCCCAATGGCCCAAAGTTCTTTCATCTCCTCGATCAGGGGTTGGAGATAGATGTCTATCCTTTTTTTAGGATCCGAGGGACCTGGACAAATTAAAGTTAAAAAGATGAAATGACTTTTCATGCACATGTCGGGAGGAAGATTATAAGGAGTTAACATGACTGGCCAACATGAAAATTTCTTCCCAAACTTTCCAAAAGCAGCAAATCCGTCTGAACACAATCCCAGTCGCACATTCCGTGGCTCCATTGCAAACTGAGGATGACAACGGTCAAAGTGTCTCCAAGCTTCACAGTCGGAAGGGTGAGACATCAAACCCTCTTTGGTTTCGTGCTCAACATGCCACGTCATGTGTTTCGCAGTAGCATTTGAAGCATACATCCTCTGCAGGCGTGGAGCTAGAGGGAGGTAAAACAATTTAGACAATGCAGACCTTTTTCGTGGTTTTTTCGTCTATGAGGAACAGGCTTGTATCTCTCTCCACCACAGAACTTGCAGGTCTCAAGTGCCACATCATCCTTCCAGAACAACATACATCCTTCTGGGCACGCATCAATTTCTATACAAGGAAGCCCCAACTGAGACATTAATTGTTTCATTTTGTAATATGAATCAGGAAGATTATGGTCACGCGGTAACATTCCTCCAAATGACTGCAATAACCTAGACATGCAAGATTCAGGAAGATTGTATTCAGATTTAATGTTCATCAACTCTGTAACGGCGGATAGCTGAGAGTATCCCTCACAATCAGCATACAGAGGCTGATCAGCAGCTTTTAAAACATCTTGAAATCTTTCAGCTAAGTCTTCAATATGAGGAACATGAGAATTCGGATACTCATCCGCAGCAGACTGATAAAAGGTCTGATCTTCATCCGCATCGGGTTGATACGAGGTCGAAGCTTCGGGAAGATCGTTAAATGGCTGTGGTGGGTTAAACTGCATCGTTGAAGCACCGTATACATCATATGCCATTCTTTGATCCCACGTCATTTGATCATAGTCTCCCCATCCACTCATCTCGGTAGGGACGTTACGAGATGAACCCACTGTTTGCGGTAAAAGTGATGGATCGAAAGGTTCACCATGAGAAGTCCAATTATAATAATTGGCAACGAAACCTTTTTCGTACAAATCCCACACAACTTGGTCGACATCTTTAAATTGAAGATTTTTACACTTTGTACATGGACATCTGATTTTATCTCCATCCATATAATTCTTCTGTTCTTGTGCAAATTTAATAAAATCTTCAACACCATTCAAAAATTCACTGCGTATTCCATAGTTATCACGATGTTTTTGGTACATCCAACTTCTGTTTTGTCTATACATTATGCCTGTATATATATTATAATCAAAATAATATATAAGTACATTAATATTATTAATTAACTAAAAGCAGTACATTATTTAATTTGTGGCATTAATAATTTGAATTAACCAACTTTAATTTGTGACATTAACTAAAAGCGTTGATTTACTAATATTTAACTAATAGTAATATGTTAATGGCATTAATCGTTTTAATTATTAACTACTAAAGTTTGAATCCTAACTGAAATCACTACAAATCCTAAATTATGCATTAACAATAATTAACTAATAAACAAATTAAACCTAATCATCATCATTGATCAATTAATTAACTAATATTTAAATCTAACTAATATTATCAACTCAAATTCCTCAATGTTTTAACTTAATTAATTAGTTAATTAATTTACATTTAACTAATATTATTGTTAAATATTATCTCATTAATAATTCACAATAATAATTCACAATAATAATTCACAATAATAATTCACACTAAACTAAATAAAAATAAAGTTTCAACCCGGCCTAGCTATATATATTATGCATCCCATTAACAATAATTAACTAATTTAACTTATTAATTAATTAATTTCCATTTAACTAATATTGTTAAATATCATTAATTCACAATAATATATAATTCACACTTAACTAATAAAGTTTGAATCCTAACTTAAATCACTACAAATCCTAAATTATGCATTAACAATAATTAACTAATTAATAAACAAATTAAACCTAATCATGCATTATCATCATTGATCAATTAACTAATATTTAAATCTAACTAATATTATCAACTCATCAAATTCTAAACCCATTTCCTCAATGTTTTAACTTAATTAATTAGTTAATTAATTTACATTTAACTAATATTATTGTTAAATATTATCTCATTAATAATTCACAATAATAATTCACACTAAACTAAATAATAATAAAGTTTCAATCCTAGCTAGCTATATTAATTATGCATCCCATTAACAATAATTGCTAATAAATAATAATTGGTGATAATTAATAACCTAATAATTAAGCTAGCTAACTAATTAATTAAATCACTACAAGTCACTAATTAATTAATCTATAATAAGCTAGCTAATACTTAAATCATCACTACACATCCTAAATTATTATGCATTAATAATAACAATAATTTAACTAATTAATATTTATATTTAAATTTAACTAATTAAATTACGTTAATAGTTTAATAATATATTGTTAATAATATGAAAATTAACATGACCTCACTAAATTACGTTAATAGTTTAAATAAATGAACAATAACTAACCTCACTAATTAATTATTAAGCTAATAATTAATTATTATTATATAAAGAAAAAAGAATCCTAACCTCACTAATAATAATTAATTAATTAAGCTAATAATTAATTTATCACACAATTAAAAGAAATTAATTAAAATGACATACTGATGGATAGTCTACCCGGGGGTATATATCCGAAGGGTTATTGCGGGAAGTAATCTAGAGAGAAGTCAGAGCAAGTAGATGAAAGTAGAGAGAGAGTATATTCAGTGTGTTAAGCGTGGTTACAAATGGGGAAATGGGGTGCTATTTATAGTAGCAATAAATGCCGGGCAGGGACACGTGTCAAGCGCCCATTGGCCGAGGGGTCACCTCAACTGGTTGGCGCTGGCAGCCGCATGTGGCCGCATTTAATGCGGCTGTTGGATGGGACGTCTGTGCGGGGTACGGTGATCTGTACGCATGTGAGGCGGATATCTTGTCGAGTGAGATGCCTTCGGCTATAAAGCGGTAGCCGAGGGCTCTTCCACCCGATGGCACCCCCTGGTGCCGAGGGCTCACAGTGCCGAGGGCTACTGTTTTCGCCGTTTTCTCCCAGTTTCTTAGTTTGCTTGAGGGACCCGCTCTGTGAGAATTTAAAGCCTTCGGCCAGGGGGCCGAAGGCACCCCTGTGCGTTGTGCGGACTGCTTGGTACTCCGGGCGCTGTGAATTGGGCCTGTTGGGCCTTTTGGGCCTGTTGGGCCTTTGCTGGAGTAGTAGGAGTCTGTGGGCCGGGGGTTCCCGGGCCATATACTCCATCAGGAGTCCCTCACTCCTTTTGCCGAAAGGTACTTGAGGGAAAAGGAGTAATTTGTGCTTGCCCTTTGATGTTGTCCCGTTGTGATCTCTGAAGTTGGTGAGGAGTTGTTGCTTTTATGTCCCTGCCGAAGGCAGTCCCTCAGTTACCCACATGTCGGGACTTGAGGGCTTGCTTTGTTGCTTGTTGGAATTTCACAGATTTTGTAATTTAATGTTTTTCCCGAAGGGGTCCTCCAGTCCCCCACTCCTTGAGGCACTTGTAAAGTGGTGAAAAGGAGTAAAGTAGTTACGTTGCCGTTGTGGGCCGAAGGCTGACGCTTTTCGTTTCATTTTGGGGGGATGCCTCGTTAAAAACCTCATTTAGGAAAAACCCTTTGGGAAAAAATCCTAATGAGGGAAAAAGAGTGCACCGAATTCCCCCAATGATGAATCGAAAATGTCAAACCTTGGTGAAAAATGGAGAATGACGGGAATGCCGAAGGCTCTCTCTTCTGAGGGCTCCTGTGTTGATTGGCCGAAGGCTTGCTGTTGATGTCCTGGTGGTGCCGAGGGGGAGCCCCTCAATCCAGGGATCGAGGGCCTGCCAGATGAGGGCAACAGTGAAGTTGTTACCGGGGGGTCCACTGTTTGTTGATGAGTTGGTGATGAAGATACCCGAGGGCTCCCATTACCTCTGTGCCATGGGCCATCCGTCAATGAGGCACTCCCCGGGGGCTGCCCGGTTTTGTAGTGTTGAGGGGGAAACCCCGAGGGGTGCCCTGATATGCAGCCCTAGGGATCTGAAGGAGTGATCCCGAAGACGTGTGTAATGTGCTGTGTGGGGCACAACCCGGGGGCACTTCTGGGTGAGTGCACCCGGGGGCAATCCTTGATGAAGTGGAGTGAAGTAGAAAACCCGGGGGCTTCCAGAATATAGCCGTTGGAAATATAGCCGTTGGAATACGTAACGACAGGATATAGCCGTTGGGGGGATGGCACACGTGGCGTGTGATGGCTGGCTGTTCGTGGGCGGCGTCACCGGTTGGGTGAAACGACGGTGCGTAATGATGGCGTCCATCCGGAGGCCCGGAATCCAGGCCCAAGCCCGGATTCTATCACCTATAAATACCCCAAGGCCAGGCATTCCTCCGTGTGCGAAAAACTTGTTAGCGAAGCTCTGCCAATTTTTCTAGAGAGAGAAACAGCAGCCCCCGGTTGAATCCTCTGTTCTCAAGGTCAGTGCCCTGCTCCCCTCTCAAAGCTTTTAGTAAGTTCCGCCCCCTGGCCTTAGGTTAGGTTTAGAATCCTGTAGAGAGCCTTCGGAGTCTTAGGCCTATTCGTGATACGAAATGTCGTCCGAGAGCGATTCCCAGGACATCTCGAGGACGCCCTCGATGGAAGACGAAGGTATCTCCGATGCGGAGTCTAGTAGCAGTCAGCCCTCGGGTGGTGATGCAGCCCTCGCCACCGAGATGCAGAAGGATTTGGCGGCCGAGTTCGAGGCGGAGGAGTTCGAGCGAACTGTCGAAGATGAGGAGTTAGCCCTCGCCGTCCAGATTGCTGAGGAGGAAGAGGAGAAGGAGAGGGCGAAAGTCACCGTGGCCGTCCTTCCCCCTCGGGGTGCTGGTGAGGCCAGTACTTCCCAGCCGCTGAACGCGGTTCCCATCCGGGTGGCCCCCGGGAAGAAGAAGGCCAAGGCGGCTGTCCCCAAGAAGAAGGTCATAGCTGCTGATCAGGGGAAACCCGTAGACATGCCGGAGGGATATTCCTGGCTCAACACGGCTGCTTTGGAGATAAAGTCGAAGGCGGACAGGGCGGACCTCTACGTGATGCAGCTACATGTAGGGCCCTCGGCCGAGGTGGTCGAGCCGGGAGTTGACGATGTGCTCTCTCGGGCGCCTGAAGGGTGCATAGCAGTACACGTACTGTCGGTCTCCATGGGCCTTCGGTTCCCTCTGCATCCCTTCCTCCGGGAGTACCTGAGGTTCGTTGGCTTGGTGCCCTGCCAGCTGACACCTAATAGCCACTCCTACGTGGCGGGTTTTTTAAACCTCTGTAGGGACCGAGGGGTGACCCCCAGCCTGGACTTGTTCTTCCAGAGCTTCAACCTCTGTCGAGGGGGTCACGCGAATGCCGAGGGCTTCGCCAACCTGCAGCAGGTGGCCAGGTGGAAGCTGTTCACGGAGGCGCCTTCGTCAAACAAGGGCTGGAAGGAGCGCTGGTGCTATGTCAGTGTTGCTGAGAACCCATTTCCGGTGGAACTTCGGGATCGCTTCCGTCGGCATCCGAAGGTTGGAAGCGCCACCCTCGAAAAAGACGGCCTGGTGATAGCAAAAATCCCGGAGGGTCGCACAAAGCAGGTCTCCATCAAAGACTACACTGCTGACAAGGGATTCTACGCCCTCGGCTTTCGGAGATACCGATTTATCGGGGAAGCGGACGAGAAGTACCCCATTTTCGCTGAGGCCTTCGGGGGAACAGGAGGTAGTGGCCGGGGGCTTTGCATTTTCGTACTTAGAGATTTTTTGTTATATTTGTTGTCGTGTGTCTGACCCCTCGGTTCTAACATTTCAACTTGTTGCTGTCGTTCTTTGCAGGTAGCAGGATGAATGCCAACGCCTTGTTCGCGAAGAGGAAGGGCAAGACCCAGCAAAAGGAGAAGGGGCCCTCGGGCCAGAAGCCAGTTGACGCGCTTTTCCCGAAGGTCATAGAGCCTTCCGCCGGGGACGCCCATGCTGCTGTGGGGACCGGGGGGTCGAAGGCCGAGGCGGCCGCTAAGAAGAAGAGGAGCGACAAGGGGGTGGAGCCCCCCACCAAGAAGCAGAAAGGCGCCGGGGGTGCTGTCGGGGGGGCGGCCCCCCTCATAGTTATTGATGACATGCCCGCCGTTGATGAGCCTCTGGCCTCGGTCCCCCTGAAGGATCCGGTGAATCCCCCCCGGGCGGAATCACCCCGGGAGATCCGTCAGCTCTCCTTTGCCCCCGGCGCTTCGTTGATGCACGGCACTGCCGAGCCGAAGGCCTTCCTGTGGGGCATCACCTCGAAGATGGACAGGGAAGTCTTCGAGACCTACGATGACGATGCCCTCGAGAACAGGATCCTCCGGTCCTCGCTCACTGTAAGTATCCGCTTCCTTTCTCCTTATCCTGTCAGTTTAGTCTTATTTTTTCCTGAGGAACAATCTAACTCCTTTGATCATTGTTTGCAGGCCTGCATAGCCCTCGGGGAACAGGCCCGGAGGCGCGAGGAAAGGCGTCTTCACGAGGCTGCCCAGGATAAGAAGGTGGAGGGGCTGATCCGCAAGAACTCCGAGGCGGTGAAGCATGCTGCCCAGTTGGAGGAGGCCCTTCGGGAGGCGAAGGCGGCGGCGGAGAAGGCCAAGGCTGATGGCATAGCCGAAGGCAAGGCAGAGGCTGAGAGGGCTGCTGCCGAGGCGGCGAAGAAAGCCGCCGATGAAGCCCAAACTGCTAAGGAGAGAGCTGCGGCCGAGGCCCGAGGGGAGGCAGTTGCGGAGTTCCTTGCTGAGGGCTGGAGGGCCGAGGGCCACAAGGAGTGGGTTGCCTCCGTGGTGGCAGCCTCGGTGGACGCTTGGGTAGAAGGCCCCGGGGTTGACTGGCTGACTGACAGGGGGGACGCCTACTACCAGGGGGGTGAGTTCTTCACCCAGCACCTGATCTACCGGAGGCTTGCCAGGCACTTTGGCGTGTCCCTCGAGCAATTTGACCCCTCGGCATATGGCCTCCCTCCGTTGCAACCAGATGTCAGAGTTCCCCTCCCCCCGGGTGAAGAGCGGCCGACAATCTATGATTCTGTAATGATGGGGGGTGACGGGGGTGGAGCCGTCGGGGGTGATGCTGCCGGAGAAGAAGTCTCCTCCAAGGTTGTCGTGGAAGATGCCCTCGGAGACAATGAGGTTGAAGCCGCCGAGAAGAGTAGTACTTAGTCACTTTTTTGAAAAAGCTTTGTAATGAACATTTGTCACCCCTCGGTTTTGGCCATACTCTTGTAACAAACACACTTGAATCCCTTTCTTTTGTTGAATGAATGATTGCCTTCGGGCCTTGTGTGTATGATATGCTTCCTTCTGATCTGTTCATTGTCGAATGTATGCCTTCGTCTTGGTTTGGATGTATGCCTCCTTTTTTTCTTTGAATGTATGTTTTAGGACTTAGAATATTTTTCGATTGTAGCTTGCCCTTGGAAGCCTTCGGGAGATGGCATCCCCTGCTGGATATGCAACCGAGGGTTCTGTAGGAATTAGGACTTAGAAAATTTCTCTAAGTGTAGCACAGCATGGGGCCTTCGGGTGTTTGTAGTAACCTACTTCCTAGGACTTAGAAAAATTTCTGAGTGTAGGTTTTCCCTTGTGAGCCTTCGGGTATCTATAGTAACCCAATCCATAGGACTTAGAAAAACCTCTAAGTGTGGATCTTCCCTTGTGAGCCTTCGGGAAATGGGATCCCTTCCTGACGTGTGAATCTTGGACCGAGGGCCCAATGTTCAGGACTCAGATATTTTTTGCAAGTGTAGTATGTCATGTAGCCTTCGGCTACTGTGGAGCCCCACCTGTAATATTGAATAGGCCGGGGGCTAATTCTTTAGGACTTAGGAGATTTTCTTGAGTGCTGATTCCTTGTGAACTGTAGCCCTCGATTGATAGGTAGCCTTCAGCAATTAGGTCCCTCGAGATGAGGGCAAAATATGTAGGACTTAGGAAATCTTCTAAGTGTAGAATTTCCCTTGGGAGCCTTCGGGAGATGGCATCCCTTCATGATGTATGAGTAGCTGACCGGGGGGGAAAATATGCAGGACTTAGAAAATCTTCTAAGTGCAAAATTTCCTTTGGGAGCCTTCGGGAAATGGCATCCCTCCTTGATGTATGGCCTTCGACTGTCATATTCCTCTAGTTGCAATACTGACTGAGTCGGGGGCCCATCTTTAGGACATAGAAATTTTCTTTGTTTGCAAGTGTTGTTGTATCGCATAGCCTTCGGCCACCATATTCCCTTGGCTGTAACATTGATTGGGCCGGGGGGCCCAATCTTTAGGTATTAGAATTTTTTCAAGTGCTGCTTCCCTGTGTAGCCTTCGGGTGCCCGAGGGCTGCTCCTTCAGGACTTAGAATTTTTCTAGGCATAGACTGATGTTGAATCCTGTTGTTGTGAAGAAAGCCAATGAGGAGTGTGTGCCATCGGCATACACTTTAAAAGTTGTAGGATTTGACCCTTGTCATGGGGAAAGGGCCCTCGGTGTTTGTGCATAACAGATGCCTTCGGCGTTCGTTTGAAGTACCGTTTAGTGGACCTTGGATAGTCCAGTCCCTTTGTATTGTTGAAGCCTTCAGTGTTTTTGTGACCGGAGGTGACCAGGTAGTGGACTTAGCCGTTTCCTGATGATATTTCTTTGAGTAGTATCCTTCGGGAAATAGGAGTCTTCAATTACCGGAGTTGTTCCCGTGGGGAGCCCTCGGCATGTTGTGATATTGTTGGAGTGTACTCTTCGATTTCTCGCTGAGTCTACTCCCCTTCACCCCCCTCTTTTTTTTTTTTTGGTGGTGAAGGGAAGGCATCAAGAAACTTGGTTTCTTGGTAAGGTTGGGCCTATTAGGAGACCATCAGAATACACCAATGGTTCTCCTCCCTCGGGTTAACCTTCCGAGTTCCGAGGGGATCGAGAGACGTTTCCTGGGCACAAGATATGGTGGTCCGTAACCTGCCTCCCCTTGGGGGGATGGCGCGGAAAGCGCCTCATTTTTGAAAGTCGTCCCCTCGGCGCTAGACATAGTCCGTGGCCTGCCACACCCTTGGGGTGGTGGCGCGGGGAGCGTTTCGGTTTGGAAGTCGAATCCTGGGCATTTCTCATGCCTGTCATACCCTGGGGGTAATGACGCGGATAGCGTTCCGTTTTTGAAAGTCGAATCATGGGCATTTCTCATGCCTGTCATACCCTGGGGGTAGTGACGCGGAAAGCGTTTCAAGGAAGGGTTTTCATTTGCACACTAGTTGCAAATGGCCGGGGGCACTACGTGCCGGCGGCACCGATGGTGGCGTCTTCGGTATATGCGTCCTCGTGGGGTACGGCTTTTAGAAACAACACTTGGTGTTAGTTTCGATGTGTAGCCCCCGGTACTTGGTACCGAGGGGTCTTCTGTAGGAACACTTGGTGTTCTCCTTTGTTGCAGTTGATGGAGGTGTCTACCCTCGGTACTTGGTACCGAAAGGCCTTCAAATGAAACACTTGGTGTTTCCCAATAGATGTTTGGAAGTTGATAGGAGAGCATCTCCCTGGCACTGGGTGCCGAGGGGTCTTCTTTGAAACACTTGGTGTTTTTTCTTCGTTTCGATGTTTGATGATGGAGGTGTACCCTCGGCACTGGGTGCCGAAGGGTCTTCTGTAGGAACACTTGGTGTTCTCATCTTTTCTTTTTTGATGTTGAAGGTGGGGATGTACCCTCGGCACTGGGTGCCGAAGGGAAAGGAAACACATGGCGTTCCTTGTTGTTGGTGATAGGAGTTTCCTCCCTCGGCACCGGGTTCCGAGGGGTCTTGACTGAAAGCACGTGGTGTTCTCAATGTTGGTTGTAGGTGTTGATGGTGTCCGCCCTCGGCACTTGGTGCCGGAGGGGGTTCTTCTCGTGGTGAGGCCTGGGGCCTGTAGTTAGTATGAGGGCTTGATGTCTTGAATGTATCTTCATTCTTCGAAATTGGAGGCCTTGGGCCATAGGATAGTACATTCACTAGTTATGAGGGCTTGGCCGCTCTTACATTATTGATAAAATTTAACTAAATGGTGTACATTCCAGTGCCTAGGGACTTCTTTCCCATTGGGGCGTTTGAGCTTGTAGGTCCCGGGTTTGATGATGGCTGCTATGATGTAGGGGCCTTCGAATTTTGGTGCCATTTTTCCTCCCTCGGTTGGTAGGCTGGCTTCCCTCCTCCGGAGGACATAGTCCCCCACTTGAAATTCTCGGGTGCGAACTTTGGCGTCGATGTAGCATTTAACTTGCCTTCGGTAGTTTTCTGCCCGGATGAAGGCCTGCTCTCGGCGTTCTGAAATGAGGTGGAGGTCGAGGGCCATGTTGCTGTCGTTGACCTCGGGGTCGTATTGGATCACCCTTCGGGTAGGAAGGGTGACTTCCGTAGGAGCTTTGGCTTCAAAACCGTAGCAGAGGGAGAAGGGTGTTTCACCTGTAGTGCGCAGAGGGGTAGTGCGGTAGGCCCAGAGGATGTTGTGAAGTTCTTCCACCCAGCCACCACCCTCAGCCTCCAGCTTCTTTTTGAGGCCCTCGAGCAAGGTCCGGTTGGCGTTCTCTACCTGCCCGTTGCCTTGAGGGTAGGCAACGGAGGAGAAGGTGTGTTTGATGCCCCATGCCTCCAGAAGGGCACAGAAGGGGGCTGCCTCAAATTGTGTTCCATTGTCGGAGATGATCTGCTGGGGGACGCCAAACCTTGTGAGGATGTTCTTGAGGACGAAGTGACGGCACTTCGCCTCTGTGATGCTGGCGAGGGGTTCAGCCTCCACCCACTTGGTAAAATAGTCGACGGCCACAATGATGTATCTGTTGTTGGAGGTACCCCTCGGTAGAGGGCCCACAAGGTCTATCCCCCATCGAGAAAATGGGACAGAGGTGCTGATGGGGGCATAGTTGACCGCTGGCCTGCCGGGAGCTTTCTGGAAATGTTGACATGCGGTGCACCTCCGGGCAAGGTCAGCACAGTCCCTGGCCATGGTTGGCCAGAAGTAGCCCTGGAGAATGAGCCTTCGGGACATGGAGAAGGGTCCCTGGTGAGCTGAGCAAGTGCCACTGTGCACTTCCTCCATTGCGACCTCGGCTTCATCTGGATGAAGGCACCGAAGTAGCGTGCCATTGTAAGATCGTTTGTAGAGCCTCCCATCTTCGATGGTGTAGCTGGGAGCCCTCAGTTTTGCCAGTTTAGCGCGGGCCTCATCCTCGGGTAGCTGCCCTGTGGAGATGAAGGCGGTGATATCTGAGATCCAATCCTCCTGTCGTTGTTGTATGTTCATAACGGGGCTCGCATGGATGCTTGAGAGGCTGAGTTCCTCGATTTTGGCAATTTTGGAGATGTGCTCGGGGGAGTCAGCCGAGAGCTTAGACAATATGTCGGCCTCGGAGTTCTGAGCCCTCGGTATTTGAGTAAGAGAGTGTGCCTCAAATACCTTAAGCAACTCCTTGGCCGCTTCCTTGTACTATTTCATTCTTCCCTCCTTGGCCTCATATTCTTCGGAGATTTGGCCAACGACCAACTTGGAGTCGCATTTGATGTGGATCTGCCGAGCCCTCATGTTGGCAGCCAGCCGAAGGCCACATAGGAGGGCCTCATATTCGGCCTCATTGTTGGAGACTTTGAAGGAGAAGCGGATTGCATAGTAGGCCCTGAAGCCCTCGGGAGTAATGAGGACTACCCCTCCCCCGCATGCTTTGGTCGCGGAGGAGCCATCAGTGTAGAGGGTCCACCAGTCGTCCGAGGTAGCCGAGGGCTCCCCGTCCGTGGCTGCCCTTGCGGTACATTCCGTCACAAAGTCCGCTAGGGCTTGGCCCTTGATGGCAGGCCTTGGACGGATGTCAATGTTGTACTGGCTCAAGAAGATAGCCCATTTAACCATGCGGGAGGAGCTGGTGGGGCTCCTCATGAGGGCGCCGAGGGGTTGATGAGTGAGGACCTGAACTGGGTGAGCCTGAAAGTAGTGGCCCAACTTCTTAACAGTCCAAACGATGGCCAACACCGTTTTCTCCACAGGGGAGTACCTGAGCTCGGCCTCCCTTAGGGTCTTGCTAACGTAGAAGATGGCATGTTGGATGTCGTCTTCCTCCCGGATGAGCACAGAGCTGATGGCCGCCGGGCTGACCCCAAGGTAGAGGTAGAGGGTCTCCCCTACCTTGGGTTTGGAGAGCACAGGAGGTGAAGATAGATATCTTTTGAGCTCGTCGAAAGCCCCCTGGCATTCCGGAGTCCATAGAAAGCCAGCCGTCTTCCTCATGATCTGGAAGAAGGGTAGAGATTTCTCCGCCGATTTAGATAGAAAACGGTTGAGGGCTGCCAGGCGGCCCGTCAACCGTTGGACTTCTTTCACATTGCGTGGGGGCTCCATATTGATGATGGCCTGGATCTTCTCGGGGTTGGCCTCAATACCCCTCCGGCTCACCATGTAGCCTAAGAATTTGCCCCCTTGGACGCCGAAGGTGCACTTCTTCGGGTTTAGCCGAAGGTTGAATTTTTGCATGATGGCGAAGATTTCCCGAGGTCGTCAGCATGGCTGGAAGATTGCTTGCTCTTGACGATCATGTCGTCGACATAGGCCTCCATGGTGCGCCCTAGGACGGCTTGAAAGACCCGGGCCACCATCCGGGTGTAAGTGGCCCCCGAGTTCTTTAGGCCGAAGGCCATCACTAGGTAGCAGAAGATGCCCTCGGGAGTCATGAAGGCAGTTTTTTCGGCGTCCTCCTCGTGCATGAATATTTGATGGTACCCTCGGAAGGCATCGAGGAAGGACATGATTTCACACCCCGCGGTCTCATCCACCAATTGATCAATGTTTGGTAGAGGGAATGGATCCATGGGGCATGCTTTGTTGAGATCGGTGTAGTCCACGCACATGCGGAAGGTAGGGGGCTTCTGGGCGAGGACTACATTTGCTAGCCATGAGGGGTATTTCACCTCCTTGATGTGCTTGATCGAGAGGAGCATGGCGACCTCCTTCTTCACGAATTCCCTCCTCTCGGCGGAGAGGGGTCTCCTTCGCTGTTGTACTGCTTTTGCCGAAGGGTCCACCGAGAGGCGGTGGGTGATGACCCTTCGGCTGATTCCCGGCATGTCCTCCGGCCCCCATGCAAAGACAGTGGAGTAGGCGCGGAGGGCGTCGGTGATACCGGTCTTCAAATCTTCAGGGAGCTGGGCTCCAATCTTCACGACTCTCTCCGGCTGGGCCGGATCGAGCGCAAAGTCTTCTACGTCCTCGGCCGGTTCAGCCCTCGGCCTTCTTTCCTCTTCGTCGACGGCTCCGGTGATGGTGTCAACACGGAATTCCGTCTTGCTTACCTTCTTAGTGACCTGAAGATAGCAGGCGCGGGCAATTTTTTGATTCCCCCGGGAGTAGCCAATGCCCCCTTCGGCGGGAAACTTGAGGCAGAGATGCCTCATGGAGATGATGGCTTCGAGGTCCTCGAGGGCTGGCCGGTCGAGGATGATGTTGTGAGCGCAGTCAATGTTGACGACGACGAACTCCACTTCGAGCTGGGCTCTATGGATCCCGTCGCCGAAGATCACCGGGAGGGTTATTACCCCCTCGGAATCAATAGTATCGCCGGTGAAGCCGGCAAGAGGGGTCTTAATTGGCCGAAGGGACCCCCTCTCCAGATGCAGCTCTCTGAAGGTGCTGAGGTACATTACATTGACGGAGCTGCCCGTGTCAATGTAAGTTCGGTGAATAATGGTGTCGTTTATCTCCGTCCGAATCACCAAGGCATCCCTGTGAGGAGAAGAAGTAGGAGGGAGATCTGCGTTGGTAAAGGTGATGGGTTCCTCCCTCAATCGCTTTACCGGGGGCATATGAGTGACTTCCCCCACGTAAAGTGATTGAGCCCACTTCTTTCGTTGGCTGGTGGAATCGCCCCCTGTATTGCCACCGGTGATCATGAGGATGTGGCGTTTCTTCTCCTGGTAGTGGGGGTACTCCTCCTCCTCTTCTTCCAAGTTTCCGATCTCCCTCTTTTTGCCGAGGGGGATGGTGTTCGGATTCACCCAGGCATTTACCTTCGTATGGTGCCCTCGGGGGGTCCCTGATGAGAAGGTCCCTCCTGCCGAGGGCTCTGGACAAACTGGGTCAGGTGCCCTGCCTGTATTAATCTCTCGATGGCCGTCTTCAGTTGATGGCAGTCATCGGTCCTGTGCCCCTGGTGTCGATGGAAGCGACAGTAGGGGAACTGAGGGTTGATAGCGTGTACCTCCGGGGGTGCGCGAGAATCACGCTCAACGAGGCCCCTCTCCTCTGCAAAATCGAGGATGATGCTGACGGGGTGCGTCAATGGGGTCCGAGGGCGGTCCAGGAGAATGGGTTGGGCCCAAGTCTTAGGGTTGCTCCTATAACCTCCCCCGGGCTTGGCTTGGCCTTGCCGAGGGCGGTCATCAGAGGGTCCCGAAGCCTTGGGGCGATTTGGAGGAGCCCCCGGCCCTCAGTTGTGCTTGTTGTCAGCCCTCGGGGGCTGCTGGTCCGGATGCTGGTGATACTTCTCCACCTCCTCGGCCTCAGCATATCGGTCCCCCCGCTGCAAGGCCCTTATGTAGTCGCGGGGGGGTTCAATGATGAGGCTCCTTGAAAAGTTGCCGGTGCGGAGGACGGTTTGTAGGAGGGCCAGGAGGGTCCCGTCATCAGCACCGTCGACCTTGTCGGCCTCCGTCCTCCAACGCTCCAGGAAATCCCGAAGGGTCTCATCCTTCTTCTGGCGTATTGTTAGGAGGTGGGAGAAGTGCTTCCTTGTGCGACGCCTCCCGGCAAATTGTGTCAAGAACCGCTGGGCGAGTTCTTGCCATGAATCAATACAGCCCTCGGGCAGCCTGTTGAACCATTCGTATGCTGGTCCCTCTAAGGTGGAGAGGAACCAACGACACAAATATTCGTCTGACGCCCCCACCATCATCATGTTGTTCTGGTACTTGCTGTAATGTTCCTGGGGGTCCGTTTTCCCGCTGTAGGGCTGTATGTGTTGCCCTCGGTATTTCTCCGGGATCCGGGCCGCCAATACCCTTGGGGTAAATGGCGTCCGAGTCCGGAGCTGGATGACGGGTTCCCCGGAGCCCTCGGCCACCTTCTTCTGTAACTCCTCCATCTTGGCCATCATGGCCTCGTATTTGAGATCTGAGTGAGGGGTGGAGGTGGTGGCGTGAGCTTTGTTGGACTCCATTTCGTCAAGCCGGCGCTGGAGGGCCGCAATAATCTCGTCCCGGGGGTCCCTCGGGAGGGTTTCCGCCCCCTGCGAACGAACCCGGGCCGAGTGGGCCTGGTTGATTTGGTGCCGAGCATCATCGGCATGAAGGGGTGCCTTGCCTTTGTCCCGAGGGGGACGCTCCTCGTCTGCCCTCGAAACAGAGCCCCCGCTTTCCTGGGGCCTTTGGAGTGCTTTCCCCCCGAGGCGGTCTTGGACCCCTCGGCGGTCTGGCCCTCCTCCGAGCCTGTTGAGGGCGGAAGTACGGGGCCTCTCCCTGTTGTCATTATGGCGGTCCCGGGACTGAACTTCCTGGGAGGATGTTTCTTGGGCCACCACCCCTTCGTCGTTTCTCACCCGAGGGATGGGATTTCCGAAGGGGTGTGGCAGAGGGGGAAGTATGATATTTTCCCCGATCTGAGGGTGAGCTGGAGCCAGGGTGCCGAAGGCACCCGGGTTCTGGGTGAGCGTTTGGATGAAGGCGGAGAGCGCCGATTGTACGTCGATGGTGAGAACAGGAGGGCTGACTTGGTCATCGCTCCGGTTTTTCTTCTTGGCCTCGATGCCGAGGCGGGCATCGGGGGCGTTTTGTTGGATCTGAAGGCGTAGGTCGACAGCCGCCTGTTCCAGCCCAGCGAGGACACCGCCCTCGGGAGCCCTGTGAGAGGCTTCGGGGGCGTTGACGTCGCCGAGGGCCAGGTTCTTGTCTTCTACGTTCTTTGAGTTGGCACGTGTTGTCCTCACCATTTTGATAGAGGGCTAGTGTTTGTGTTTGGTCGAGGGGGAGGGTTTCTTACTCGATTGTTCAACCTCTCAACGAGAGCACCAAATGATGGATAGTCTACCCGGGGGTATATATCCGAAGGGTTATTGCGGGAAGTAATCTAGAGAGAAGTCAGAGCAAGTAGATGAAAG
The DNA here is from genome assembly GCA_945859875.1 of Cuscuta europaea. Taxonomy (NCBI): domain Eukaryota; kingdom Viridiplantae; phylum Streptophyta; class Magnoliopsida; order Solanales; family Convolvulaceae; genus Cuscuta; species Cuscuta europaea. The sequence goes on from CAMAPE010000038.1 coordinate 40,139,297, forward strand.
TAGAGAGAGAGTATATTCAGTGTGTTAAGCGTGGTTACAAATGGGGAAATGGGGTGCTATTTATAGTAGCAATAAATGCCGGGCAGGGACACGTGTCAAGCGCCCATTGGCCGAGGGGTCACCTCAACTGGTTGGCGCTGGCAGCCGCATGTGGCCGCATTTAATGCGGCTGTTGGATGGAACGTCTGTGCGGGGTACGGTGATCTGTACGCATGTGAGGCGGATATCTTGTCGAGTGAGATGCCTTCGGCTATAAAGCGGTAGCCGAGGGCTCTTCCACCCGATGGCACCCCCTGGTGCCGAGGGCTCACAGTGCCGAGGGCTACTGTTTTCGCCGTTTTCTCCCAGTTTCTTAGTTTGCTTGAGGGACCCGCTCTGTGAGAATTTAAAGCCTTCGGCCAGGGGGGCGAAGGCACCCCTGTGCGTTGTGCGGACTGCTTGGTACTCCGGGCGCTGTGAATTGGGCCTGTTGGGCCTTTGCTGGAGTAGTAGGAGTCTGTGGGCCGGGGGTTCCCGGGCCATATACTCCATCACATACCTTATCAGCATAAACTCGGAAAATGATGAACTGACGGATTACATCATTCAATCTTTAAACCGATACTACATCACTCGAATCTACGAATTTTTGAACTGATTGTTGTTCTTGCAATTGTAATGGACGATGGAGTTGGGTTATATAAAAAAAATTGTCACGGATTTGTCACGGATTTATCCGTGACAAATCTTTTTCTGTACCGCATTATTAAAGGTTACCGCTGGAAAATCAATAATTGAGTTTTTTTGAAATTTGTCACGGATTTGTCACGGATTTATCCGTGACAAATCTTTTCCCATACCGTATTATTAAAGGTTACCGCTGGAAAATCAATAATTGAATTTTTTTGAAATTTGTCACGGATTTGTCACGGATCTGTCCGTGACAAATGCCCGGAAGCAAAAAAGTATTCACCGGAGTAAAAAACCGGTCGCCGGAGTAAATTTGTCACGGACCAAATCCGTGACAAAATATTGTCACGGGTTTTGTCACGGATAAATCCGTGACAAATAATTTTCGTGACAAATCCCAGAATTCCGTGACAAAGCCCGTGACAAATTTGTCACGGCCGGAATCCGTGACAAAAATCCGTGACGAACGGCGTGTTTTTTTGTAGTGCGTGTTTGGTGAAAAAGTTGACTGACAACCTGATAAGCTGAAAAACGGAGTCATCAAACAGGCTATAAGTTAGACACAAGAGTTGCATAATAATAGTACTCCCTCCGTCGTCCTCCTAAGATTGTCCATCTTTTCTTTTTGATCTATCTTACTAGGATTGTCTCATGACAAATTTGGTAAAATTTGTATAATTTTAAATCAGACTTATTTTACAAGTTCTTAATTTTTCAATTTAATATCAACCACATAAAACCATTTTTTGTTGATATTCTCATTTCCTAATGTCAATGGGGGCGGGGTAGTAACATTTAGCACAACACCGGTCGACATTTAACGTTATTATTATAACAGTTGGAACGAGTCATACTCTTCTACATTTCCTTCTCTCCATTTACTCTCTCTATTTCTTTTTCACTCTATCCCTCTCCTTAACAATAATAATTAAACATAATCTTTTCTTTTCCCTACCTCACCATTTCCCCACCTCTCTCTATCTCTCTCCTACTGGACCATTCCAGTTAATGGAGAGGAGCAAAATCCGGTTGGAACCCAGACAACTTAATTTTTTAAAAAACTATTGGAGGGTAATTTTTTTTCATTTTTCATATTTAGCCACGGCGCTAAAATTTATATCTAGTATAATTACTTTTCAGTTCAACTTCAATCCAACCCAAATCCATCGATCTAACTCAAATTATTTTAAAACCAATTGGTTTTGATATGAAGTGAAACTGAAAAAGTAAAATTTGTTTGACTTTTTATAGAGGACAGCGAATAACAATTAATTAGGTTTGTTACTTCGAAAGCATGTAAAAACGTAAATCTTCAACATTCCTTTCAAATTGGTTCTATGGTGTAGTGGTTAGCACTCTGGACTTTGAATCCAGCGACCTGGGTTCGACTCCCGGTAGGACCTATAGTTTTTTTCTCACATTTCTCACATTTCTCACATTTACTTTGGGGTACTCCGTATGAGTTTTCATCTCTTCGTTTTGGGTGCGGTCATAAAATGCATGTATATCACTAATTCCATTACACTTCTAAAGTGCATGTATATCACTAATTCACTGTGTATAGGGATTATTTACGGTTGGGTGAACTTGACATAAAATGATAAAGAGTCTATTTGGTAAGATTAAAATGATTTTCTACGTTAATTTCAACTCAAACACCCTGAAAAGTAACATCAACCTTACTTTTTCTCATTGTTCTAAAACTCGCTAGGCGCTAGTCGGGCGGTTGAGGGGCGCCTAGGTGGCCGATTTTTTGGCCGACTAGGCCGATTAGTGTTCCTCAGTTAAGGCCGACTAGGCCGATTAATCGGTCCAACTAGGTTGATTTTTAGAACAACGCTTTTTCTGCTTATTACAAACTTCAGCGCGTGAAATCAAAAATTACGTATTTGGTGAAAAAACTGACTGATAAGCCTCATAAACCGAGAAAAGAGGTCACCAAACGGGCTCAAAATGTGAAATACCGAATTTATTTAGTTTTTTTTATAGCTTTTGAAAGTATTTATTTTGAGTTGCAACTTGCATTATAAATTATGTGAATGTGTATTCCAATATATGTTTCTCTTAAACTAACTCACTCTCATATAATCATAAGGTTATAAGTTATACTATCGTACAAAGTTTCTATTATGGTTGGACCCTGTTCGGTCCTAGACCGGCCAATCTTGGGGTGGGGTGGACTGGTGGAGGAGAATCGAGCCATGCCTCAATGACGGGCCACAATTATGTAATTTGTGGTCGGGACTGATCATTAGTTGACTTGTGATCTGCAGGATTTGTTGTTGGTCACGTAACTTCCTGGAAGTAGCATCGTGCATGTGTAATAGTGAAAGTGGTTGCGTACCATGCGCGTAGCGGGCACACCATGTCTTGGTGAGAGTAGTAGCTTGTCACACCGAGGTGATGAGTGCACCACGCCATGCTTATCATGCCATGCCCAAATCTCCTTGCAGAGGTCAGACAACTTCGTGTTCATCGTGTCATATCCAAATCTTCTTGTGGAGGTAATACAGTGTCATTCTTAGCATGCCATGTCTGAATCTTCTTGTAAAGGTAAGACCATGTCATGCTCACCATGCCATGTCCGATTCTCTTTGTGAAGGTAAGACTATGTCATGTTGAACATGTCATCTCCAAGTATTCTTGCAGAGATAAGACCATGTCATGTTGAGCGTGACATATCCTTATAAAGGTGGTTTCATGTCTCTTATTTTGAGTACGCTAACTATGTGTCTCCTTGGGCCTGATGTTCATGCTTGTTTGGTCCATCTTATTTACGGGCTCAACCCGTATTCAATAGGGCTTATCACATTGGTCCAAATTGGGAATCGCTATTTATGTCATCACAAGCCCCCCATCTCGAGAGCCGGTCAATCAATCGACGAGAAGAAGTACATACATAGTGTCACGTAAAATCACCACCTCATCCACGCTCAATATGTTATTCATAAAAGATATACATATAAGAAGTATATACGATAGTATATAATACTCTTTCGTAGCTCTTGTTGAAGATCTTCAGGAAGAACCGGGAGCATGTTGAGCGCAAGCAGAAGCTATTAAAGTTGCTTTCTGAAGAGCAGGCTGCACGTAAGAGATTGAATGAAGAGATAGACACAAACAAGATCAGTGTGGCTTAGGAGATTGATGCTCTTAAGGCTTCTCACGTTATTGAGTTAACCAAGGTTTGCATAGAGATTGATGGCGAGCGGGAACACTACATTGATTCCCGACCACCTTAAAGAGATTATTGAATGTTGACTAAATACTCCTGCCGACAAAGATATAATTGTTGAAGACAGTGCTTTGTGCTTCAATCTGGGCGAGTACTCAAAACAACAGGAAATTTATGATATTCTGAAGGCTAAGCATGGTGCCTCATGCATTACCGATTGGGGGCTTTCTCTTGAGATTCCCAACTCAGAGCCTAAGAATGTTGATTGTTCCCCAGAGTCATTCCTTTTGGCAAGCTCCCCAGGGATGAAGATCTCGACGACCCTTATCAACAAGCGAAACCCCATTTGTCTTTGCCTTCAGAATGATGGAACTAAATCCACTGGGTTGGTAATCGCAAGAGGAATCGCAAAGCATCACATAATTTTTTTGTTGTTAGTAATACTCCCCCAAATTGAAGCACAAAGCATCGTGTTCAACAATTCTATCTTCATTGATGGGAGTATTTAGCCAATGTTCAGCAATCTCTTTTAGGTGGGAATCAATGTAGTCCTCCCACTCGGCATCAAAACTCCGTGCGAACCTTGGTTAACTCGACAATGTGAGCAGCTGTAAGAGCATCCATCTCCTGAGCTGCCCCGACCTTGTGAGTGTCTATCTCTTCGTTCAATCTCTTACGAGCAACATGCTCTTCATAGCTCCTTCTTGCTCAACATGCTTGCGATTCTTCCCGGAGATCTTCAACAAGAGCTACAAAAGAGTATTATATATATACACACATATATAAGTATATATTGTTAGTCACACATATCCTTATACATAAATAAACACACATATATATATATGCCTTACTACTAAAGAAAAATATACCAATCATATTTGAACATGCTCACTTGTACATAATGTCATGGTGTACTCGCTCACCATGTGCACACATATATCATAAACCTCTTAACCGCTAAATATGACAGTATAGTAATTATATGATATATATACACACATACTTATGGATATTAAACATACATGTTATCAAGGAAAGTGAGTGCTTACCTCTAAGTGATGTAAGCACTCAGTCATCATTGAAAGCTCGTCAATCGAACTCTCCAATCCTTCCTTGAGCATGACATCATGAGTGCCACCATTGCTCTGAGTGATGTCTCGCGCCCCTTTGACAAATTGGACTTTGGTTACAGGCGCGGAGGGGGACGAGACACCTTCACATTGAAAGGCGAGTATAGATTTTCGAGTCTTGTTTGACATGTTTTGAGTAGATTCTATTAATTATGGGAGAGATTCTATTGGGAAAGGAGCGCGGTGAGCGTGGACAACCTAGGCCTAAGGAAAAGGGCACAAGGGAATCTAAAGGTGGACAAAAGTTCGAGGTGAGGAAACCAAGTCTGTTAAAATGATTCTCGGCATTGTATGTAGAAATGTTAAGTGGTCCGCCCGCTAGGAACTTTTTTGGCCACGACTCTTGGCCGATGGGAAGAATGGAGGTGTGCATACTTCCTACGCTAATGACTGAAAGTCGTGGGAAAGGGAAGCACATGCCGGATAGATACAAAGATAAATTCTTCCTTCCAATTTTCAATTTAACCATGTGAGACTTTCTATGAATCAAGATGGGCACGTTGGGAAACACATACCGAGAATAGACTATTAGCTTGGGAGCTTTGACCAACCCCGAACAAGTGCTTATAATATTTAGAGTCGACTCACCCTTGATCTCCTTACACGGGACAAAAAATGCCACCGGCTATTGGTGACCAAATGGAGTGAGAGCCGGTGCAGAGGAATCCCTAAATCACATAGGAACTCGATGATAAAAGGATGCACAGGGAGCCTAAAGCCTAGTCTTACAGAAAGGGTATGTATCTCGAAAAAGTCACCCTCGGGGGCTCAGTGACTACGTCATCTTGGTTCGGGCAGAGCGTGATAACGTCGGACAGAAAAAATTCCCGATATCTTTCAAACTCAGAAATCGAGAGTTGTGATATACACAACTCAATGTGGGTCGCGTCCAAAGAAGTGTATAGCTAGCTCATGAGGGTGAAATTTTTTCGGTTTCACCAAATTAGCTCTTAGAGGTTTTGGACTAGCTACCTCAACATCAAAATTATCATCTACCCAGGGTATATTTTCTAAAGCTATTCCATTAACAAGTTTTGGGAGATCTCTTAAATTTATATAATCCAGTACATCAATGAGATATTGGCAGCTAAAATGTAAAGGAAAACAGAAGAAATTAGCAAAAGAAAAATCAACAGCTAATTACAACAAAAAAACCAGTGATTAGTTATCTAAAAATGGTGACTAGTTATCTAAACAAAAAGGAAAGAATTCAGCATCCTAAAAATAAGAAAGGAAAAGAAAAGTCCAAGGTCAGAAGATGTACCTAGTATGGCAAGAAAACGCCGAACAACATCAAAGATGAAGGGCAACTATAATGGAGAGATGTTGGCAGACATGAGCGGTGGGGACAAGTCAGGCTGTAGTTACTACTTAATTACGATGAAAGATACTCCACATACGTAGCTTTGATAACGTAGTTAGTACTTAGGAAGAAAAAAGTACTCCACATACGTAGTTATTTTTTTGTGCTCAAAGCATAATACTTTGACACACATTTTTCTCCATTATATAGACAAAGTAACTCCCATGTACAAAAGAGTGGTTACAACCCACACCATGAAGCCCACTCTTCCACTAATTAACTAACCGTGCATGCAACTTAACTAATTAATCAACACATGCATGCAACTAACTAATTAATCAACCCGTGCAAATTAGACTAACACTAATGCAATGTCACAAACGCACTTCAGTGCGGCTACAACACATGCACGGTGTCACGCGACGCACGCTACTTGGCATGACTCATCCCGCCGTGCACTAACACTCTAGTCTAAAATGCATCAATGACTCAAAATAAACTAAATTAAATTCTAAACAACAAGGTTAACTCCAACACACGCAAGCGGCAACACAAGATTTGAACGACGTCAATGTGGTATGGCATCCGTGAAAGAAGGAAATAGTGTCATGGTTGTTGTGTTGTTGTTGCCGGCGACAACAAGTATTGAGAAGGAACATGGGATGACAATGGAAGGGCGAGATCAGTCAGTACAACGACAACGGATAGCAGATTCAGGCATTCTGAATCCGACATCAAATTGAGAGGTGCCAATAGTTAGTCGAGTAGAAAGAAACAATGACAACTCTGGCTCTTGCAGCGTTATGGACTGACGGTTCGGGCAGTGCAGTAGGCTAGCGGCGTTCAATTTCTGCAGGTTGGTGGCGGCTCGGTTTTTTCAGGAGGCAGTGGTAAGCTTCTCTTGGCGGCAACAATAAGTTCTTCGGGAATGACTTCTGTTAAATTCTTGAAAGAAGAAACATGTAAGATGTTGGGTTAATACCTTTGAATTACATGCTTGGACAAAACAATAATGATTGAGTTAATAACATGAATAACATGCTCGACATGGACGGATTGAGGATTATTGGGATAATACTTGATAATTGACATGTTTGGCATTGCCAAATTGATGCTGGATAAAATCTTAGGAGTGACATGATGAGCAAGGCCCTAAGAGTGACATGTTCACGATGGACAAATAGTAGATTGGATGATGAGTAAGAGAACATTTCATGAGTGACATGCTCACCATGGACAACTTCACGACCACTAGGTAGCACCTTTTACGAAGAAGAAGAAGATGATACCCCATCACTGAGAGGCCCCCAACACTGGGTAACACCTTTTATGAATGACATGGTGAGCGTGGATGAGATGATGATTTTATGTAACACATAAGTGACTTTATGTATATACTTCCTCTCACCGATTGATTGCTCAGCTAATAATTAAGTTAGAATTTGTGTTTCATTTTTGTCACAATTTTTTTGAAAGGAAATCGTCTTTTTTTTACTCCAGTGGGCGTCTGGGGGAGGGAGGCTGGGGGAGCCTGGAGTACTCTAGACTGAAATCCACTTCATTGAGTTTTTCCTGGTGCGCCTAAGGGCCACGCTACGCGTTTCAGTGGCGCCTTACGCCTACTCCCGCCTTATGCCGGCCTTTTGCCGCCTTTTACCGAGTCCAACATATAAATACTCATGTGTATAATTTTCTGCCACACAATCTAATGGTGAAATTTGTAGAAAGATGTTTCAGTTTAAAGTTCAAATTCTCTTATTTGGTACATCGTTTGGTTTTAGTGTTACAATTGCAATAGCTAGCTAGCCACTGTTAAAAGAGCCTTCTCTTCGATTTGATAAAAGATGATTTTTTTACTGAACACTTTAGTGTGCTACATCGAGAGTGATATTTTAGAAGCATTGGTAATGAAACTATTATTAACATTTTTCAAAATATGAAAACTCAGAGGCTTGATTTATCGAAAGTGAAGTAATAAACTATTCAATACGAAATATGTAATTAACTAGTCGGTATAATTTATGCTAATGACTTACGCAGTACTTTTTAACATTTTATTATATTTGGAATTGTTTCTTTAAAGTAAGCTCAATGTCCGCTCCCATGTATCTCTGGATCCATCCCTGACCCCTCTTTATAAGAAAAATCAACCCATATTACACAATGAATATAGTTTTGTCGGTTGAGAATAATAGTAAATGGAGTGATGCAAATGTCAAGTTGTGACTAAAAGCATAATAAATATGCCCACTTTGTGATCCGTGAAAGTGCGAGTACGTACATAAGTTCATGCAATCCTAGCATGATTAATGATTCCACAAAACAACATTCAAGCTTCTGGGGGATATGATCCATTTCCATTGGTTCTTGTTAATATGCAAAGTTGAATTGATGGCTTTGATTTCTTCAAAAGAATGCTAAGAATCTCAACTTTGCCTTCTCTAAAAGTGATGAATCAATTTTATATTACAATCTCGTATTCTTATTGACAAAACATGCATGACATATTCTTAATTTTCTTGAGGCAACACATAAATTGTTTATTTCTTTTTTAATTTACGAGCATATGTTTGGAAAATACATTTGTACATAACGTTAAGTTATCACGGAGTATAAATTAGAAGGATAGTGAATTGACCATATGTTGTACTATCTCGATCCGTTTTAAACTGTTTTGCAAAATCAACATTTTTCGAATTCTGTCAACCAATGTTAAAGTTAAATTCTTCATATTAATAATTAATTCAATTTTAATAATTAAAATTTACATATTCATAAACTAAATTAAAATATTTATAAAGTTGTCAAGTCTAAATTAAAATTTATTTAAAAATTGATATCCTAATTAAGTGAATAAAATGAGTTTGTTGAACTAAACAAATCAATTTTGCAACTCAATCTCGGAAAGAGAGAGTAATATATACCTTAGAGCCTCGGACAACCACTTTAGAATGTGAGGTGGGTTACCATAAAAAGCGGGTAGTTTAATTACTACGTATTTTTTAGGAAAATTAACATTAAATAATATAATCTTTCATGAACTAAAAATAATACGTACTTTGGAAATAAATTGTAACAATAGCAACTATTTATATATAGACCAAAAGTGATATAGATCATTTTTTCACCAAAAAATTAATCATTTAATTCACCAACAACTGACATTACATTATAATATAAGTGACTGTATTTCCGAATATCATTTATTTGATGGTTTGCTATTAGTTTTCGATGTCTTAAATGACTGGATTTCTTGTTAAAAATTGACTCAATATTATTTTTGTTTTACACTCAAATAGTTGGTATTAATAAAAATCATTTTCAAAATATGTATTATTATTGGTTGATGAGTGATATAGTTGGTATTATTTAAAGTTACTTTCCCTATTTTTTTATTATGCTTCATCCATGAATACTTTATATACTTGAAATGAGAAATGAGAAACACAACAGCTACTACTTATTTCCTTATTTTTAGGATATTAACATTAATAATCCGGTGGTCATGGGCAAGGCAGTTATGAACCCGCTAGTTATGCTCCATTCCATGATACGTGATATGCTTGGTGATCAATTTATAATAGGATGATAAAAGCAACTCATTAATTAAATGGGAGGACACAATTGGTATTAAAAAAAATTAAAACACACGTGCAAGGAGAATGTAATGTCCGGTCATAGATGAGGAAAAATACTAACCTAGTCATAGAATGGGATCGGAACTTAATCAAGTTTTAGTATTATACGTGATACATTTCTCTGATATATTAAAGTTAGTATTATTTTCACTACACAATTTACACTTGAGGCGACCGCCGTGTACCAAACACCCAAAATCAGCTTTTTGTCTAGGTAGAGACGTTAAAAAGTTCCAAACGTTTTTTTCTTCCCAAAACGCCAATTGTCAAACAAGCCCTCTAAGTGATAGGTATAATGTGCATTGCATGAGATGCTTGACTAGCTTAGTATTGTTAGTGATTCAAAACGGGAGAAATGATTTTTGACCAACAATCAACAAACAAAACTCTACTGAGCCAAAATTGTCTGAAATGGAGATCCATTTTGGCGTTTTTTCTCTCAGAGCGAGACGGTGGTTCAAGTGAAGGGCGGGTAATTGAAACCTCATGACACCAGGGCTCAAAAAGCTTTGTCAACCATAAATAACGAAAATTCACCAAATCGATTACACAATTTACAAACACACAACCTTTAGACATCGCTAGGAGAAGAACATATCTCACGCTCACATGAAGCGGATAAAACCCTCAACCAAAGAAATACTCGGACCAAAACCCTCAAAAGTAGAAATTAAAAAGAGTGGAAGCATAAAAAAATCATTGATTCGTTACTTCACTATTTGAAAACGTCACCGTCTTCAAAGACCCTTTATGATTGAAGATGAAAATATTAGAAGATCAGATCTTACATGAAGTCGGAGATGACCGCCTAGGGTTTCCCCTAGGACCAACTAGCACATGGGGCACTTAAAAAAAATTAAACTTCAATCACTCTCACAATTATAATTATAATTAATTCGTTATAATCTCCATCTTTTCAAATTTATAACTAGCTAACAGGAACAATGATTTTCTTTAGTTGCTGTTGCATTCTCCTAATGTTCAAAGCCTTCACATCTCCTTTCCAAACTACTAATTCAAACACACTCTTAAAAGAGACAACAATAAATTCAAATCTTAATTTCAAATATTTATACCATATGATGTGATTATGTTATACTATTCGTCCTCACGTCTAACATCATGCGCTCTTCCTTTACCCTCAATTGGGACCATAAATCTATTTGCATAAAATTATTCCTCACTTTGATGTTTAACTGCCCATGTCCCAATATATGGTATCGGTCCAAAGATTATATTCTTTTTGTTAGCATATATGATTGAGGCGGCAGCACAGAGAAAGGCAGGCAGGCAACCTTGTAATTAACATCCCTCTGGGTGTGGAGTGAGCTCAAATTAAATATCATCGTCCCTATTTCGTCTTACCTGCTGCTGCTGCTTCCAGTGAGTGTTCTTCCCAAGCCAGTTCTTTTCCATCTTCCATGTATTGATTGGAATGTATAATTGTGTTTTAGATTATTAGGACAGCTAGCAGTTCGGTTTGACACAGGACTAATTCATAGCTTTAGACTGCATTTTCTACTTGTTTTTTGTTTTAACAATAGGCAGCTACACTCTTACTTTGTTGTTACAAATAATGGTTTGGATAAAACACTATTCTGAAAAGCAAGCAGCACACTCTTAAACAAATAATGTAAAAATCACCCTAAAAAATTGATTAAATATGTTTAGTGTGGGAATAACAAAAAATATGCGTTTGCAAAGAAAATATCTTTGATTTCCAATGACCTAACTATTTGGGATTAAAGTTTTGATGTTGATGATATCTTAAATCCATGCTAATTTTTTTTTAAATTTGTTATAAGTAACTACTCCGTAATACAGAGTTTTTTTCTTTTCGGGGTTAAGAGTTAGGATGTTTTTACTTGGGCTGAAACTTGCTGGTCTGGTCTGGTCTATTTAAGTCTGAGCTGATCCGGTCCGGTAAATGTCTGGTCTCTGTGTATTTTATAACTACGAAAGTCTGGTCTGGTCTGAACCGGTCTGGTCTGAACTGAGGGAGTAATACATTTCCTCAAGCAGAACTACCATTGCTTTATTCCCAAAATATGACTCATTCACTTCTAAATAACTACTTTTATTCTTTTATTAGGACTGAATAAGTTCCATTGGGAATAAATCATAATTAGTCCGACTTGTGAATTTGGTACATGTTTAACTCCTATTATGTGTAATTCCTTTATTTTTACAACTGTAAAATGTGTATCACATACATACTTTGGCTGCAGGAGTGCCATTAATGTTTCTAATCATGTTACTCAATGTGTGATTACTTATTGTCATCAGCTATTATGGGAACTATTTACATGGTAACATTCGCTCATAGTTTTGGGCAGGGAAGGGGAGAAGTAACTGTCTTGCTGGAGAAGTCTTATATGGAAAGGAACTGTCTGCCCTACTTTGATCCTGAATATGAGACACTAAGCATCAGAATAAATCCTCCAAGGTTCTACTCTACACCTTAGTAACTTACTGCAGTTCTTAATATATCCTTTCTTTTCTTTTCACTGCCTCTTCGTGGTTATTTTCTTAGGTATTATTGGCAACGCTAAAATTAAAAAAATGTTTTTATCTGTTTAGTTTATATTTTTATATGTTATGTGCCCATTAGTAATAACCCCATATTTTGTGATTATCATTTTTTTGTCTCCATGTTTTTAATTATTGAATGGTAAATCCAATAGGGTGTCTGTGGACAATATTAGCTGCAAGGATTGTACCGTAGTGAAGGTAATTTGCCAAGCCTATATTAAAAAGTTACACTTATAATAGCTCCTTATTTGTTGTGTTTGAAGTTTGAACGTTAATAAATGAGAAAATGTTGATTCTCTAAAATTTGAAAGTTCTTAGTGTAGAATATGAGAGGGAAGAATATTGTATTCATACGGAGTATATTTATGTCAGTAAAAATGGTCCGAATTTATCCTAGCTAGGATACATAAAATGTCTTGGATTGTGTGCTTGAAGTACATAAAACAGTATCCGTCATTCTGGTAGAATTTGTGTTATTTACATTGTACGGAGTATAAGATAATGAGATGAGTGTTTAGGCATGAGAAGCTTATCGAACATGAAATAATTACCACATAATAAGATTATTAGTTCATATTTGTAATCCTATTCTCCATTTTATGTGTAAATTTATCTCCCCTTGACAAGTTCAATTGCTTTATGCCTTTGCTATTTTATCATATAGATGTGATTGGTATGCTGGAATCTTGAGCAGTCGATAATCATATAATTCAGACAAACTATCATAACAGAATTAAAATGGCTCTGCTACTCACATATGCTTCATTTTCTTCTATTGTTGAGAATTAGTAAAAGAAAATCCTACCCCAAAGATGAATATGTGAATGTTTTATGAAAAATGTGTGGTACTAGAATCTCTAAGTTCAGTTTTTTAGCATTTAAGATCATTCTTAAATATGAAATTCAGTTTCTTTTGTTTCTTGTTTTAGCAGTTATCCTCTTTGTGGTTTCTTTCTTTAATGTTGTGGGATGGACCAGAAAAGCTAGCTCTAATGAGAATTGTTTACACATTGATATTATCTTTCCCTAGCTTTCCAACATGACCAGTTGGCTTTTTCGTTGCAACCCTAGGTTGACAGTGTCAACAAACCAGGAATACTTCTGGATGTTGTGCAAGTCTTGTCAGATTTGGATCTCATTATCATCAAAGCTTACATATCTTCTGATGGCAGGTGGTTCATGGATGGTCAGTCTGCCTTTTCTCCTAGCACTCTCCTTTTCTTGGATGTAATCACATCCCATTTTAAGCTCTGATTTGGACGTGTTTGAAACTTTTACTCTGTATTAGCTGTATGTTATAGATAACTAATGGAGAGATGAATTCTGTTCCCCACTATTTCAAATACGAGCTTGCACTTATACTCTATAACCTTACATCTGGGGATAATGACCAAATGCGGGGACATCATGACAGGAATCTCCTTTTATTCAGGAGGAGGGTAATCAATTTGGCCCGATAGAACTCTCCTGCAAGAATAGTACTTACCCTAGCAAAAGGATGCCAATTACTTTATTCTCAACCATTAATTTCTCTTTTCTAAGGAGAAGACCTAATTTATAAGTAAGGAAATTCTTAATTAATACTACGTACAAATTCATTCATTATATTTGTCCTTAATTATTTGCCATACCCAAATCAATAATCAATTAACTTGATTACCTCCTATATTTGATATATTCCATCTTTAATGCAGTATTATGTCCCTTATGTGTATCACTATTCATTTTTCCATCATTTGCAATGGAGTCAAAGATTCATTATTTTTTGGCTTGAGATTATGATGGAATAAAGCAAAATGGCTCACTAAACTGTCTGCGCTTCTTTGTTATGAAGCATCAGTCAGTCCATGCAATTTTGGATGTGATTTTCACTGTGGGTCATCCGGAAACAGTGTCTCCCTGCTTTAGTGCAGGGGTAAGACTGCGTACATCCGACCCCCCTACCCTACCGTAGGTGGGAGCCTTTGCGGCACTGGGGTAAATGAAAATGAAAATGAAATGTGTATCACTATTCACAACTGCATTTCAATTTTCAATATTACTTTTGTTGACTTGTTGTTGTTATCATCGTCTTTTAGATTCATTAAATAATTTTGAGGTCTTATGCATGCATAATGCCATTTTGACTAGTACGGTAGTATCAAACTAGAAACTCTTTACGGGCAACGTTTATATTTATCTCATCCATCACTTTCTTTATATAAAACTATGCAACACACATGTGACACACAGACTAAAAACAATTAGACATTTACAGATCTGAGTTGTTCTATCAACAGTTTTTCATGTCACCGACCAACATGGCAATAAAGTTACAGATGGAAACACTATTTGCTGTATTGAAAAGGTATGGTACTTGTTTCCTCCCTATGGCTCCAGTATGAAGGTCAAGTTCATAAAACAAATATATATGTTCACTTTAGCAGGCTCTTGGGCCAATGGGTTACACATCAGATGTGTTGCGGACTTGGCCAGGAAAAAACGCGGGAGTGAACTCTCTGGTAGGAGATTACACTGCAATTGAGCTTACAGGAAGGGACCGCCCAGGTCTTTTATCAGAAATATCAGCTGTCCTTGCCAATCTCCGCTTTAATGTGGTTGCTGCTGAGGCCTGGACACATAACCAGCGTGTGGCATGTGTTCTTTATGTGAATGACAACAAAGCCATGGATGATCCATTGAGATTGTGTGTCATTGAGGAGAAGCTCAGAAACATTTTCCGAGGGCCATGTGAGGCAGATGATAAAAATGCAGCTCATTCATGTGTTTCCATGGGTAAAACTCATGTTGATCGGAGGCTGCATCAGATGTTCTTTGCTGACAGGGACTATGAAACCTGTACTTGCGTTGACGACTTGACTCCAGATTCTCCTTCATTCAAACCAAACATCATGATTAATCATTGTGTGGAGAAGGATTACTCTGTAATCAATGTTAGGTGCAAAGACAGGTCAAAGCTTATGTTTGACATAGTGTGCACCCTAACAGACATGAACTATGTTGTTTTCCATGCGGCTATCTCATCTGACGGTCTTTATGCATCACAGGTATAGTAGTATTTAGAAAAAGTTATATTATTAATTATATATATGATCTATGATGAACTTAAGGAGTTAAGGGTCTTTAGTGAAAGAACATATTTATCATCATTATCATCATTACCCCAGTGCCGCAAAGGCTCCCACCTACGGTGGGGTAGGGGGGGGGGTCGGATGTACGCAGTCTTACCCCTGTACTAAAAGCACAAAGAGACTGTTTCCGAATGACCCAAGTGAAAATCGCGTCGAAAATTGCATAGACTGGCTGTTACTTCATACCAAAGAAGCGCAGACAGTTTAGTGAGCCACTTTTCTTTATTCCATCATATTCCCAAGCCAAAAAATAGTGAGTCTTTGGCTCCATTGAAAATGATGGAAAACTTTAGTGAAAGAACATAACCCATTATTATTACTATTACTCACTCCGTTCCACATTAGTTCCTATTTCAGATTCCGGGGCTTGACTAATGATTAAGTTAAATCACCCTGCATTATATTTATATTAGTATTAGGAATTAACGTATACATATGAATAAATTTCACTTTTGGTCCTACGAGTCTCGCACCAATTCCGCAATTGGTCCACGTGTTTGACTTTGACCACTTTTGGTACATGACTATTGTCTTCTCACTCATATATGGTCAATTGGTCATTATGGCAATAATTCCGGTGGTTAAAATTGCCGGAGAAGGACAACAAATGATCAAGAAACATTAGTCAAGTATCATAAGTAGACAAGTGAAAGACGTGGACTAAATGTGGAAATGACATAAAACTCGTTGGACCAAAAGTGGAATTAATTCTTTGCACATTCAGAAACAAATATGACAGTTCTATTGTACCTGAAAAACTAAATTTGAATACTAAAAGAGAGCTAAGATGACCCCAGAATAGTGAATGAGAGATTAGGAGAACACTAATATTGAGTAGAGGCAGTATTGTTTTTTATAATCCCTAAGCATTGGTTTTCTGCCCCGTGAGAATAATTCAAAAATAAATTTACTTGCACAAATATACAAATTTTGAATTGCTTGGTGGGAAGAATTAAAGTGGGTAATAAACAAGTATTTTATCTTGTATAGTTGTATGTAAAGCTTGTCCAGCATTCAATTGGTTAGTACTGCCAAAAAAGTTTTGGGTTGTAGTCGACTAGTCGTTACACATAAAGTTGAGGTTTTGAGGAAAACTGTTAATTCAGTTTCAATCAAATGTGCAATGCAAATTTTAATTCATTTTTTATATACTTATAGTGAAAATGTTACCAGAAGTAAGTGTGATGTTAGTAAATTTAGTTTTGACTACACTTCCTTTCAAACTGTGGTCTATTGTAGTAGTTACTGTCCTTCCTCAAGACACACACACACACAACTAACTGGAAACTCAGTGTAAGACCATTCCTCAATCCTCTGATGTCATTGAGTGTAATGATTTTGGACTTAAGGCTCAATTCTGGGGTGGTAGGAATACTATATACGCCACACGGACGGATGCACTTTGGTGACGGACAGGGAAAAGGAGACAATTATCAAGTGTCTTGAAGCTGCCATTCAACGTAGAGTAAGTGAGGTGAGGGATTAGCTGTAATTATATGCAACAAACAACATTTGCCATCATAATATATTCCTTCCTACTGCTTTGGAATGTCAAACAGGGCTTGAGACTGGAACTAAGTGCAAAGGACCGAGTAGGGCTACTCTCTGACGTCACAAGAGTTCTCAGAGAAAATGGGCTCGTGGTCACTAGAGCAGGTGTCTCAACAGTTGGGGAACAAGGTGTTGAAGTCTTCTACATTAGAGATTCATATGATGGAAATAGTCCTGTAGACATGATGGTTATTGTTGAACGCCTTCGTAAAGAATTTGGGCATAGGATGATGCTTAATGTAAAGAAAGTCCCGACGTCTGTAAAGGTTCCTGATCAGACTAGTGCTGGCTGGGCTAAGGCCGGCTTCTTTCTCGGGGGCTTACTCAGAAAGTTCGGCCATTAGAAGTTTGTCCATAAGATTGAGCTTTGGTTGTATATTCTAACTTCTAATATAGCTAATGTAAACTCTATATTCCCAATAAACTTTGCTTGTTTAGTAATTACTACCAAGTATTTATAGTCGACACAATTCCTTTTCGTTCTCTGGATTTGAGTATCGAGTTCTCATCATCCTTTTAAATTCATATTCAAATAGTAATTCTAATGTACCTTATCATTAATCAACCAACGCAAACGGTAAGTCGGTACGAGGTAAAGTTTATTGAAAGAGAGATACTTATTAGGTGTTTATTATGCACTAGGTGTCAAAGAATGTACTTGAGGGGTGGGGTGAATATATATCTCATGCTTGGTTCGTTATAATGTAATAGGAGAATGAAGATTCAAACTATAGCAGAATTTATTGGGGTGACTGTTAGCAGAATTTTCTATCATCCTTACGGAAGAGTAATTGGACAGGGCAAATCTCACTAAGTGCTTGGAGCACGTAATAGTATTTAATGTTTGAAGTATTTATTTTAGGTTTTATTAACAAATGAACACTCAATGTGTAATTGAGAAAATAAAAATTAACAATTATACCACAACAATCAAATCAAATAGTTACTCAGAAATGAAATTTCTACAATAGTACTTGTTACTACCTCCGTCCCGTTGGAAGTTCCCATAGCAAAATAGCATAGTTATTTAAGCAATAATTAAATAAAGTACTTCGAGTATATTTTGACAAATAATTTTAATAGGTATATATTATAATGTAGTTAGTATTGATAATTGTGATGTTATAAATGTATTATTTTTAATATTCAATGATTAATTTATCACTTAAGATTGTTAATTGTTTCCTAAAACGGAAATGAGAACCTTTATATGGGACGTCCAAAAAAGAGAATGAAAACCTCCTATAGAACGGAGAGAGAGTACTTTTTATTGTCTCACTTACACAGTTTTGTTTTGTTATTGTATGCCAAACATAATCACACAATTGGGTTCTCAATTTGATATTGTGCTTAAAGAAAGAATGTCTCAAGCTTCCTAAGAGAAATTAAAAAGAAAACATAAAGTTTCACTTATATTCATTTTTCTTTTTAAAAATATCCCTCTATCGTAAAAAAAAACAGTGCAAAAAGCAATAATGAAAACCTTATCACTTATTTTCACGGAGCAACGCAACAACTAAAATAAAAGAGAGAATCATAGAAGGTATCGATCTGGTAACTCATATATTCAAGGATTAATAGAGTTTAAGCTCGACACCTAGGACTTGTTTGGTAAAATTAAAATCGGTTGATTCTGATGAAATTTATGAAATTCTTGTTGAAGTGGTTGTATTGACTCATGAAAAATTATATTTAAAATATATTTTATTAATAAAATATACAAAAATGAGCTAGAATTGTCATATACGATAACTTCAACCAATACGATCAGAAAAATAACTCCAACCTTGCTATTTCTAATTATTACATAATTTATCGTATAATCAAAAATTACGTGTTAATCAAAAAGTTGGATAATGTGACCGATAAGTCAAAAAAGAGAGTCGAGCATCTAATTATCAAAGAAATGGAAAGGAAGACCATATTATGGGCAGGTCGCACGCACGTGAAGTATGGACCGACAAATTAGATAGCATGGGCTAAAAGTGTTGAAGTAATAAATAAAAATGGAAATAAAGCTGGTAATAAAAGCTACTTCGTGTATGAGGATATATATATATATATATATGTTTTGGTTCAAATAAGAACATGATCTTAGGAGAGAAATGAGAACGAATCTGGACCGTTAGATTTGCTTTAAGTGATATTCAATGTGCATTAGATGAAACTGTAATGTGCATTAAGTGAAATTGAAATGTGCAACACAAAGCATATGATACAACTTCATTAAGTGAAACTGAATTGTGCATTAGGTGAAATTGAAATGTGCACTAGGTGAAATTGAAATGTGCATAATAAAAGGTACGATGTGATGTTATTTTTGTACATTTTATTCCGCACATTTCAGTTTCACCTAATGCACAATTGAGTTTAAATTTTTATTTTGCACATTTCAGTATCATGTAATACACATTTCAGTTTCATCAAATGCACATTTCCGTTCCACATAATACAATCCAACGGTCCAGATTCGTTCTTATTTCTCTCCTGGGAGTCCGTTCTTACCGGAACCGCTCCATATATATATATATATATATATATATATATATATATATATATATATATATATATACACTCCCGGTCCTAAATGAAATTCACACTTTGGCTTCACACAAATTAAGGAAATAAATTTGACTTTACTGTAGAGTACACTGTTGTGACACTGTTTGACACTATTTGACACTGTTTTGATGTAGATAATATGTCAAATAAGGAAGGGAGAAGAAGTGTGAAGTTTATTTTGAACCTACCCAAAAAGGAAAGTGTGAATTTGATTTGGGATCGTACGAAGTATATCTATGTATATACGTAGTATATGGTTGAGAAGATCCGATCCGGTCACAAGAGCTGAGGAAAGCAGCTGGATCCTCGCTATTTAAAGTGAATCTGTCCCCCACTGTGCATACTTGGATGCCATTTGTCTTCTACCTTATGGGTTCTTTTCAAAAAAAAAATACAATCCCTATTAAAATTATTTTGACGCATGCTCACAAATATTGGTAGCATTTAATCTCATGTAACATTATTTTTGGAGATGATTTTACACTCTTAATGCTACAAATCTACAATTATACCTCACGTTTTATAGTATAGATTTCGATCAGTCTCCTATCTAAAGTCTAAATAATTTAATTAATTTGGATTTATATTACACCTCATATTATCAAAAACTTATCTTATTTAGGTGTGAGGTAACACAAGACGCACAAGGTACTCCCCCATTTTCTTAATTTTTTCCCAAGTACTATTACTATATTTTTTTGGGCCCCCTCCAAATATATTGTGAAAGACTAGTTACCAAATAATACTAATACGGAGTTAATTTGTAATCTGAATAATATACATGAATATTAGTATTGGTGTATCATTTCATATTGGTACAATATATTTATATTTTTATAGAAAGATTTGCATTTTTAATCCCGTAACTTTCAGCTATGATCATTACTATTATATTTATAGAAAAATTACTCTCTTGTAATTTTGGACTTGTAATTAATATAACTATGCAATTTTAGAACTTGTCCACTACAAAGTACACTTTATGACCGAAAATTCGACGTCGGCAGCATATTTTGAAGTTCATTTTATCCACCCTAGGTTATATTTGTATACTTGTATTATATTCCGGTCCCCTTGCACTCAAGTCTGTCTCCACCACTGGACCTTGATAAATATCGGATCAGTCAGAAAATCATGATCTGATCGATTATTTGATGGAATCTGATTATGATTTGAGTCAAGTACATTTTCATTTTGAGAATTATGATAATATTTTCATTTTCTTAATAAAAAACTAGTGAAGTTAGCACATTCTGTGTCCTAAACTTAAAAAACAGAAAATTTAAACATGTTTTCTATGTTTGTTGTTCTTTGAGGTGGAATAATAATAGAGTGTGTTCGATCACAAGGCAATTGAGGAGCATCTTGGCATCTCCTAGTCCATAAATTTTCTTTACCAGATATGGATTATTAAATATTATTATTAAATGAATGGAAATAACAATATAGTCGTTCGGCGGCACGTGAAGTAGACTCCGTAGAAAGCAAGGAACTCATAAAAAGAAGGGAACCCAAAAACGAAAAGAAAATACTGTATATGGAAGACGAAGAAGAAGAGGCGAGAGGGCGAAGCTTAGAACAGCACCAACATACGACATATCTCCTTCCCTGCCATTTCTGTGGTTTCTCCTCTTCAATTCAATTTCTCCCACCTCAACTTCTGTTTCTGGTACGTGATTGATCTTCAAAACCGAACTACTCAATCATTTGTACCGATCGACAGTAGTCAAATCGCTACCCACCATCGTCCTCCCTCCTGAACCCTCCTCCACCCAATGCTCTGCCTATATTTCCCAAATGAAATTCGCTGCCGATTCGGTGTATCAATTTGAGCTGTGCACTTCTTTGTCAACTCGGCCAGGATGACCATGTTTCAGTCCTTACTAGCCGCCGGGGAAGGGAACTCCGGCTGCCGCACCGCGGTGGTCGGCATTAAGCTGGATGCTCAGAGCAGGGAGCTTCTCACTTGGGCTCTCGTCAAAGTTGCGCAATCCGGTGATCGCGTCATTGCGCTTCACGTTCTCAATAACAATGGTAAAATTACTAGTTGTGTGCATTGGATGGTTGACTGAGTGTGTGCATTCAATGATTCAATCCACTCTTTGGGCGATCGAGGAATTTTGATTGTTCTGTTTTTTTTGTGGTTTTCCCCTGTAATTTCGTGTTTTCCCCCTTCCGATGAAAGTGTACAAGTGTTTTGTCTGCTCAACTGACAAATACTCGAAAATGTCAGTGGGTCTGACCGCAATATAGGAAAAGATGTGATTTTCTGTTGTTGTTTATTGCTGTGGTAAAAAACCGGCCTTATTGTTCTTTGGCAGAAGCTGTGGATCGGGAGGGAAAATCATCTCTGCTATCTTTGGTGAAAGGCTTTGATGACTCTATTCTTGCGGTTTATGAAGGCTTTTGTAACCTCAAGCAGGTCTATATCTCTTTAAATGCGATCATGTGTTGTTTATTGTTTTTATGTGTGTGTAATCATTATACATCTATGCACTTTTTAAGTGTTACTCCTGTTTACTTTTTGCTAAAATAGTTGTGTGTGGATCTGATTATATTAAGATAATAAGATCTGAGTTTCTATCTTAAAAGCTAAAACCAAAAGGAGTATTTAACAGTCTCATATACTATCGTATTAGTTTATTATTTTTTACAATAAATGGATGCGAGACAAATACTTCAAAAGTTTAGTATAGTGATTCTTCCTATTGGATGTTTCAGATTATGGAAATTATCTGGCTTGTAGCATTAATAATATTGTATTCGTTTTGCTTTCCAAGAACTAGAAAGTAGAATCAAAGTTTACCTTATATAACCCTTGGTATATTGAATTTAGTGAACTAAGAGTTGATGGTTTTGCTGCTAAACTGAGAACAGGTGGATCTCAAACTTAAGATATGCAGAGGCTCATCAGTCCGGGAAGTTCTTGTAAGAGAAGCAAAATCTTACCTAGCAACAGACCTTATAGTTGGGACATCACGGAGTCACCATAGGCTCCGTTCATCAACATATGTTGCAAAGTACTGTGCTGAAAAACTTCCAAGTGATTGCTCAGTCTCTGCTGTTAATAATGGTAAAGTGGTCTTCCGCCGAGGGGCATCGAGACCATCTCAAGCCACAACAAGAGGTTAGTTTGTCATTTAGGATATGTTTGGATGGTGGGTTTTCGAAGAGAATGCTTAAGTGGACTATCTCTATCTCCATAAATAGAAATGTTTCTAAAAATAAATCAATGTTGATTGAAATGCTATGCAATCATATTATGTTAACCTTTCAAGTTTTAATAAAATCACAAATGTATATCTAAGATAGATTTAGCCCTCCAAAACCCTCTATCCCAACTGACTCTTAGATAAGGGTTGATCTTGTTTGAGATTATGCTTAATTAAGTATACCTGGAATATTAATCCTTGTCACTTGTGAATTTATGAATGTAGAAGTTGAACATCTTCACAGGAATGGTTTGCTTAGTGCAATCCATAGGACATCATACAAGAACCCGAAGGTATTAAATGACAACAATAGTGCTCGTGTGACATTGGGCGAGGCATTGTTTAAACATGGTGACATTCATGATGAGAATGCACCCAAAGAGGATTGTTCGATTTGTTTGCCTGACCATTTGCAGGATAATTCTTCTTTTACCACTCAATCAACTGATGAGCCCTTAAAAGATAAAGATGATGAAAGCTATATGGCAATGATACCAGTGGAGAAGCAAGAGGATCCTTCCAGATCTTCGATCACACTGTTGATAAAGGAACTGCAGGCTGAAGTTACTAGACCTGGATGGCCACTGCTTCGCCA
Source organism: Cuscuta europaea (assembly GCA_945859875.1). Taxonomy (NCBI): domain Eukaryota; kingdom Viridiplantae; phylum Streptophyta; class Magnoliopsida; order Solanales; family Convolvulaceae; genus Cuscuta; species Cuscuta europaea. The sequence goes on from CAMAPE010000038.1 coordinate 40,162,795, forward strand.
TGCTATTAACGCAAACAGACCACCTACAGATAGATCCACTCCCCCGCAGATCTCTGTGGTTCAGTGGGCACTTCGTTTGCCAAGTAGACAGCCTTTGCATTTTGAAGAACTAAATGGAGTAAGTGGTGCCATTGTTCCTTATACAAATGAAGCCGTTTCTCATGCATCAGGCACCTTACCTGAAGAACTACTGTGTCTTCATGAGAAATATGCAGCAACTTGTAGATTGTTCAAGTACCAGGAACTTCTGTCTGCAACTCTTGATTTCTCCCCAGGTTTATTATCTTTGAACTTTCAACATAATATGTCAAGTTGAGACTTTAATCACCCGAAGGGGAGCCCATACTTGTATGCTAAACGGAAACCTATTCAACAAAGATGTAAGTAAGATATTCAACATATCCCCTCAGTCCAAACCAAGTTGGACAGCTGAAGGGGTGTAACAAATGGCCCCAAACAGACCACCAAACGGGATGCTCAAACCATGAGAATGGGCATGCTCCTCACAAACTGACATCCCACAATGAATCAGACTCTAATTCTATGTCAAACTGGGCATAGCTCACCCGAAAAGTACCCACTTATATACTAGATTCAAACCCAGTAGACAAATGTTGGATAGTAAACATAATGCTTGGTTTTAAAATGCTTCTTGTTGATGTGGGTAATTTTTTAAATTTCTCAGATAACATCATAGGTAAAGGAGGAAGCAGTAAGGTTTATAGGGGTTGCCTTCCTGATGGCAAAGAGCTTGCTGTCAAGATTTTAAAACCCTCTGAAAATGCACTAAGGGAGTTTGTTTTAGAAATTGAGATCATAACCGCTTTGCATCACAAAAACATCATTTCTCTCTTTGGGTTCTGCTTTGAGAACAACCATCTCTTCCTAGTCTATGATTTCTTATCAAGAGGAAGCCTTGAAGATAACCTTCACGGTATGTTCTGAAAATGATTTTAAAAAATTAGATGAGATGCTTTCTTCATGTTTACACATTATTGGCAAATTTCACCTGGAAAGTGCAGTTGGCTGCCAAACTGAACCAGAAACATTGTGTTTTGATTTTTGTGGGAAAATTCATATTACTCAGGTACTAAGAAGGATTCAGAAGTATTTTCATGGAATGAGCGATATAAGGTGGCTGTTGGTGTTGCTGAAGCACTGGAGTATCTTCACAACCGAGATGATCAACCTGTGATTCACCGTGATGTGAAATCATCAAATATACTCCTCTCTGATGATTTTGAGCCAAAGGCAAGGAACTAATGGCATTTTTCGTATTTTGCTGCATTCTTTTTCTCTTATTTTTTTCCGTCTACAAATAAAATTCAGTCTCACATGCGTAGTTTATAACATTTCCCAGCTTTCTGACTTTGGACTTGCTAAATGGGCACCAACAATCTCCTCTCACATAACATGCACTGATGTTGCAGGAACTTTCGGGTATAGTAACCTACAAATGCATTCAAGCCTTCACCTAGAATTTTTCCAAAATTCAATGTTTTAATGTATTTGAGTCAATCCAATACTGATGAACAAAAAATTGTATTGCGCGACACATTTTCACTCATAATTGTGGTTACATTTTTTAATGTGGATGTAGTTACTTGGCTCCAGAGTATTTCATGTATGGAAAAGTCAATCACAAGATCGATGTCTATGCATTTGGAGTAGTACTTCTTGAACTTCTTTCAGGAAGAAAACCTATAAGCAGTAACTACCCAAAGGGCCAGGAAAGCCTGGTAATGTGGGTATGTTCACTTCTATATTTTACATTTATGTGCCCCTTTTCACTATAAGGCCCCGTTTGGTAGCATTGGTCACCTTATTTTGCTGAATAAGCAGAATAAGAAACCTTTGATTTACTTATTTGGCTGAAAGTGGGTTTACCAAGCACTTTCTTTGATAAAGTTCAGCAAATTGAGCCATTTCACCCAAATAACTCTTCCGAAACAGGAGCTACAGTTTCAACTCTTTTATCCTACTTGGTAAAGCCAGAATATGCATCTTTTGTAATTTACAGGCAAAGCCAATTCTGGATAGTGGGAACTATGCCCAGTTGCTAGACCCAGGATTGGGCAGTAATTATGATTGTGAACAGGTAGAGAGATTGGTAGTTGCTGCTTCACTATGTGTTAGGCGTGATCCCCGAGTTCGGCCTCAAATGAGACATGTAAGTAATGAAGTGTATTCTAATTTTTTATATTGTCGGATATATCAAGATTTGTGCCCACTTTTATTTTCCAGTTCCGTTATGAGTATGTATGTTCTACTTATTAAAATTAAGAGTATGTGATAGGTTCAAAATTAAGTTGAAGAGAATAAGTCAGAAAATGTAAACCTTCCCAGCCAAGTAGACCCTTAGTAACTCGAAATTTGTTGAGGTGCAGGTCTTGAAGCTGCTCAGAGGTGAGGCTGAAATAACCGAATGGACGAGGTTACAACAGGTGTTGAAGGGCTCAGAGCATGCGGGCTCCAATGCAAAGCAGCTACCAGTGGGAGCAGAAACGTCTGGTGATGCATTGGATGACGACGATGATGATGATGATGGCACAACCTCTCATCATGATTCTACCAACATGCGATCACACCTGAATCTTGCAATGCTGGGGGTTGGAGAGGAAGAGGATTCTCTATCAGTCAGCAGCATCGATCATCAACGTATCTCACTGGAGGACTATCTTCGAGGTCGGTGGAGCTGCTCCTCAGGCCTCCTTGAATGATAACTACCTAATTTCTTGGAAAGATTGATTAGGGCAGTCCATTTTATATGCTGCACAGTTTTTGTTTATGGTATATATGTTGTTCCCTTGTTTCTATATATGTCTTGATTTTGGTTAATATATGCTGGGCGGGGGATCTTGGATGAGAGGTTGTAACTAGTGTGCCCTCCTCCTCCCTCCTCCTTTTGTGTTGTATAACATTTATGTATAGCAATTTCTTTTTCAAAGCCCAGGGATCATATCACAACAGAGTCCCAGGTAGCCAAAGCGATAACACTTGGGGGAAGTTGTCAGCACGCAGAAGCACTACCAGATGTGCAACCTGACATTTGTAATTGTGCCCGTCTCCAAAATGACATTAGTAAGTTCAACTCCTTTGTGCGCTAAAGCAACTGCCTCAGCCTCTTCAACATCGACCTCCCAACAGCCAAACCTACTGGTCGGCACTAAGCCAGGCTCCACGGCATTTGTGTTTCGGGTAACAGCCCTCAAGAATTTACCCACTACATTAACCACAGTAGTGGCAGTGTTGTTTTTTACTATATCTTGAGGTGGTTCCGCCCACAAAGCTAAACCAACTGTCCTGGGTACATTCCTCTTCATAAGATTTGTTTTTTTTTTGGTATAATTAATGTAATATTCAACAAGTTTTAGAAAGCTAGAAAGCAGGCCTTCTGTACATGGAAGAAAATCACGCAGTACCTTCGTATCCGGTATCCCCGCAACCCATCAGCTCGACTGATTTTGTTGAAGTGTTATTCACCAACTTGTACAAGTTCATGTACTCCCTCCCTCCCGGGATTTTTCTCCCTTTTCGGCTGGACACTACATTTAAGAAAAAACACTTTTTGGCTAGTCATTTACATTACTGCCTTTTATTTACTTATTGTCTCTCTTAGGGTACCAAACAGTACCCCACAGCCAGTTAAGGCCGTTTTTTCCTTTCCTCTTTATTCCCGTACTGCGCACAAAGAAAAGAAAAAAAAGTTGACTTTTTGCCTCCACAATAATGGGCGGGAGTTAGTCCAAAAAAAAACCCTAATCCCTCCAAAAATGAAATAAAGTTGACAGCTTTGTTGTCTACATATACGAACCACAATGGGTAATCTGGAAAGAGGACAACATGGAAAATACAGAAAGTGTTCAGAAAAAAAAAGACTACCTAATGAAGTTAGACATCTCATATTGGGGGAACTTCTTCAGAACTCTCAAAATGGAAAGTTGCATAGAGGCTTACGAACTGCAATAGCAAAGAAATATAACGTGTCAGACAGGTGTATGTCATTCATTTGGGAGAAAGCAATGAAATGTGAAATCCAAGTGGCGGCTCTTCTATTACTTCACAAAAGTCGCCACTTGGAGTGGCGGTTCTTCTATCCAATACAAAAGCTGCCACTTGGAGTGGCGGCTCATTAATAGATACAAATTCCGTCTTCTCCTTCCCGAACGCAGACGGATGAAAAGGGGAAAAACCCTGATGCTGCTGCGCGATTCCAGCTCCAATTCCGTCCGGCCAACGTCCTAAAGAAGCTTGAATCAAAAGGAAAACACACACAGTGCACTCGAGGCCGTTTGTGCTCAATTTTATCGACTTCCAACCACTTTATTCAAGGTATTTCACCATTTACTTTAAATCTAGGGGTTTTTCAATTTTAGTTTGAAATTGCTTTTTTGGATTATTTTATTTATATTTGATGTTATGAAATATATAATTGTTAAAGTTTTTATTATGCTTGAATTTATTTAATTTGTAGAATTTGAATTATTTTTTGTGTTGGTTGGATTGAGTTTAATATATGGATTGTTTGAGATAGAATTTATATGGATTGAGTAATATGTATCTATCTGATTTTTTAATGAATGAAATCATAAAAATGATATCTATGAGTTAATACAATTTGTATGAATTAAAGTACTTGTAGTTTAATTTTAAACGTGCGACATGAGTCATATTTTTTTTGGAATTATTTTTTATATAATATGTCTCCAAACTTCCCCATTGTTTGTCATTGGGGAGGAAATATAATCGAGGAGTCGAACGGAATTCGTTATGAAGGGGGAGTCGGAAGATAATTGTCGTTTCCTGTGGGGTGGGTGTGGCTGAGTTAATGAATAAAATTTATACCGCCACATCCATCAATCGTATGAACAAGTTGTATTTGAAAGTTAAATATCCCATTCATAGTGGATCATACATGTTGATGGTGTTCCTTTCGATGTATCTATACTTGGACCACACCATGTCTGTGGCGAGGACCCTTTGGGTCGTAGGTACGTTTATGATTTTTGTTTAATTTTTATTTTATTTTATGTATGCCGTTTTGGAATCCATTTTATATTCTTGTATATTACTTTGTGTCAGATGGTTTTTCGCTGACTTCACTCGCACGCCATCCACGGCTGGATTAGGGTATTATAGAGATGCATTAGATGGCATGTGTGATGATCAAGTATACCATGTATATCGTTAATTATAACATATGTTGTTTTACATTTTTATAAACAATGATGTCATAATATTTCGTATTATAGATGACGTGGATGCCATACACTTATGAGATTCTAGGACACTTGCCTCATGTTAGGCGAGAGCACATTGATACATGGCGACCATATGTGCCCTTGATTTGTTTTGATGTAGTCGAGCATCACTTTCCTGATCGCGTACTACGACAGTTCGGGTTGCAATAAGTTTTCCCGCTCGTTGTGATATTTCTCTGGACTTACACAAGATTGATAGGCGAGAGAAACACACTGAAGATTGGGGGATGCACCATATGCCGTATATCACCATGTGGGATGAGAGAGCGGCGTATATAGTGGATGGGATTCCATCAGTAGTCCCCACAGTCTCTGCAGATTACATGAGATGGTATCACAACATTACATGGGTGTTCATCTCTCCCAGTTTCCGTCTACCCATCGATCATTACCAGCCTAGCTCAGTCACTTTTCATATCACGGTACATAATATATTCACATAAATCACTTTATTTATTTATTTAATTATTTGTTTATTCACGTGTTTATCACTAGTGACCATGTTTTCATTACAGATACGGGCTTTGCATACTATCCGTGATAGAGTGGCTGCTCTACTTGATGAGGGGCAAGATGCAGAGAGATATCATGAGATGTGCTCGGGCATTGCTGCATTGTGTGATGATGTATTGGGTCAAGTAGACCATGGATATGTGGCCGCCTCTCAGTATTCCACGTCATCTACATTCGAAGCAGGGTCTTCCCAAGCACGACAACATGATAGAGTGGTTCTTCAGCCGCGTAACCAGCACAGACGCCCCCGACGTCAGGCACAACCACAACCACAACCACATGAGCTCTATGATGACGATCATGTTGAGTTGTGATATTTGTACTTCATATTATTGTGTTAAACAAGAACTAGTTGATCGATTTATGAAACATTGGATTTATTTTGGACCTTATGTGATATTTCTAGTATCGTGATCAAATGTAGTCCATTGATTCGTTGTGTTTCGACTATGTTTTAATTTTTAGCAACCTATATATTCACTATGAAGAGCAGATTTCTTTATGTTTCTGAGTTGGTTGTATTGTAAAGGGCAGGTTTTTGTGTTTTTTCAGATTGAATAAGATGTGAACAGGTTTTTGTGTTTTTTGATGCTGATTTAATTGCTAGTGTTGTTGGTAAAGAGAAGAGCTGCCACTTCAAGTGGTGATTTTTGTGCAGTTATTGAAGAACCATCACTCCAAGTGGCGGCTTTCGTGAAGTAATAGAAGAGCCGCCCTTGGAGTGACGGCTTTGCTTAACCCTGATTAACTCAAGCAGTATTTCGGGAATTATTGTTAACCTACAGTATTTTGGGAATTATTTATTCAATCAGCATTATTCCGGGAAAAAACTTGAGAGAGAGAGAGAGAGAGAGAGAACTTATCCTGTCCGAACGTTTGGACAGGAGGCACCGTCCGAACACCACCGTTTGATGAAATTTTTATGGTATGTTCTTCATCAAGTCTAGTTTTTCCACAAAAAATTTAGCTCAAAATTTGATCGGGAATGCCTTCAAATGATTTTTTGAAGTTGACTGTGCCAAATTATACATAGAAAAACGCAGTCAACTTCAAAAGATTATTTGAAAGCCTTTCCGATAGGATTTTGAGCTAAACTGTTTTGTGGATAAACTAGATTTGATGAAGAACACACCATAAAAATTTCATCCAAAAATTCCACTGGGAACCACCCCGAACGGCGGTGTTCAGACGGAGGCCCTAGTCCGAATGTTCGGACATGATCATTTGTGTGTGTGTGTGTGTATTGGTTCAAATGAGAACAAGCCTTAACGTAAGAAGTGATAACAAATCACATTCATCGATTAGCCTATATGGATCGATACTCAACTGGATTGAACTAAAGGCTATTTACGTATTTTAAGAAGTTTGATGTGGTAACTATCGTTTGCAGTTAATGTATTCTTGTTGTCCACTTCTTGTACATTAAATGACATATATTATTAAATAATGTTTTCTATTTGTGACCTACTCACTTGATTGGTAATTCACTTGATTTTACTTTTCTATTTAAGTTATATTCCTCTTTCTCTTACTTTAATTGCATGTAATGTTTTGTAATTTTTTTAAGTACATTTGTGCACTAAATTATTATTTTCAAAGACCATTTTTTTCAATAACTCTAAATAATATCTTTTCACAACTAACATATAGCGATGCACAAACTTATTCAAATGTACACTTATTCTAATGTGCATACACACATATAGTAATGCACAATTGACATATACGAAATGTGAGTTAGATACATGTTCGTGTGCATTACATAAATGAGTTGTGTGTTATATATATGTTCATAATCATTACATATTCGGGGTTGTATGTTAGATATCGGTTCTTGTGCATGACATACTTGTGGTGATATTACTTAGTTCTTACTTGTTGTGCATTAAATATTGGATTTTGTGCTTAAGATATTTATTATAGTGTTTTGTAATACATATTGTGCGCTTGACACTTGTACTTGTGTATTAGATATTTGTACTTGTGTGTTGGATACATGTTCTTGTGTGCATTAATTGATGATGCTTGTTGTCGTTCATAGTATACATATTATACTTTTTCAAAAAAATCATATATGCATTACCGGTGTCATATGAAAGATCATAAAAAATTATTTAATTTGATATAATTTTTATAAAAATCGGATTATAATTTTAAAAGTTAAATCAATTTTAAATTAAAAACATTTTATATAATTTGAGTTTTAATTTCTACCTAGTTTTTAGGTAAGTGGAAGTCTTCTACGGTTACCACATTAAAAAGTCTTTTTGCATATTACTGTAGTGCCCCTTTCATAACCTACGTTTTTTTAAATGTTTGCACTTCCCCATACATCCATGGATCTAATCGTTTAATAGCCTTTGATTTATTAGAATGTATGGTTAAGATTTGTTCTTATTTCTCACAATAAGGAGTGTTCTCATTGGAACCCATATATATATATATATATAGTAATCTAAAAGCAAAATGTTTTTTGCTACATGTTTGCCGCTCAAAAACATCAACATCAAAAAAGTACAAAGAGAAACATTGAAAAGAAGTGGCCATGTTCATTGTTATGACAAACTTTATCTCAAAATCTTTCCAAAATCTTGAATAAAGTGAAAGTGACGTGCAATCCATCTGGGCATACAGAGTAGGAAAGTTGAGTAAAGAATGATAATTGAAGGACAATGGTACAGTGCATCGACGAGACATTTGATTTGACGAGACATATGATTAATTCATTCTCACACTCCTTAATACATACGTAGTAAATTACTTCAAAGTTTTGGCATAATCTTTAATTAAGTGAAAAACAGTTGGCTCGGACACTCCTTACGGTGGTTTCATAAACTTCACCTCCATGGACCGCTATAATCTATCTATTATAATCTAAAAGCAAAATGTTTTTTGCTACATATTTGTCACTCAAAAAAAAATTCCATCATTTTCAATGGAGCCAAAGATTCATTATTTTTTGGCTTGATATTATGATGGAATAAAGCAAAATGGCTCACTAAACTGTCTGCGCTTCTTTGTTATGAAGCAACAGTCGGTCCATGCAATTTTGGACGGGATTTTCACTATGGGTCATCCGGAAACAGTCTCTCTGTGCTTTAGTACAGGGGTAAGACTGCGTACATCCGACCCCCCCTTACCCCGCCGTAGGTGGGAGCCTTTGCGGCACTGGGGTAAATGAAAATGAAAAAAAATGAAAATGATTTGTCACTCAAAAACATCAACATCAAAAAAGTACAAAGAGAAATAGTGAAAAGAAGTGGCCATGTTCATTGTTATGACAAACTTTATCCCAAAATCTTTCCAAAATCTTTAATTAAGTGACAGTGGCGTGCAATCCATCTGGGCATACAGAGTATGAAAGTTGAGTAAAGAATGAAAATTGAAGGACAACGGTACAGTGCATTGATGAGACATTTTATTTGACGAGACATATGATTAATTTATTCTCACACTCCGTAATACATACGTAGTAAATTACTTCAAAGTTTTGGCATAATCTTTAATTAAGTGAAAAACAGTTGGCTCGGACACTCCTTACGGTGGTTTCATAGACTTCACCTCCATGGACCGCTATAAATAGACTAAAATTGTAGTGGATAGCGTCAACACATCCGTTCAGTTTTCATAATTGTTTCAATATCTTTTGTTCAAGTGTTCATACTGCTATATGTTGGAAACATATATTGTGAACATTGGGGTAAATGTGGAAGATGAAGAAATGAAGAATGAAGTTTTATCTCTGAAGTATGCATGAGTGTGCGTGTGCGAAATTGATACGGAGTATTGTATTTTTTTTTCTTTTTTTTTGAAATTAATATTATACTCCGTAGCATATTATCCGAAAAATGATTTCAAGATATGGATTCATTTTTATCAAGTGTTTCAGGTGGAAAATATTTGGGAGAAATTAGATTACTAATTCAAATAACTCATACTTCGTATAAAGATCAAGTATCAACTACGGACTATATTACAACAAAATTAACAAAGCAAAACAGAAGACAGAAATCTGACACATCTACCATACAATATTTACATATTTACATAGAAAACGAAGACCTGAAGGAAGCCTACCTATTTCAAATCTCCAACCCGTTTGTCTGGTGAGAAAATTCCCCCACAATTTTTGCATTGACTTGAATCAAATATTACTAAGACGTTGAAGTGTAAGGCTCTTATGTTGTGTAAGGCTCCCGTTGAAGTGTAAGAAAATCCTTACGGCTGCAAATAACTGTAATATTCCCGTTGAAGTGTAAATCATAGTATCATACACAGTATAATATATAAATAAAAAGGGTAGATAAAGAGTTGTTAAACATTAGTAAAATGATTTTTTATAAGTTGTTGATAAAACATAATCATGATTTTTTTTCTGGATGCAGATTTAAGCCAAGCAAGTGATGGGCTTCAGTGTCGCCAATGTGAGAGTGGGTGATGGCAAAATCTGATGAAGTTGTGAAAAGGGACAGTAGATCGAGGTCTGGCCTTGAGGAGAGATATAACAATGTACAGAGTAAGAATAAGTGGGATAAAGTGGGGTGCCGATTAGGTTATATTTTGGGTGGAGTAGGTTTCAAGATTTTTCTAGAGAATGTGTGGGAAAAAACTCTGAATTTTAAAGAAAATGAAAGTGTCCGGTCAACACCTTGTTTTTTGGAACGTTAACTGTAGTGAAATGGCAAAGAGAAAGAGATGAGGTTGGTGTATCATGTAAGAGAACATGAGATTTTCTTGAAATTTCGAAGAAATTAATTAAAATGTTCTGAAATACTTTTGAATAAATTAATACTGTTTAAAAAATTAAAGATGTGTTTGGGAATTCTGACTAGCGCAACAACCAAGACTTAAAAAAGTTATAACAATTTTAAGGTAAAAATGATTTTACGTAAACCGGAGTACAAATAATTTTGATGAACGCATACACATAACTCTAATCAATAGACTTTTTGTGTGTTATTAAATTTTCAAATAAAAACTTTTTTGAAGATGTTATGTTTTATGTAGATAAAATATAATCGAATATAAAGTTCATTGATAGAAAATTTAAAAAAAATTGAAATGGCTGAAGAAAAAACGTAATCAACAATATCGATGGATCTACCTGATCTGTAGGCTCACTACGGTGGGTGGTTTCGCTACCATATAGTGGGGGGTGTGATCTTACCGTTGTCATGTAAATCGACCTATACATCATTAGTGGGCGACCTATTGCGGACCATCGGTGTCTTCGTCGCTGGAGGTTTCATGTTGTGGCGGACCATTGACAGACAATGAGTAGAGAAATCCCGCTGCATCATTTGCTTTCGCCGGCTTTAAGTTATGGAATTTTGGTTTTCTTTGTAATGGGTTGGAGAGAATGTATTAATTAGCCACAAGAATGAAGGGTTTGGTTCTCCTGTGGAATGGACTAATGAGGAGCCGAGTGGGGAGGGATGCATTTTATTGGGCCTCAGACTCTCTAACAGCACTAGACTAATAATGAAAAGTCTGTTAAAATGCAAGGCTCCTAGAAATTGGTTGGGCAATGGTCCAAGCTCACAATTTGCCAAATATGGTTACACATTTCCACATATTTGCACCCCCTGGTTTGTCTGTTTACCCAGGCAATTCGTTAAAACAATGCAATTCGTATAACCCTATTACATATTTACTAAAATAATTTACCTTCAATAAAATTACTTTTGAAAAGGGAAAATTATTTGGCAAAATCATTTGTGTATCATGCGGGTAAATTACTACCAGAAGAAAAAAAATTTAAAAGGGGTTAGTGTGAGACAGAAAGTGCCAATTCTCAAACAATCATTAACAATTTCAGATGTTAGCTTATTATTCCAATTTCGGAAGCGATAATACCCAAACATGACTATAAATAAAAATTAAAGACAATCATTGTCGCGTCTTTGTTTGTTATTGAAAAAATATGTTTTTAGTCATGATTAACTTTATGCAATTGTGTTTAAAGTAACAGCCAAGCATACAAAATATATATTGCAAATGATGACAGAGGAACAAACGGTGATATCAAGAATTTGTGTATAAAGAAGTGTTTCATAATGTTTTTGAATGGAATATAATGGGGTAGAAACATTGAAAACTTATGGACGCGGTGACATTTTCGTAATTATGATGGAGAGCTTTATAAGTTTATGATTTATTGGTTATAAGTTACTATATATATTCAGTCTATAAGTTTACTGGGTTGCAAGATCACATGCAAATCCAAGGGCTGAAATTACTTCTCACTTCACATTTTAAAGGGCACTTCTCACCTGATCTTCTCTCTCTCTCTCTCTCTCTCTATATATATATATATATATATATATATATATATATATATATATATGTGTGTGTTCAGGTGAGAAAAGCATCTTAGAAGAGAAATAAGAATAAATAAGGACCACTGGATCACACAATTATTTTAATTGATTAGATACTCCGTATAAATTCACTATAGTAATTCCAATGCCTTCCCATAACCGACACCCTTTAATTTAGGTAGTGATAATATTGCTTCCATTAGATTTTTTCCTTGCCATATCTGATTTCATTCTTCATCTCTGTCTCATTTGTTTGAGTTTGTGTTTCTTTGTGAAAGCCCGAAAGGAACTCATATCAAAATATCATGAAAATCTTAGGGTACATGATCAATTGGGTCTCTGTTAGTAGGCTTCTATTGAAAACTCTATCAGATCAACCATGTTCATGTTTTACGAATCAAACCATAATACCCTGGACTCTGTTTAAATTAGGTATTATGTTTTGATTCGTAAAACAGGAACACGGCTGTTTTGATTCATAATACGATCAACACTTAGATTTTTTAAACTGTATGTAAAACTGCTGCATAAGTGTAAGAAATCACAAATTAATCTACAAACACATTAGTCCATACTCCACTGTTGAGCACAATCCAATGCACTTGGAAAACAAAACAATCAAAATAAGCACTCTCTAATCTCACTCTTTGTTTTCAGTAAAGAAATTAACACTTCCTAATCAAACATAGAAAAACTAAGGCTCCATTTGGTTGTAGACCTATTCTCCTCTAAATAGCTTAGGTGGCTATAGACTTTGATGTTACTCCTTTTAGATGTGCAATATCAGCAAAGTAAATACAACATAACGAACCTTAATCCAATTTTTTCTGGATCTTGATCCCCATTGAGTTAGCACTTGGCAAGTTGGCAGTGCCGATAATAGGTTTACAAATGGACTCTAAAGACATCATCATAAACTGTCACCAGTCATGACCAACAGCTAGAGCAAGCATTAGCTTCTTTGCAGCAATACCTAACATCATCATAATTTGATATCTCTGGTAGTCAACAATAAGCCTGTTAGATTAAGATATGCATTTATTCATTCGGGATGACCGGTAACATCGATGATGCTTTTCATCTAGAAAAATCAAACATGATCCAGTAATACTGAAAAAGCTAAAAGCAAATGGAAAATAATGAGAAAGAGTATAGTTGTATCGGTGCCCTTATTTATTAATTGTAATTCTGGAAGGATTACTAAAATGGAAAACAATAGAAAAACAATTAATAATCAAAGTGGAGAAACCGACTAAAGGCACAAAGAAGCCATTCTGAACTAGTTTAGGTCTAAGGTTGAACCGAACCATTTCAATAGTCACGGTACGGTTACGAGTTCAACAAAATCTTGGATCGGATCGGACCGTGCCCACCCCTAGGAAAATCAGTGCAGCGAAAAAACTTTGATGCTTCTTGTGACTCATCATCAAGAATAAAGTTCTAACAAACTCGGAAAGAGCTAAACGTCACCTTACGAAGAATAGTCTCTACCCCATATGTAACTGCAAGGAAGACATCGCCCTCCACCTGTTCCGGGATCAGATTGTTCTTTTATTATCGAGTGTTGTAGACGTTCTTCATGCTAGGGTGCTCATTCTTGATTGTAGGAGATTACTTGAGGAAGAGCTTTTTATTTTTTTCAACCCACCATGGGGGGAAGGCAATGGGGTGTTTGGTTGCTAGCTTATCAGCTATATTTTGGCTGTTTTGACTATTAAATGGCTTTTTGACCATTTCAAACTGCTATTTAGGTGTTTGGTGAATCAGCCTCTTCTATTAGCTTTTCATCTCAATCAGCCAAAAACCAAAACTCCAATTTTCCTAGCGTTTTCATTTGGCCGTTTGAGTTTATTTATTAAAATACGGATTTGGCCTTGTTTTTAAATCATACTCCGTACGTAACTCTTGCACAAAAATCAAAGATCCTTTGTAAATCAAAGAAAAACACAGTCTTGTGGGTTGTTTAATAATATCAATTCAACAATTTTGTTAGAAATTCTTTTAATATATAAAATACATTACTAAATGTACTTCGTATAAGTGATGACATTAAATTTAGCAAGAAATGAATAAATACATTACAATTAAACTTATTTGTCCATAAATCTGGGGGCCTGCTCCGGATAACCTATTGAACCCCTAAAAAACGGCTCTGGGTAACATTAATATTTAAATACATTTTTCATTTTTACACAACTTTTCTTGGTATAATCCTATTAAGTCTTGAAAACAATGTTTAAAATACTTATTACTTGTGTTAATACATTTTTATACATTTTTTGAAATCATAAATAGGGTTTAAGTAGCTGTACTAATTAAATTAATAAAAAAAATTGATGTCCTTAAAAGTCATTTAACAAATTATCAGCTAATTATAAGTAGTCATTTAACAAAACACCATCTTACAAACTGCTAATCCTACCAGCCGATCAAAACAGCCAACAGAACCTGCTACCATCAATCAGCTAACACAATCAGCCAACAGCTAACAGCCAACGGCCATTTGCCGAACACCTCCAATAAATGTGTAGACAGGTTAGCAAATAAAGCACATGAGGTCGCGAATGGCTTGTCTATTTTGGAAGCAACGCCGAAATGGATCAAACAAACTTTGTAGGAAGACGCAAACAATCTTGAAGAGATTAGATTTTGATTTGCTTTCTATTTTTGTTTTCTTTCCGTGGTATAAAAAAGAGAATCTGAAAACGCTGTTTTCAAAATGTATAAAAAGAAGAATTTTTTTTAATGTACATGATTTGTACACAAAGTGTGCGCAAAACAAAACCTCCATAAGTGTCTATGTACACAGACAATTCATATGAAAAAGATAGAATTTGATGCCAAAATCCTCTAATTGTTTGTGCGTACGAGCGATATACTCCCTCCGTATCTATTTACTTGTCACATTTTTCTTTTTTGGTGTATCAAATTAGTTGTCTCCTTTCCTTTTTTAGAAAGAATATCACTCAAGAAACAGCTACAATATCATTACAGTACCAAAAATCTCTTAATTTTTATAAAGTCCAATAATTTCGTGAAAAGCATATTAGTTGTATAATTATAATTAGATAGGGAGGGAGTATAATTTGCGTACACCTTTAGTGCGCCACTAATAGCCCTAAAAAGAAACCTAAAATCATAGAAAATCAACGTGAACGTTGCAAGAGAACCCACCCGTATGTGGCGGCTTCGTAACCGCAATTCAATATTAGGGCAATAATGACGCAGTTAAAACCATTATGGATAGCTGCAATTTCTAACATTCAGCCGTTTTGTCTTCTTCCCGAAC
Source organism: Cuscuta europaea (assembly GCA_945859875.1). NCBI lineage: Eukaryota > Viridiplantae > Streptophyta > Magnoliopsida > Solanales > Convolvulaceae > Cuscuta > Cuscuta europaea. The sequence goes on from CAMAPE010000038.1 coordinate 40,178,178, forward strand.
AGATAGATATACTCCGTACGAAAGACGCTTCCACCGGCGAGCCAAAGTTCGTCGTTTGATACCGCTTGCGTTTGTTGGTTTCATTGTCTTCTGCACACAACTCTCCAGATTTGCCGATAAAGTTGAGTTACTGAATGGAGCAGCCTTTCCACAACCACCACCAAAGGTACGTTTACCATCCTCCCAGCTTTCCCGATTCCCCTAATTGCTTTCACCGCCCGCCGCCACCCCCGCCGCCTCATCCCAACCTCCATCCCCCACTGCCTCCATCTCACCATTACCATCACCCCCTCCCTCCCTACACCCTTCCATTCCATTCTGTTCCCCATCCTGAAAACCCCCGATTCTTGGATTATATTCACAATCGCGATTCCTCGCCGACACCACACCCCATGCGAACCCTAGATCCTTGGGCCGATGTGGGCCCTAGGTTGCCACTTCATCAACCCCCTCGTCACCATCAGCCCTCTTTTTTGCTGCCCCTTGATGATCAGAATGATAATTATGGGTTCGCGAGAGATGAGTTTTTCATCCCGAAGAATGGGTTCAGAGGCGACCAAGAAAGGATTTGGGGCCGTCAGGATACAGAGCTTGATAATGTTGATGTGTTCAGATTCAATAGGGAGAGACCAATCCAACATAGACTTGATATCAGGGACGATAGAGAAGACCTCAGGTGGGGCTATGAAGATGTTACTGATGTTATGGACTCCTCGTCCAGAAGAAGGTTGTCCTCAGATAATGGTTATGCTTTTGACCACAAAAGGCTTAGCAATAGGGTAAGAGATGGTATAGAAGAGTTGCATAGGTCACCTAGGAAGAAGAACGCACAGAAGAGGAGTGCACCCCATACAATTCCATTAGGAAAGGCTAACCATAGGACTAGAAATCAAGACTGGCATTCCTCTAATGGATACGTTGATAATTCAAGTGTAGCTGGCTCAAGGGGGAATTTGAGAGAAGGCATTGCACGGTCTGGGAAAAGAGAGGAGGAGAGGGAGAACAGTCCAGTGGAGCTTGATGTTTCATTTAAATCTAATGCACTTGTGGCAAAGGCTATTGTGGCTCCCTCAAGCCCAGTAGTTGATACAGGTAAAAATGGTACTCCTAGAGCTCGGAAGATTAGGAGACTTAAGATGCCTGACACTGCACAGTCAAAGCTGAGTGAAAAATTGGGAAAGCTTGAAAATTCAGCAAATGGGTTAGATTGTCCATTAAGTTCTGGGCCTTCTGGTAGTGAGAAGGAAACTGATATTGCCAGCAATACATGTACTCCTTCTAAGGAACAGGTACATGATCAGGTCACATATGGTGTTCAAAATGATAAAACACCTTTGCGAAAAAATCGATGCAAGAAGAAAGTTATGGCCTATGTCATGAAGAAAAATAGTTTTCTGGATAAAGGGGATAGTGCTAATCTGGTTATTGGTGCGGACATATCTGTAGATAAGTTGTCAGTCTCTGAATTGAATGGGGATTCCTTACGTGCAGATGAGAGAATTGCGTCTGATGGTATGAAACAAGTGCAGGATTCTTTTTCATCGCATCATTTGACTGAAGAACTAGCCATTGACAAGATCTATGAACCTCTAGAACCTGTTGTCTCTGGTTCAGATGCTTCTAAAAATGACTCTAGTAGCCTATTTAAGTCAAAGAGAAAAAGGAACTGTTTGTCTGTGATCTCTGTTTCTGAGAGCCTGGTGGACCCTGAGATTAAAGAACATACTTTTCCTGAGAGCAAATTACTTGAAAACTGTCAACTGCTTGATTCTGAGACATGCATAATTGAACCACAGACGACAGTCACTAGCTCAATTATTGATAAGGAAACTAAAGGGCAGCATTTTCAGAATCATGCTTCAATGCTTAAGACAAATCTTGTTCCAGATTCGAATGGGCATATGCTTTCAATAGGAAATTTTGGTCTTGCACACTCCTCATACTCAGATGAAACTATTATTCATAAGGGTGGCATGTGCATACGCTCTTCAACTGAAGATGCATGTGCTGAAAGGACTGAAAACATTGTTGCTGAGGGGGGATCCTTGTATGCAGGTTCTGAGCAATCCTTTGACAATACTTCGACTGTTCCTGACACAGATGCAATACCCAATGGACCTCGGGATAGTGATCTGTTGGTCCGAGATATTAGTAATGTCAGTTCACTAAATAAGGAGGAAGGGTTCTTAAGTGCGAGTATCTCCAACCCGTGTTCCAGTAGCAGGGTAATTTCTGATAATGGTTGTCCTTGTACGGACAAGAAAGCTCTTCCTGAAAGTTGTTTCCCTAATATTATTGATAGAGTAGCCGGGCCCCATCGTGATGCCTCTCCTATTCCATTGCTTTGTGTTGAGGATCATCACGACCCGTGTCTGGGCAAGGAATATTCACCTGAGATGAAAATAAAGAGGAAAGTAAGTGAGATGCTGTCGAAATCCTCCTGTCTGAGGACAAGTGAGGACCCTTGTAGGTCTATGGTTTTGAGTTTGGGTATGAATCATGCCTCTAATGAAAGTAATGTTACGGCTCCCGGAAATGGAGATTGCTCTTTGGATGGAGGCCAGTCACTTCAAGAGTGTCCACAGAATGATCTTTCAGTTCAAGGGGATCTTGAAACTGGTTCAATTGTAACATCTCCCAGGAATTTGAAGAAAAGGAAGATCTCCTCCCCTACAATGGGTCACTCTATTCTTTATGAGTCTCTTGAAATGATTGATGAAGCTAATATGTCAGCACCAGGGCTTTCCAATGGTGGCAATGCTGTAACACACACATTGTCTCAAGCACTAGATAATTGTTGTGCTGCTCTGCCACCGTGTGCAAGACCGATGGAAAATTTAAATGAGAAGAGTACTACCAGTGGATCATTTCAGGCTGAGTCTACCCAGGTTGGCCCTCCAGAGGTTTTGTCAGATCTAGAGCATGTTCCATCTTTCCCATCCCATATGCTAGCTAGTGAAAAAGAAGCTACTGCAGCTGTTTTAAGGAGCGGTGATCAAAATGGTATACTGGATAGGGCAAGTAGGATATGTGGGCTAACATCTTTGGATGATATGGTACCAACTGAAGGAGATAGTGAAAGCCATGATGGTTTGCCTGCTTCAAACTTCAGTGCGGAAATAAAAAGTTGCATTTTCGACATGTCACCTTTAAATTCATCATCTTGTCAAGTATCAAATGGAGTTCTCTCTCAAGTAAACCGAAATGTGACCGAAGCTTCAGTTTCTACGGTTGATACAATACCTTTATCTGGCAAAAACTCTCCAGATAAATCTAAAGCTGATAGTGACGCAGTTAATGAAAACCTATCATTGAACAAAAGACCACCTTTGTGCCCGGTCAGTGGCAACCTACCAATAATATCTAGGAGGCCATCTTCCTTGCCAGATGCTTGTGAACCTCTGCAAACTTTGAAATATGTGCCAATTAAGTCAAATTTTAAAAAGAGCAAGATGAGCTCTGTGGTCCTCAGGGGTTCCTGTAGTAGTTCAGCTGTAAGCTTTATGACTCCAAAGAGAGCTGACTTATCCAAACATGCTGCAAAGTCACGGACTTGGCATCGAACTAGTAATTCCTCATCTGCCCCATGTTTTGGGCCTCAAGTTACCTCTATTCGCCCACAGAACCAAAGACAGAGTGAGGTAACAGGCATTCACAATTCTTACATCCGCAAGGGTAACACTCTTGTAAGAAATTATTCATATGTTGGCAATGTGGCACCTGGATTCCATGCTTCTAGTTCCTCTGTTTATAGATTGAGCTCTTCAAATGTAAAGGATGCTAAGAAGTTCAAAAGTGATAATGTGGTAGAAATTACTGATCAATCAAGTTGCTTGAAACCCTTCGAGCCCAATAGTGCTTTTCCTCAGAGTCTCAACAGTGAATTGTTAAATTCAACTGGTAACATCTTAGGCAACCCAGCATCTTTGCCAGGAGCGGATAAGTCTGGGAGTTGCAGTCTTGGTATAGAAGTAGTGACAGGTGTAACAAGTGTGCATAGACATTCTGAAGATGCTCTCAAAATATATCAGTGTCAATCTGATCCAATCAACAAATTAGAGAGTGAGAACACATCAAGTGAAGGGAAGTCGAGAGAACAGACGTTTTATTCGGAGCAAAGATCACACCAGCTTGTTGCAGCTCCAGATGCAACCCCAACATCATCTTCTGATGGCTATTATAAAATGAGAAATAATCAGCTGGTTCGAACAATTACGGAAAACCATGTCAATCCGAAAGTTGCTGCGAATGGTGATAGCATAAACCCAAAGAGGCAGGGGGCTGAGAAGGCTGTCCCCAAGAAGCGTTCTGGTAAGAATGTGTTTCAAGACCCCCCCCCCCCCCCCAAAAAAAAAAAAAATCCCATATCATAGAACCATTTTCTTTTGAACAGTTTTTAATAAAAACAACTAAATGTAATTTTTACTTCTCAAAATTGTCTCTGAAGCAGAGTGAACTGTGTCAAGTGATTTACAAATTTAAGAGAATGGGTGGATTAGGAAAACTAAAAAGTTAGTCATGTTCATATGATGAAAGTGAACATTATCCGAGACAGTTAAGTACAGTTAATATTAGTCAAATCATGTTCATATTATGAAAGGGAATTCAAAAGTGTAAGTACAGTTAATTTAGAACTCCTTGAGTACTATCGTTGAAGGTGTTTCTTCATAAAACGTTGTATTCATTTTATGTGTAAACAGATTTTCTTTTCTAATTTATAATTTGACTCCTCAGGTAACTTGTTTCTCACTGCATAAGAATTCATTGAGGTGTAATCCTATGTGCAGGTTCACCAGATGCATATAAAAGTTCCAAGTTCTCATTAGTATGGACATTAAGTGGTTCAAAATCATCAAGGGGAGATGGTAAACCTATAACTATTAATCATAAAGTCCAGCCCTACTGGTGTTCGTGGAAAAGGTATACAAATTTGAGGAGTTTCACTCATGGTTTAGCCTCTGTTCGGAATGTTGGTGCTATGTCTACAATCAGGTTGGAAGGATGTCAATGTTTCATGTTTGGCTTTTTTCTATTTCCATCCTGGTAGAGTAATGAAATTAGTATGTGTTTTCTATTTTAGTCGCAAGCTGCTGCTCTCAAGAAAGAGACATACCGTTTACACTAGATCGGCTAATGGACATTCTCTGCGAAGGTCCAAAGTATTAAGCGTTGGCGGCACAAGCTTGAAGTGGTCAAAATCTATTGAGAGGAACTCAAAAAAAGCTGATCAGGTTGGCTAGCAGCATTATCTAAGTCATTTAAATGGGTGTTGAAGAGGCCAAAGAAGCTGTTTTCTGCTTCTAGTTACTTAGAATTCATGTTATAGTTTCTTCACAAATTATGCACAGGAAGCTACATTAGCTGTTGCTGCTGCAGAGAAGACGAAAAGGGGCCAAAACATTATTGCCACTTCTAATTCGAAGAGCAGAAATAGTGTTTCCCGTAAGTCTTATAACGTTACACTTCTTCCAGGTAATAATGCCCTCAATTCTTGATCTGACATGTGCGTGTATATATATACCGCAGAAAAGTATCCATTCATAAGGACTGAATCTCAACTGTTAGATTTAAGATAAAACAGTTACGGGCACGCTAAATTCTGTGTGTATATAATTACATGTTATAGCAGAAGTATCTTTATATCATAGGTAAATGGTAATACATATTGATGTTATTTCCACATGTGTGTAACTGTGTATTGCTTGCAACTTGTTTTTCTGGGTATTTAAACTTTTGTTGTGTAAACGTCTTTGCATGCTCATATTTTTTCTCTTCCCATTTTTGTTAATGTGCCCTATCTGGGTGTTATTTGCTGAATGTTTATATAACCATATCTGCACAATTCACAGGAGAGCGGATCTTCCGTATTGGTTCAGAACGTTACAAAATGGACCCGTCAGGGAAAACTCTTCAAAGGATATCAAGTGGTCTGATCCTGATTTACTGAATATGTTCACCCCCTCCCCCACTCACTGGCACCTCCCCATTTCATTATATACTACCTCCGTCCCGAAAAGAAGTTCCCACTTTCCATTTATGGATGTCCCATAAAGAAGTTCTCATTTCTGTAAAAGGAAACCACTTTTAACCAAAAAGTCACAACTACCATTATTTTTTACCCACTTTTTGCTTGATTTGACATAAGGCAAGGGTATACTTGAAAAGTCAAATCAAAACTCTATCCTACATAAATATGTGTGTAGGCCAAACCGTGAACTTCATTTCGGGACAGAGGGAGTATATTTTATTTCACAGCATGAAAGAGTCCTGTTAAATTCTGTTCTCTCTTATTTCTCTGACTAGGTGCTAATGTGCTATTAGATGTCATATATGACATGTACTTTAGGCTGTGTTTGGTAGGGAGAGAAGAAACAATGAGGGAAGTTATGCAAGTGAGAAAAGCAAAGAAGATAATGTGAGAAATAGATAGAAATATATAAGGCTGTTTGGTTCTCGATAAATAGATTGAAAATAGTGAGGAAAGGTATGAGTTAAAGTGGTTTGCTACTGTGTAAGTTAAAAACAGTAGAAAAGATTTCAGAATAGAAGTGTGATGAATTCAACACGGGAGTAGGGGTGGGGTTTCCATGGCTGTGCCACCGGCAGGACCCAAAGACAAAAAAGAACTGAACTGTGTAAACCCCTTCCTGCCTCACACCATTTAAGCATTGGAAACACTGTACTGCAGTACACTTGTAAAACTTATGTTGATTTTAAATTCATCGTTGTCCCTCTTTTATGGGTTGGAGTACATTACTGCAGAGAATTTATATAAATATAGACCCCACCGCTCTGTTTACAGATGAAGAACCAGAAGAGAGTATTCTTCGATCAGAGAGTAATGTAATGACATCATACATTCCAAGGAGATTGCTGATTGGCAATGATGAGTAAGTGTACTTAAAAATCCATACTTTTTGAACTTTTGACATTGTACATTTTTTTAATATTTCAATTTTTTTAATCGGTTTTACTGTAAAATACATGCATAACATGTCTTCCTTAATCAAGGCATGTCTGGTTTTCTATGATTAATTGGTTGCATCACTCAAATCTTAAAAAAGATGTACAAACGAATTATTTTCACTTTTCATTTACTTATCAGCATTCCTTTGACTGGTATATATTCAAGTAAAAAAGGTTAGCACATAATATGCTGCTGCTGTGTTTATTTCTGCTTTATATTTGGTTTGCTCCTTTTCTTTGGACTGTTTTGTAGATATGTACGTCTTGGAAGTGGTAATAAGTTGGTCAGAAATCCAAAAAGAAGAGTCCGCATCTTGGCAAATCAGAAAGTTCGTTGGAGCTTGCACACTGCTAGGTTGCGGCTGGCTAAGAAGAGCACGTATTGCCAATTTTTCACCAGGTTTGGTAAATGTAACAAGGATAATAGAAAATGTCCTTACATCCATGACCCCTCTAAAATCGCAGTGTGCACCAAGTTTTTGAGTGGTTCATGCTCCAATCCTGATTGCAAGTTAACCCATAAGGTAATCTAGTCTCTTGACCAGTATTAACATTTGGTAGTTGATTTTTTTTGCTGTATTGCCTTCATTTTGTTCTCTTATTTAAAAATGTTCACATGTATACATACGTAATATAAATAAAAATATAATATATTTATATATACACACTTTATATATATAAATATTATATATATAGATATTGTTGATTTTTTTCTGATGGGTGCTCCATACATAGGTCATTCCTGAGAGAATGCAAGATTGCTCTTATTTTCAGCAAGGTATGCATTGCATCATTACAATTTGGAATGATATTAAATCAATAAGGTCGTAATATGTACTAATAAGTAATTTTGACAGGATTATGCTCTAATGAGAATTGTCCTTATAGACATGTAAATGTGAATCCCAATTCATCTGTCTGTGAAGGTTTTCTCAGGGGTTACTGTTCTGATGGAGATGAGGTATTTTTGTTTAATTTCTGTTTCCACCTACAATAGTGGTCAAGAATTGACTTCTACATATTGTATAACATGATCATTTTATTAGTTTAGGTCTTGATGATGGACAGAGTGAAGAGTATAGGTGGGAAAGGGGATGAAATTTTGCAAAAATATCATAGTAAAAGAGGTTAACAATGTATCATTTCATCAGGGCGGTTTGTGAGAAAATTGAGTTATTGAAAGGATTTTATTTGTTTAACTACTCCTAGAGCTAGCTTTTTCATATTAAGAAGACAATGTTTCGTAGATTTAAAAAAACTGGGCTGTATACTTTCATTATTCCCTCCGTCCCATGGTTTTCTTCATGCTTTCCATTTTGGGTTCTTCCAAAATCTTCTTCTCTTCATTAAGTAAAGAATTGTTGATGTTGTTCCCTTCTTTTTTTAATAAACATCAACCAAACAGTTTTCATTTCTTTTAAGCATGCAAAAATAAATGGGGGGGATTATGGGTGTGGTGGACTATAGTATATTCCTGTGTGTATCATCTTGCTGTTAGCAGTCACCTGGTTTTACTTCTATATGTTGGTTTGTAGACACTTGATTGCTTCCGTTTTCTTAGTTCCATGATAACTGTTCATTTTTTTTGTTTCAACTCTTTTCCCCAATGTGGTAGATGAAGTTGTTTACAAGGACACCCATCTGCAAATCACTCTGCTCTCTCCATCCTCTCTCCCTCTTCCACTGCCCATGATCTCCCTATTAATCTTTATGTACACACATTGTGTGTGTGTGTGTGTCCGTTCACAGAAACACACAACCTCACTAATGCTATAACCCGTGAAATGGATTGTATGTCTAAACTTTGCAGTGCCAGAGGAAACACAGTTATGTATGCCCTAGTTTTGAAGCAACTGGAGATTGCCCTCAAGGTTCCAAGTGCAAACTTCACCACCCGAAAATCAAAAGTAAGAGAAGAAAATGGAGAGGAGCTTCTTCCAATGAAAAGAAGAACGACCTGGGTCGTTATTTTGGTTCTCCACATATTGACCTCGCTGAGTGCGTACAAGCCTTATCAGGCAAGCCTTCTGTGGAGGGTGATGAAGGAGATTCTTTTTTCAAACAAGGGAGGTCCGTTGAGTATATTAGCTTAGGTGTTGTTGACAGTGTTAAGGAAGGTGAAGATATGATGGTCATTGATCAGGTTAATGAGGAAACATGTGAGGGGGAGGGTGGTGTCTGTTCACCTTTTTCTCAAATAGTCGATTTTGATGAGCTCATCAAGCCCATTCGGCTACTCAATCAGGGGAGTAACAGAATGAGAGATTCCTCCATTGACAGCCCGAGTGAGTTGAGCGTAAGTTATGTTTCAGAAGAGTCTCATTGTTGTAAGTGAAGGCTTTAGTTTTTTTGTATTTAGGTTTAGTTTTCAGAACAATTATTTTGTTTGTAGAATTGTAGGTAGGTTTAGTTAGTATTTAGGTCTAGGTTTTAGGGTTAGGTCAAGGTTTGGTTGAGCATTTTTGTCAACTTGTCATTTGAATCAAGACAAAACAATATTATTGGTTATTCTTAGTGAGCCCAATCTCATTTTTACCTGTATTGACCAAGGGAGTAACGTGTCGAGTGTATCTCTATATCCCACGTTGGTAGGGGTGAACCTGGTTTTGAACCAGACTGGGCTGGAATCAACGGGTAGGACAGAACTTGCGCCCTTTTTCGGATTCAGATCCTCCAAAATAGGGCCAGAGTTGAACGGAATTGACTGGAAAACACAAACCTAATTGTTCTGAACTTCTGTTAAGATGTTGGTTTTTCCTTAATCCTACTGGAGATCAGCTGGTTCTGGCCAGAACCAGTCCAGTTCCACCCCTGCACAACTATTTCCAATTTGTGTACAAGTATGAGTTGAGGAATGTTTGGGGTTTTATTAACTTTTAAGTGGAAGCAACTTTGATGATAATCGAGTAATCTGATATCAATTTATTAATGTGAAATGGGTTGAACAGATTTAATGCACCAAACCCTTTTGTAGTATTGTGCTATAATTATTCATGCGCAAAAACCTTTTTATGAACAAATTCAATTGTCAAAAGAAAAATGATCAGAGATATTGACAAATTATACAAGTTATAACCTGTTCTATGATTTTTAATGGAAGAGGCTTAAAGTTATATCAAAAACTCATAGAACATTTACCAGACAAGCACCCGAAACATAAAGGGAAGGATTGCCCCTCGAAACATCAATCCAGCTCATCACAAAAGTAAAATGCATCCTGATGTCTTGACTTCATCATCATCATTACCTCAATGCTGCAAAGGCTCCCACAGTCCCACCTACGGTTGGGGATGGATTGGGATTAGTCGGCCAGACCTGAGCCCGATACTATTTAGGCCCGGCCTGACCTGCTAATGTATAGGTCCGGTCCCGACCCATTGGCTATAAGGGCGGGCTTCGGGCTCATTTTTTGGGCTCAACCCTTTCGGTCCCGGGCTCGATTGCACTATTTTTAAATTTATTACAGAATCCCGTCCCGGCCCATTGCTGTTTAGGCCCGGTTCGGTCCCAATGCAAACTCAGGCCGATACCGGGTCTGAAATTTTTAGGGTCGAGACCGCCCAGTCCTAGTTCGGAGCCCGGACCGACCCGGTTCTGGTCCATCCCTACCTACGGTCGGGTAAGGGGGTCGGGCTTACGTAGTTTTACCCTTGTACTAAATCACGTAGAGATTGTTTCCGGATGATCCATAGTGAAATTCGCGTCGAAATTTGCATGGGCTGTCTGCTGCTTCTATGCTTTGTTCTATTATTTTCCCAAGCCAAAAAATAGGAGCCATTAGCTCCTTTGCAAATGATGAAAAATCTTAATGTCTTCTTGACTGATGAAATAAAAACAAATCAATAATAGAAAACTAACATAGTCGGGGAATAAAATTGGAAACTAAATAAATTTGCCAACTCACACAACAAGTTTTCAATTTTCTCGACGAGCCAGTTATCCAGAGCTCGCTCCAATCCCGTTTTTACGAAATTATTATCCCGATCCAGTTCATCACCGCCACAGTCACCCCTTCTCTCGTTGCTAAGGGAGTAGAGAATCAAGAACATCATATTGAAATCTCGAGACGCATCCCATTTGTTTTTTCTCCTTCAATGCTTATGCATATATAACCATAATATTAAAAAAATGATTTTCAAATTGTTAAACTTTTTTAAGAAAAGGGTTCTGTGCACGAATACTTATATTATAGGGGTTTTGTCGTATTTTTTAAATCACACAAGTCTAATGAGTTGAATATTTATATCATAAGATATTTGGTGCATTAAACCTGAGTTATGGCGTAAATTATATCCTACATCCGGATGTACGTGTACATCCGGTTATTTTGTACTCCCTCCGTCCCAAAAAGATGGATACATTTTGACTTTTCTTGGTCAATGATGGTTAAGTTTGACCAATGATATCTTTTAATACAAAATTATTTAAAATATGAAAATTATATGAACATATTCTTTATTAAAAAATCTTACATAAAAGTGTAAAATTTATAAATTACAAACAAATATAATACCTAAAATCATTGTCTAAACTTTACCACCATTGACCAAGAAAAGTCAAAATGTATCAATCTTTTTGAGACGGAGGTAGTAATTGTTAGCAACTTTAAGTCTTTGCTCTCTCATCTTCAATTCCTTCTCGCTGGATCTCCATTCCATCTTCTTTCCTCTTTCGCCGTCTTCCTCTTTTCCCTTTTCTCGTTGGATCTTCGTTCCATTTTCTTTTCTTTTCTCTTCAGCCACCATCTCCTTTTCTTTCGCCGCCATACTCTTCGTTCCTCTTTTCGTTGTCATTCCTGATTGTTACTTTTTAGTTTTGTCTTTACTTTTATTGATAGTTGGTTGGTTTGACTTCCTTTTGTTTTGTCTTTTTCTTTACTTCTTTCTGATTTGTTTTTTTAGTTCTTTTCTGATTTGTTGTTTACTTCCTTTTCTTTATATATTAATCAATACTGAACATATTAGAAATGAGGTTTACTTTATACTCAAATGAGTAAAACGCCTAAAAAAATGAACATACAGAAATGTGTTTTTGAATTTTTGGATACTCATTTTGTAAGTTATGTATGTTCATTTAGTATTTCTGTCATGCTCATTTTTAAAATGTTTTAGCAATGTATATTTTAAAAGTCTCATATTACATTAGATTTATATAGGAGTTCATTATAGACACGATACCACAAATCATGATCAATACTTAATTGCAAATTCTAATACTCAATAACGGAGATTTGATGCTCATTGAAAATGTCTTGACGCTCAACGAACAAAACTTACAATTTTCATATTAATGCTCATCTTACAAGTTGCATATGCTCATTTTTATAGGTCTGATACTCATTTTTATGTCACCGAGGGAGTAATAAATATCTAGATGTCTAAATAAGGTCATAAGGATTTTAACTTTTTAGTACGTGGTATTTGATTTAACTTGCTGAATGGCTAAATGCCTATATACTCCGTAGTACATAGTACATACTAATTACAATTGGGTTTGTGTGATTGCAAGTGAACTGATGTCTACTACAATTGTAAAGTTAAATAGTACCGAGTAGTATTTAACATGCTAAATTTATGACTAGTAGTATAATTTATTTATTTATTTTGGGTTAATATTGCTATATTGGTAAAAAAAACCGGTATGGTGTTGATGAGATTATATGATATAGACTTGAATTGTAATATCAATGCATATTTCAAAAGTATCATATTACATTAGACTCTCATATTGAGATTAATAGGAGTGTATTATAGATATAATTTAATAAGCTTTTATAAAAGAAAAAATAAGAAAAAGAAAAAAGAATTAGAAGATATGAAGCAGGGATCATGATACTCATTGTTAGTCTCATAAATACTCAATAAAATAGGTCTGATGTTCATTAAAAGTACAATATTGCTCATTTAGCGGAAGCCGTGATTTTTTTCTTAAATTACAAAAATGCCACCGATTTTTTTTGACCTGTATTAGTTTTAGGCGTGTTTTAATTTTGGGCCGTTTACTGTAGTCTTTTAGTGATCCAGTCCAGTCCATTATAATACTTCTGATGGGCCGGATGTACGATGCCTACGTACATTATAATATACCAACTGGAGTTATGGTGCCATTTGGGTTATGGTGCCAATTGACACCATGTTTACATGGATAAATTGAAACATTCAAATATGACACCACATTTATTCTTAAATATGTGGTGTCAATGATCACTTTATTTATCTCACTTCTCGCCTATTTGTCATGTTTGAGTGACACAAAAATTTATAAAATAAAAATACTATATAATCTTAAAAAATAAACACCACTTAGAAGTTTGTTTAGAGAGATTATTAAACTGTGTCGGAATCAAATGGTTTTATTGTTATTTTGCATTGGTTCCATAAGTTTTAGTTCCATAAGTTTCGAAAATACTTCGTACATGTTTTGTCAGGTGATTAAAAATGTACTCCCCCGTCCCCTAACTTTGTCCCATTTTACTATTTTTGTACGTCTCATTAAGTTTATCTCACACCATATTTGGTAATATTTCTGTGGCTACAATTCGTTTTTACTTTATTCACACTATCAATTCAATATCAACCACAGAATTCTACTTTTTCTTAAAAATCACATCACACATCTCTGTGCCAAACTTAGGGGGACGGAGGTAGTATATGAAATCAATGTTAATAATGTATATGAAGTCAATATTGGATCATTTGTAGACATTAAGCTAATTAATAAATTTCTAAGCATTTAACAGAAAACTACAACATAGGCTTGGACTCGGGTCGGGCCACCCGGCCCGTGGACCGGCCCGCTACTGTGCGGGACCGGCCCGCTACTGTGCGGGACCGGCCCGGTTCTCGGGTCCGGGTCAGGCCTAGGCCCGGGGGGTAGAGCGGGTCTGGGCTCGGGTCTCATTTTTGGTGAACCGGCCCGGCCGGGTCGGGCCCGGGCCAAATTGATTTTTTTTTTCCATTTTTGGGGTTCCACCCGGGTTGGGCTTGATGGGTAGGATGGGTTTGGGGGGGTTTGGGAGGGTGGGGGGTGAGGGGTTAGGAAAGCAAAAAAAAAAAAAACCAAACCGGAGGCCCGGCCCGGACCCGAGTCCACCCCTACTACAACATGGTCACCTTTGTCAGTAGGGGTGGACTCGGGTCCGGGCTGGGTCCGGGGCCGGGTCGGGCCGGCGGTTCAGGAGTGGTGGATTCGGGACCGGTCCGGGTAACCACCGGGTCCGGGCCCATTATCATTTTTTTTTCCCTCTTCCTAGTTAACCCCCCTCCCACCCCCAACCCCCCAAACCACCCCAAATGGCCCAAAATACCCAACCCAACCCGAAAATTTAAAAAGATTGGGAAAAAAATAGTTTTGGTCCGAACCGGGCCCGGGCCCGGCCGGGTCGGACCTTGTTTTGGGTGACCCGAGCCCGGACCGGAAAACCCACGGGTCGGGCCTACCCGGACCGGTCACTGACCGGGCCACCGGGTCGGGCCGGGCCGGAACAGTGCCGGTCCCGGGCCGGTTCCGGGTCGGGCCACCCGGCCCGAGTCCATCCATATTTGTCCGTTAAAATAGCAAGGCCAAAGATTTAAATAGTTAATACGTAGTAATGTAGTATATATTTATATTATGATTACTTAAATTTGGTGATAGCATTAATACTATAGTGTGGCTTCTTGCCTCTTGAGTGCTTGGGCAGTCTATTTGAGGTATACAGCCCTATAATTTTAAAATTCCCATTATAACCTTGTTTTCTATTTTTCGCGTCTCCTTCTTCATCACCCCTTTCGCTTGTTACTTTCTTTCTGAGAGGCTGAGACACTGAGTCACACCAACAGAAGCCCTCGGGTCCAATTGCGTTTGAATAGATGATACTTAAGCAGGTCAAAAGCTAGCTACCATGACTTCAAATCATAGCCCCTTGTGTGGATTTCTTGTTTGTGCTTTGGGTTGTTATTAAGAAGAATTCCAATTCCACAGATTTCCACTTTATTTATTTTATCAACTCTTTGTGCGTATTTGGACTGAACCTTGTGGAGAGATAGATGTACGGACCATGAATGCGGCTGGTGCGATTAAGGATTGATTGTTGATTTCCTCTCTTGGTCCGTAATGAAGGGATCCGTCACTCCTATCCATTTGTTGGAATATGACCTGGTCTTGATGTGGCTGCTACTACAATTACTAAAAAATGCACTCTCAAGGCCAAAGAAGGTGGTTAGAGGCAAAGAAAAGCGATCACCTTGTTACAAGGACAAATTAGATATTTGAAGTAATTTAGGGGCTGTGATTAGCAATATAGAGGCTGCAAATAGAATCTCCCAATTCCTTAACAAAAAGCCAAACACGATGGAAGAAATGGCTGTAAAATTTGGGCCATTTGAGTGTAAATGCTTATCAACACCGATCTGGGCCATATTAGTTTTATTGCTTTTTTCAGATACACAACTACACAATACCGTGGGATAACAAGGAATAGCCGTTTGCAGTTTCAAGGCCACTTTTAATGCAAAAAGCATTCTCCCTACTCGGCATTTTCCTCCCAAATAAAGAAAATAGGAGTATATTTTAAGGGTGAAACATCTACCCAAATCCAGGAATAACGGCAAGACATGTGGGATCTTTCCAAGGCTTGAATGCTCCTTCCTGAGTAATATTCTGCAAGAAATGAACCGACAATTCTTCTGCTTAATTCGGTATTGAGGTTGCAATTGAAAAAAAAATATCTTGAAATTGCAGAGAGAATGTATTTTAAAAGGCTATAATTGTGTGGCATTGAGGTTAAGGTTATCTTAAAAGGAAATAATTTAACTTCTTTCCAAAACACAAATTTGCGTTATGCCTTTTTATGGTTCAAATCAAACGCCAAAAGTGATTATGATTTCCAAATGTTTGAAATCAACGTTTAGATAACCCATATGTTTGGGACGGCATGGGACAGAAAGAATAGGCTTTCCCCAACACACGCGCAGTCCCAAATGGGGACTTCAAGTTTTAGATTTATGCTAAATTTTATATGAGATGACTCCTACAAAAGCAAAAGCTCACTTCATAATTTATTAATCATTCATTCTGTGTATTCTATTACCAACAGAGTTCCATAGGAAAAACTACTCACCTGTAGCCAAAAGAAAAACCCGCGCAAGATGTTCAACGTTTTATATTTGTTAGAGCCTGCTTGTTCAAATTTGTTGTTGAAATCTGCATTATCAGGAAAAGGTATCAGAAATAAATGGACGGGAGGAAAAGATTACATGCATCAAGCAAGGAAGACATCTAAAATCTTCCAAACAACGTAGTTTACTATTTTCACATCAAGGTCCACTTATTATATCTTTTTAATGAAGAAGGTATTAACTTCCTCAAGAGATTTTAGTGTTTGAACATAAGATGCATTAGAAGGGTACATAAACTAGTAGAAAAAGAGGAGAGAACGAGTATCAATAAGATAAAAAGCAATTTCAAAAAACAAAAACCTCAACATTAAATCCAATGTTGTTAAATTCGAGACCAGAGAAGCGATCGGAAGGGTCTTAAAATATCATAACTCATGGATCGTAAGATTGTAGAGTAAAAGGTATTATGTAAAACTTATAATAAATACCTCCATATAATAATAATAATAATGATAATGATAATGATAATAATAATAATAATAATGACAAGGACATAATTTTAAAATTCTTATAATTCGTTCAAAATAATAATTATTAATTCATTCTTAAATAACACACCATCATGGATTTAGAATAAATGACTTAATGATAGAACAACTCCAGGAATTGTAGAAATTTACAGAAAAAAAATGAAAGAAACAATCAAACTTCCATTAAGGGTGAAAAGAGTGCAGAAAGTTTCCAAGAAACGAGACACCTTGTCCCAATTTTTCCCAGCCCAGATGTAACTGAAAATCAGCCTCCTTGACCTCTCCCAAACTTATTCTATTTATAGTCTCATAGCTCAACCGAAAGTAGTTAATGGCTAATAACAGAAAACAACTATTAACCAACTAGTCTATTTATTTCTCTAGAATTGACCTGATTCCTATCAATACTTCCCCCCCTAAACATCCACCTTGTCCTCAAGGTGGGAAGATAGGAACCAAGCCTGGAATTCAGCTTCCTCCTGGTGCCTCTCCCTTCCCAGTACCTTGCTGATGACGGTATCAGACGTTCCCATACTTCTAGTCCTCTAGATGAAAAACTCTTTACCAGCCATAGCATAGCATTTGCCTCTGATTTCATCCTATCTCTTGAGTGAAACTTCACACTGAATAGCTCATACAGAACTTCATCCACACTCATGTCAGAAAAAAGTTTAAGAGAACTTGAGTCATACTGTATTTCTCTTTCTGAATTTAAGACTTCAACAATCTCCAATTGTATTCCCCAATCATGAACTCGAAGTAGCATTTGTTCCATTATATTGCACACCCTGCTGTCAACTTTAAGACTAGGCTTTTTTCCTTTGTATAATGCACCCATCAGCTGAAAATCAGAAAACTCCAATGCAAAATCAAAAGAAGTAACAATTACCAAAGGGCCATAAGTCCAACGAAAGCCAGGGTTGTTCTGTCCCAGGTAATTTCCTGGCATTCCAGAAGACCTTGCCATAGAATGGACCGGATCACCATAGAAATTTTTTGAAAATTTTGATGTATCAACAACTTCGCCTAGAGCTTGCTGGTAATTCTTAAGGGTCATTCTCTGTATTAACCTTGTGAAGAAATCAAAAACATCAGGAAAGGATTGAGCTGTCTTTGCAGAAATGTCTCCCAACATGAGATAACTTTCAGGTGCTTTAAATGAATCATGTAAGTCAAGCTGAGGGTAGCCTAACATGCTCTCAACCCCTGGCTGCAATTCTGCTTCTTGTACTTCTGCATCTTGCATAAACGATTCCTCAGTTACGTAATCCAAAATTGTACCATAGCCTGAAGACTTTGCCCACTTTACTTGTACCCATTTGGATACCTCAGCAGGTAAAGAACCTGCTAAGTCTTTGACAATTAAAGTTGCAAGTTGCGGTGAATTTCTGCCAAGGTGTTGGAAATGGCTAGACTTGTCAGCATCTTGAATATGTGGGCGGTTTCCCAAGATGATAGCAGATTCCCCAGAGAAAAGATAAGCATGATCCTTATGAACCACTGGTCCCGACCTCTTTTGTTCCAGGCCTGAATTTTCTGAAAACATTTCCCTTGGATGTCGAGGTTGTTGTCTTTTGACAAGAGCAGTTTTATTTTCTGTAATGTCCTTGATTTTAAGTAATCCAGTTTCAGAAGCAATTAGGACTCTACTTCCAAAGAAACATGGGTGGATAAGCAGATCCACAATAAAAACTTGGCTGAGAATTAAATCCACATCGTCTGCAAGATTAGGAGAAACATAATCTGGCCATTGGATAATCTGTCCTTGCTCCTCGATTTCGTCCTTCTTATTCATTTTCTTGATTACAGATTCCGTTGGCTCCATCTCAGTCTTATTTATTGACTGGGGAAAATCTTTCGCAGGTTGAGAAACTTGCGAACTCAGCAATTCTGATAGGGAAGAATCTGGCGACTGCGAGTTGGGAGCTTCTACGTGCGATACAGTTTGCAAATAGGAAAGAACTGATGGCGACTGCAACGAACCTTTTTTTCCGAATTTATGCAGCAACGCACAGTTCTCGATCGTCCTCATCTTGCAGCAGCTTGGTGCGCACTTCGTCCAACCCGGTCCTCATCTCCTTCGTCCAATCTCTTTCTACCTTTTCCTTTCTCTTCGTACGCTTTTTCTTCTCCAAGTTTGAGCGTTTCTCCTTCTCCAGGTTTGAGCGCTTTTCCTTCTCCACTTTTCCGCGCTCAACCTCTTCCGCGAGCTTCACCATTTTTCCGCGCGAAGCCTTTCGCGATTTCGAACTAAGAGAAGCAGTTTGTGACTCCGATTGCGAACTAGTGAGCGACTGTGACGAACTTTGTTTGTCAGATCGCTGATGATGCCTGGTGTTCCTCGATCGGTGCAAGCGCTGATTTAGACGCTCAGTCACGTAAAATTCTTTCCAATCTAGCGTTCGTCTCCTTCACTTGTCGATTCAGATTGTCAAATCTCTCTTCCATTGGCGGTGTCATATGGAATTCTTCCATCGCTCCAGTTTATGGATGTTCTGGAATTATCGATGACTCAGATTCTCCTCCAGGAAGTGGCGTGCTCTGATACCACTGATAGAACAACTCCAGGAATTGTAGAAATTTACAGAAAAAAGATGAAAGAAACAATCAAACTTCCATTAAGCGTGAAAAGATTACAGAAAGTTCCCAAGAAACGAGACACCTTGTCCCAATTTCTCCCAGCCCAGATCTAACTTACAGCCAAGAAATCAGCGTCCTTGACCTCTCCCAAACTTATTCTATTTATAGCCTCCTAGCTCAACCGAAAGTAGTTAATAGCTAATAACAGAAAACAACTATTGACCAACTAGTCTATTTATTTTTCTAGAATAGACTTGACCCGATTCCTATCACTTAAACAATCAAATAAAAACAAAGGTACGAAGAAAGGCAAAGAAAAGTACAGAGTACTTTTCTGTAGAACTAATAGAATTCATTGGAGTTGAATGCTGAAATGTTGATTTCCAGTTCCGACACAAACGGTTGGTGGCGCTTGATGAGTTACTATTTCTTTTATTTTTCCTTAGTTCTAAAATAACATTCCTTTTATTTTGCTTTGTATGTAAGTTTATATGGATTGTTTCGTTCTCTTTTTCCTTTTTCATAAACTTCGCTGTGATGTCAACGCTTCGTGCTCAACTCTTTTTTTTTCTCCTTTGGGCCTACATTTCAAAGATCTGACATTAGATTCCAATTATAAGCACAATCTGGATAGATATAGTGCACTCTACACGTTAGATCAAACGATCTTACAAGTTTACTCACGATCTTAACGACGGTTATTAAATCACAAAATCCGTCAAGTTTATTTCATCCGAGAAGTAAAGTGACACCCCCAAACCATATGAAGATACAATCAAGATGATTACTTAACCCTGGACAAATGTTTGCACAACATTAAAAAATTACCTTCAAAATAGTCAAGATAAGATTTTCCAATCCTATCTAACGGGCAATACTTATCTCTCCCATGCCGTAACTCCAAATTTCTTTCCACAGGTTTTTGGAGTTTGGCATCATGCAAAAGCTTTTCATATTCCGTTTGGTCAAAGGGTCTCTTGAGGAAAGTGATGACCTTCTGTCTAAATTCAGAGCCCGCGTCCTTGCACACAGGTTCAAATGTGTTTCCTACCTGAAAATTATTACAAAGGGCACTACATTTTAAAAAGTTTGCATTAACTGAAAAAGAACAAAATAGAAATCTGCCATTGGAGAAATATACAACCTCGCAGTAATGCATTTGAGGGGAAAATGAATGAGATCTTCCTACATTAGAGAACTTGGAATAATCTATTTCAACAACCTCATCATCCCCGGAATCATCATGATCATATTCAACAGCATGCTTATTTGGAGACACAGTTTTAGATGCATGCTCTTCACAGTGCACTTTCATAGCTTGCAGGAGAAGAGCATAATCTTTATCTACATAATTTTCTTCAAGTACGGTCTGTGAAGTTTTCTGTTTTTTCATTGAGTTGCTCCTCGTAATACGCCTCTGTACATTCTTATGAATAACTCTTTCTCCCTTAGGCAGCGGAGTAAATGGTTGGACCATTTCGTCCTCCTTGATGTTTGGAGCCTCAGAACTTCCCAGGCCACCCTTTGCACCATTTGACATTTTCCCCTTCACATTCTTCCAATTGTTTCCTTCTACTTTATCTCCTTTCCTCCCCTTCTTCAGTGCACACGTGAGATCATCATTTCGATCAGCGTTGTGGTTCCCTTCTTTTTCATAGTTTATGAACGTGCGCACTCCATTAGCTTCAAATGCAGTCGCATAAGACACCCCATCATGTTTAAAACTATTCAAAAACATCATATAGTCAGGATCATAGTCTTTATTGCCATTTGCGTCATCTTTATTATGGTCTGGATTATATCCCCTTTCAGCATCACCTTCTTGATGACTGCCATATCTGATTTCTAAATAACGCTTATAATCTCC
Organism: Cuscuta europaea; assembly: GCA_945859875.1. NCBI lineage: Eukaryota > Viridiplantae > Streptophyta > Magnoliopsida > Solanales > Convolvulaceae > Cuscuta > Cuscuta europaea. Next base: position 40,199,219 of record CAMAPE010000038.1, read on the forward strand.
GTCGATCATGATCTCCTCCTCAAAATTGGAACCATCTGAATCATGCTTCCTGTTCTTCACTGTGCTTGAGAGATTATTATTTTCATCCCACTCATCGCTAGAACTCCCTTCCTTCTCATAGTCAATAAACATCAGTAATCCGTTCTCTTCAAATGCAGTTCCATAAGACACCCCATCATGTTTAATATTATTTAAAAACATCACATAGTCAGGGTCATAGTCTTCATTGCCATTTGCGTCATCTTTATTATGGTCTGGATTATATCCCCTTTCAGCATCGCCTTCTTGATGATTGCCATATCTGATTTCTAAATAACCCTTGTAATCTCCGTCGATCATGACCTCCTCAAACGTGGAACCTTCTGAATCATACTCCATGTTCTTCACTTTGCTTGAGAGATTATTATTTTCATCCCACTCATCGCTAGAACTCCCTTCCTTCTCATAGTCAATGAAAATGAGTAATCCGTTCTCTTCAAGTGCGGTCACATATGACTTGATTCCTTTTTGTTTAGTGTTATTTAAAAACATTACATACTGAGAGTCAAAATCATCATTGTCATTGTTAATAGGATTATCACTCCTTTCAAGGCTTCTTCCTCTTTGAGAACTGATGTATTTGATTTCTAAGTAGGACAGATAATCTTTATCTTCAAAATGTGACCTCCCATAAAGGTTCCTTACCCGCGCAGTCATTGTCTTGCAGAATATATATAGGCAATTCTCAGGACATAAACCCTATATTTTCCTCACAGGTGATTGATTCACGAATTATATTGTCACGTGCATTTAGAGAGAGTTCCTCAATTCCTACCACCAGCTTTAGAAACAAATAATATAGCTGATTGTGAGTTGCAAAAAAAAAGAGCACCTATGTCGGGCAGAGGGAAAGAAGTAGAGCTTGAGTCGGCGGAATGCGTCACCTGAAAGTCGCCGTAGAGAAGGAGGTTGGCGGATGATAGAGGGGAGCAATTTATGTGTCAGTGACGATGATGACATTCGACTGGCTTGCGCTGCTCCAGTCCATGGGCTTTGCTTAAGAAGGTAAAAAAAGTACAAATATGTTATATGTATACACAAAGTGTACACGCCCACACTCTATAAATACTTCTCTATTTTTACACTCTCTCTTTACATCTTACCCTTCTCCCTCCCTTATTTCTTTTTTCTTTGTTTCTTTCTTTTCTCCGCAAAAGAAATGTATAAATGTTGCTTTAACTATTTATATTGTCACGTTTTGGTATTTTAACTTTTAAATGAATCAAAATAGTACTTTAACTATAAATAATTGTTTCAACTTGTAATATTATTCAAATTTTTGACCAAAAAATCATACATGACGGCCGAAATTTTATGCGTAAAATCCAATTCACCTTATCTTTTGTCCATGTAATCACTCTATACGTGGAATTTTGATCGCCATGTTGGATTTTTTCACCGTATATTTGAATAAATATTCAATTTGAAAAATTAATACATAGTATATAGTTATGGTACTTATTTGATTCATTTAAGATAATTTTTTTATTCTTTTAAGATACGGAGTATAAGATACCAAAACTCAACTATATCAATAGTTACGGTACCATTTATGCATTTCACCTCCCAAACAACTCACTCGTCCTGTTTCTCTTTTCCTCCATTTTCATCTTCATCATCTCCCCTTTTCATCGTCTTGTTCATCTTTCATCACTAACATCATCCCATAATATTTCATCTTCACTATCTCCATCATCTTCCATTTCCATATCTTCCATATCCATCATTTTCATCACATTTCATATCCATTACATCATCATTTTTACAATAATTAGCTTATAGGATTGGGGGACAGAGAAATTTGAGTCACCGGAAAGTCATCGGAAAGTTAGTTAATATTCGTCGGATTTTTTGTCTGTTTTGACACTGGTTTTTTTCAGTGTTTGTGTGCCCAGACAAACTTGTTATGAACAAACGAGAAATGTACAAATTGTATATGCACAGACAACTAAATATCTGCACACATATATTGGTTTCCGTGCAACCAAACGCCGTCAATTCTACCATGCATCACAAAACTCAATGTTCGTATACACATTTAGTAGTCTCTACACAAACAATTTATATATATATTTTTTTGAAATGAACAATTTTGTCTATGTGCCGAGACAAATTTTTGAGCACAGACAAAACATGAAGAATTGTCTGTATACACACAATTAAATGTCTGTGCAGACACATTGGTTTCCGCGCAACCAAACTCTGGCATTTCTGCAACACAACACGCAAACCATTGTCTGTGCACTGACGTTTAGTTGTGTGTACACAAACAATTTGTATATTTTTTGTTCGTTCTTAAAAATTATGTCAGTGTACACAGACATTGAAAATAAGCAGTGCCTGTATACACAGAAAAAATTCGGGTGAATGTTCATGTATAATTTCCCGACGAATATAAATTCGACAACTCAAACTTTTTGTTTCCAATAGACTCTAAAAGATCATAATAGGATGATGGGGTGATGGATATGGAAGATGGTGAAGATGGGAGATAGGATGATGAAATGCGGTGAGATGGGTGGAAGTGGGAGATGGTGAAGATGGAGATGAAATGGCAGGGGGACTAAGAGGAAGTGGGGGGTGTTCGTATGATGAGAGGAGGGAGAGAGGGAAAAGTAAAAAGTGAGAAGCTTATAAAGGATGTAGGGGTGTAACACCATCCCCAAGTATATTTAATTTTATCAAGTTATGTATTGAACCTTGAAAAATGAGTAATTAATGATGGTCCCAGATAGAGGTAAAAGTCTAGAGGGGGTGAATAGATTTTTAAAGCTTTTTTCTACTTTAAAAACATTCCCCAACTAGATAGAGTGAACTATAACCTTTTTAGAGATTATAGATGCACAGCAGAAGTCTTGACCTCTATGAAAACGGTGGAGATAACTTTCTAGTAGATGGATGTGTGAATTAAGGTAATTAGCCAATAAGAGTGTTCAGGAAAGATACTTAGCTGAGTCACATAATGGATTATATGTGAGCACTTGGCTGAGCAGTGGTATTGGCAGTAGGGTACTGCTGAGCCAGCCGCTGAGTTGAACTTGGAGATTTAAGAGGTATGATTATGCAAGCTTCTGGGGTGAGGCAAGGTAAGGCTAATGTGGTCTTCAGATGTCCTTGAAAGGTGAATTTGGATGGGCAGTTGACTTAGCAGTTGGATGAAGTGAGGCAACTGCTGAGTAATGAGCTTCTTCTTCCAGGAACTGTGTTTGGTAAAATAAAGTGCTAGGCTTTGGCTATCTTGGGTGAGTGTTTGGTGTGTGCTTTGTTTTAGAAATGAAAAATCAACACACGATGTATGCTTGGTTCAGAGGTGGTGTAATCCTCTTATGTCCAGTCCCACCCTATTTCAGATGGATTTCCACTAATGTATTCATCCCAATACACTTAGTGACAATATAGTCTTTTTCACAAAAGCGACCTAAACTGGAGGTGTTTCACAAGGAGTACACACCACTCCAAGTTACTCAGTCCTTAGATTTGTCTCGATTGATCCAGTGGGAATCAAAATGTACTCTATCCTATCTAACCACACTTATGACTAGAACAGCTGTCCTCCTAAGTGTTTACAACGTCTTAAGAATAACACAAGAAAATACAATTCCAACTAAAAACTAAGCTCTAAAAATATGAAAATACTGAGCAAATCTAAGAGTTTAGTGAAACATGAGTCAAGCTAGAGGTTAAGCACTTTTCTTGCTGGATATCTCTTGAATGCTTAGTGTATTTCTCTACTTTGAAGACTCAAAACTTAGTTTTGAACTCATGCTTCGGCCTGCTTTTATAGGCGTCTCTGTTTGATTAATCTCATCCGTTGGTTGAGATGAATTAATCCTGTTTGTTGAATCTTTGTTTCAGAAGATAACATATTGTTGTTTGTCTTCTTTTTCTGGAGCCGATTTGTTCTTTGTCTTTGCTTGGCTAGCCGCTGAGATTTCTCCTTTATAGGGATCAACTTGGTTGTGCGTCTCATGATCCGGGTCCCACGTACGACTTTTGCATTAAATGTCCTCCATGCTGGATATCTTCAATTTGTGTTCCAGTTAGTAATTTTTTGTTTCGAAATACTTTGCGCCATTTTTGGCTTAAATAAATTTAACTAGTAGGGTATAAACATCCTATTAAGGTAATGATATTACCTTATTGCATTTTTTATTTCCAGTTAAATTTATTTGCTAACAAACGACCTTCAATATTTCCAGCAAATTAATTACTCAAGTCAATGATCAAAATACAGGAACTTTTAAATGATAAGAGCGACATAAAAGGGGAACCTTACAAAAGATGGCATCATCAAAAATATCATATCATCATATTCATCAAAATCTAGGGGATTAACAATTTCCCCCTTATTTTCGATGATGCCCAAAAAGTAAAATAAACACTTAACATGAGTAATTAATTTTGTTTTAAAAGACCTAAGTGTTTATTCTATTTCCCCCCTTTTTGGGTAGCATCAACCACTCATTTTGTCCTTCTTCTGCTTGAAGATTCTCCAGGGACTAGATTGGTGGTTGTTTTTCTTTTTCTTCTTTGCTCGTCCGCCTTTGTGAGCTCATGGAGTTTGGTGTAGTAGACGCGTCGGATGGTTGTCATGGTCAGTGCATCTTCAACACTTGTCACTTGCAGCCAGTTCAGAACGAATTGTTCTTCATCTCTTACGAATGAAGCGACCTGGAGGAGCATGTTCATTGGAGCCATCCTCCAGTTCCTCCATGTGAGGACTCTTTACTTGGTGGTCAAGGGCTTCTTTCTTCGTATGAAAAAGGAGTTTCGATTCAAGTAAAGCAATATTTTCCATTTGATGCGGAGTTAAGGCAGCTTTTTGTCCTTGTTGTGAGGATGTCAATTGTGGAGGGGCCAGAGATAGTTCAAGAGACATTTCATTGGAGGAGTTGTTAGCCATTTGAGCGAATTAAAAGGTTGAAAGGAGGTCTGAAGAAGATGAAATGCGGAGCTTTGCGATGTAGGAACAAATGCTCGTTCAGGAGGATTTATAGCTAAGTGTTTAGACCGTCTCTTCGTGTTTCAAGAATTATCTTTCAAGTAATCGAGCCGTTTGTGCTTTTAATTTTAATGCTCTAGCGGCTGGTTCTCTTTTCATGAGAAAGTGAGAGAATATTCATTAAATGATATTACTGATCATCATTAATGAAGCCACTGATTAAACTACTTGGATCAACATGTGTCGTTCTTGCATGTTGCATGTTGCCATAAATCCCTTTTGTATTGAGATAGTCTGACACCTTCTTTTTGCATGGCTGATCCGTACAGGACTTCCTATGTTTTCTCCCTTTGATATGTTCCGAACCCTTTTTGCATGGATTGTTTTACTTTAGAGATGGACAATTTTTAGGATATTGTTGTTTAGCCGAATTTGGCTAATTAACAATAAGCTTCTAATTTAGGACGCTAATATTTTGTAGGTAGCTAGAATTTTATTAGGACGCTGCATAAGGGCTGGGTGCTTCTAATAGAATTAAGACTTTTACAAAAATAGTAAGGTGCTACTTTCAGTCCATTTTTGAGTTGTAGAGATCAATGTCGTACCTTATTTGGAATGGGTTCAAAATTCCACTTGATTGTGATTCCAGTAAGTGGGCCAGCCTTTCTTTGTCCCTTTTTGTTGACAACCTTTCTCTCAATCTTGTGAGGCAGCAAGTTGGTTATTAGTCAACTGTGGAGCCTTCTACTAATTAGCTTTTCCTTCTTCCTCTCTTTTGAATTGAGTATACATTCCCCCTCAGTAGGTGCTTGATCGTTGCTAGGAATTCCCCCTCAATTGTTGCTTTAGGGAATAAATTTCCTCCTTAATAGGTGCAGGGTCATTCCTTCAATTGATCAAGATCATCTAGCATTCCAAGCTCTTGTATGAGTATTGAATCTTGTTTCATTCAATGGCTTGGTGAAGATATATGTGATTTGCTTCTCTGTGGGAATGTATTCCAGTTTAATGGTTTTCTTCTCAACGTGCTCTCTTATGAAGTGGTGCCTGATCTCAATGTGTTTGGTCCTTGAGTGAAACACTGGATTGTGGGTGATTGCAATAGCACTTGTGTTATCACATAGTATGCTAATTTCTTTTTATTCTTCACCATAATCCTTCAATTGTTGTTTCATCCAGAGTATTTGGGCACAACAGCTGCCTGCCGCTATATACTTTGCTTCTGCAGTGCTTGTGGCAATTGAATTATGTTTCTTACTGAACCATGAAACAAGTCTTCCTCCAATTAATTGACAAGTTCCAGAGGTACTCTTTCTATCAATTTTGCATCCAGCAAAGTCTGAGTCTGAATAGACATAAAGTTCGAAGCCTCCGTTTGTTGGGTACCATAATCCATAGTTAGGATTATCTTTGAGATACCTCAATATCTTCTTTGCAGCTAATAGATGGCTTTCTTTGGATTTAGATTGGAACCTTGCACATACCCCAACTGAGTAGGAAATATCTAGCCTACTAGTAGTGAGATATAGAAGAGAATCAATTAAACCTCTATAGAGTGTAGGATCAACATCATTGCCATCCTCATCTTGACTTAGTCCTTGTGAAGTATTCATGGGGATCTTTACAGTGGACTTGTTTTCAACTTTGAATTTCTTCATTAGATCACGGGTGTATTTTGATTGGTTGATGAAGATACCTTGTGGAGTTTGCTTCACTTGTAGTCCCAAGAAATAGTTCAACTCTCCCATCATGCTCATCTCGAATTTCTTTTGCACGAGAGTTGAAAGTTTATCATATAATGCTTGATTTGAGCTTCCAAAGATTATGTCATCAACATAAATTTGAACAAGCAGCATGTGTGGACCTTCTTCAATTTTGAACAATGTTTTGTCTACTTTGCCTTTAGTGAACCCATTATTCACTAAATATTCAGAGGGGAGTATCATACCAAGCTCTAGGTGCTTGTGTTAAGGCCATAAAGAGCCTTGTTTAATTTGTACATCTGGTCCTTCTCTCGGTTGATTTCAAAGCCAGGAGGTTGCTCCACGTAAACCTCTTCTTCAAGTAGACCATTGAGGAAGGCGCTTTTCACGTCCATTTGATAGACACTGAAATACTGAATTGCTTATGGGCAGCATATTGATAACCACTTACGCGGCATTGTAGTAAAACGGAGTCTAACCTTTCGGTTTTTCCCCGAGTATCGTGTCTCTTGAGGAATGGCGGAGGAGTTTCTTGATTTTAAGTTCAGTCACAGATTATCGCAAATCGTTGGAAGCTTTCCAAATTAAAACTTTTGATTGATTTTCTAAACTAGTTTTTGAAAAAGAAAGTAAATTAAATTGTGCAATTACTAATTATGACACAAAAATAAACTAATATGAATATAATACTAAACTCTGATTGGATTGATCAAAGAAGGGCAATGAATTGAGTAATTAGAAATGGATATATTCTTGGACCTAATAATCAGGGGAATTAAAAACTAAAATTGGACTAATAATTTCTTTTCTCATAGACAAGAATAGAAATTACTTCCATTAATTTATCTTATTTCTAGATTTCATTAATGTATTCAAAAATGGTTGGCTTGAATTAAATTCTAATCTCATAGACAAGACGGAAATAATTCTCCAATATTTTAATTAATAAAAATAGCCAAATTCATTAACTAATCAAACTCATTATTTAAGCAATTTGAATTTATTTCTCATAGACAAGATGTAAATCTCTTTCATTAAAATTTTCTATTTCTAGGCCTTATTAATGTGCTTGAATATGGTTGGCTCAAATTATTTTCTAATCTCATAGACAAGTTAGAAATAATTTTCCAAAATTTAATTAATGAAGATGGCTAACAATTATTAATTACTATTTCATCAATTTGAATAACTAGTCCAATTAGTTAATTTTAACCACTAATTTTCGGCTAACAAGTCAATTCATATTCCTTTATTCAATTCATGCCCAAAACAAATTTAACTACTAAACATTATTTTTGCATTCAACAATATAGTAAATAAATTAAACATTAACAAGGAATTAAACAAATATAATAGCAAAAATTAAACAAAAATTAAATTCTGGCAAAATAAACTTGCAGTGGAATAAACTGGAATTAGGACCGTAATTATTTTTTTTCTATTTTTAACTAATTAATTTAATTTGTTCAATAACAACTAATTACCGAAATTAGTTAAAAATTACTTGTGCTTCGTGAAAATTAACTTTCTTCAGACAAATAACAGGCTTGAGGCTAGTGAACAACTATATAATTAATTGGAATGAATTCAACATCAACAACTATTTTATTTAATTTTTGGAAGAAAATGCGAAATACTTGATAAATATTCTGGAAATTTTGGAAGAACAGATCGAACAAACAAGTTGTATATTCAGATTTTACAGATCGAGAGGATGAAAATGCATATATAGAACTTACAAATTGAAGCTAAAATGAAGAAGATATGGAAGATTGAAGTTTCTCTCTCCCAAAATCCTATGAACTTGCGGAAATAAAAGAAGAACTGGAGGTTTTCGAACTGAATTAGGGTCGTGAATGGTGTGTTTGAGTTCAGCAAAAATCGGGCTATTTATAGGTGAAATTTTCCCGTAGGCGATCTGAAGGGCCGCCGCCCTTCACCTGGATTTGGCCGCCTGCCGTCTTTTCGCCGGCAGCGGAACGTGCCTCATGTCACATCTCCGCAGGCGGTCACGGAGGGCGGCCGCCTGCCGTTTCTGTCTGGCCGCCTGCCGTCTTTTCACACCGACGATCGTTGGCTTTGTCGTCTTGTGTCGTAGGCGGTCACCGAGGGCGGCCGCCCTTCGGGGGGTGTCGACAACCTTTGATCTTTTTCGGGTCCGGTCAAGGTCCAAAATGTTGACTTTCCAAAAATAGCGTAGGCGGTCCGGAGGGCGGTCAGATCTGGCCGCCTACTTGACCGCCTTCGGGCTTCTTTGACCGTCTTGTTATGTACTGTGTGCTCTTCAACTTTCCCTTCTGGACCACTTTGAAATTTCTGCTTCCTTCTTTAGATATGGATTTATTTGTTACTCAAATTGACTCATTTTGTGCTCAATTGGCCCGAAATTTCACCAAACATATTATGACTGTAGTTTTCACCTGAATTCATGAAACATGAACCAAAATATCCAAAAAGTGCCTTGTTTTTCTATTTTCTATACAAAAATCGCTTAATTTTGCAAGAAAAATAAGTACAAAAATGGACTTATCACATACGGTAAGAATATCCTTATTGCTTCAAGTCTGGCAACTCCGGCAAAGGTTTCATCAAAATCTATTCCTTCCTCTTGGCAGTATCCTTTGGCCACCAGCCTTGCCTTGTTCTTAACAATGATGCCTTCCTCATCCATTTTGTTCCTATCACATGTTGATGATAGGGTCTGGACACAAGCTCCCAAACGTTGTTTCTTTCGAATTGATTTAATTCTTCTTGCATGGCTTGTATCCAGTCAGAATCTTGTAGGGCTTCTTCAATTTTCTTGGGCTCTGTTCGTGAGATGAAGCATGAGAACATTGCTTCTCTCTGGATTGATGCTCTAGTTCGAACCCCTTGGTTGATGTTTGAAGGATCGATCCCACAGTCGGGAGGCAGCCTACCGATATTGTCCGCTTTAGGTTGCCCCTCACTGATTTAAAACGCGTCGATAGTGGTGAAGAACCTAGGCCTTATAAGGTACCAAGGACTCTCCTAGCCCACCGGTGTGGGATTCTTTGGCATTCCTACTGAAGAGGCAGGTTTAAGATGCGCGAGTTTCCCCGACTCAAGGGACTGGTAGGCCCATACCTTACAATCCTCCCCCACACCGGTGCTACCCCTGGCTCTGATACCAATTGAAGGATCGATCCCACAGTCGGGAGGCAGCCTACCGATATTGTTCGCTTTGGGTTGCCCCTCACGGATTTAAAACGCGTCGATAGTGGTGAAGAACTTACGCCTTATAAGGTACCAAGGACTCTCCTAGCCCACCGGTGTGGGATTCTTTGGCATTCCTACCGAAGAGGCAGGTTTAAGATGCGCGAGTTTCCCCAGCTCAAGGGACTGGTAGGCCCATACTTAACAATGTTACCAATAATTTGGTGAGGAGGATGTTGGTTCAACCATCTTATGTCAGATGTTTGATTTAATTGAGTCAGTTGTTCATTCCTCTTTTTCTTCAATATCTTCTAGTAGAGTTGGGGGATTGGGAACCTCAACCCTTGTGCTTGGTTCAGCTGGAACGTCTGGAGAGTTGATTCTGGATGAGTCAGCTGTTGGCAGTGGTTTGCAGTTTAAATCAACTGCTGGCAGTGGTTTGTAGTTTGAGTCAACTGCTGGCAGTGGGCTGTCCTTCGAGCCAGCTGCTCCCAGAATTTTGTTTTTCTTTTCATTACTGGGAAGGCAGCTTGGAGCCTTTCCAGTTTCATTTTTTTCTTCAGATGGTTCTTCTTCATTTTTCTTGTGAGCAGTTGAGTGGTTTTCAAAAACCACATGTATAGATTCTTCTACAACCAGAGTTCTTTTGTTTAAGATCCGGAAAGCCTTACTTATAGCTGAGTAGCCCAGGAAGATCCCTTCATCAGATTTGGGATCAAATGGCTTGAGGTAATCTTTTCCATTATTTAGAATGAAACATTTGCATCCAAACACATGGAAATGACTAACATTTGACTTCCTTTCCTTCCATAGTTCATAAGGAGTCTTTTTGTGAGTCTTGTGGATAAGACTTCTATTCTGGATGTAGCAGACCGTGTTAATTGCTTCTGCCCAAAATCTTTTGGGTAAACCTGCTGCTTCAAGAATTGTTCTTCCAGCTTCTTTGAGAGTTATGTTCCTTCTTTCAGCAACACCATTTTGTTGTGGTGTTCTTGCTGCTGAAGTTTGGTGATGGATTCCATTTTCTTCACAGTACTGAATTATTATTGAGTTCAGGAATTCAGGACCTCTATCTGACCGAATATTCTGAATTGAGAGGCTTTTCTCATTCTGGATTAGTTTCATCAATTCAGGGAGCTTCTTCTCTGTTTCATTCTTCTTCTTCTTCAGGAATAAGATCCGAGTGTATCTGGAGTAGTCATCAACTATAACCAGGGTGTACCTTTTGCCACTTAAGCTTTTTGGTTCAATTGATCCAAACAAATCAAGGTGCAGTAGGCTCAGTGGTCTAGTTGATGACTCGTCTTTTTTTATCTGAATGATACATTCAGAGGTGGTCTTCCTTGAAGTTGATTTATGGAAGTCCTTTCACCAATCCCTTCTTGGATAGCTTGTTGATGGTTTTGAAATTGAGATGGTTGAGTTTGTTGTGCCAGTCCCAACTCAATTTTGAATCTGCTTTGGTTACTAGGCAGATCCCTTCCTTTGTGTTGCTCCAATCAACAACATACATATCATTCTTTCTTCTACCATTGAGCACAACTTTGTTATTTTGGACATCTCTGACCAAGCAGATGTCCTTGGAGAATGTTACGTTGTAACCGTTGTCGCAGAGCTGGCTTGTGCTTATTAGATTGAACTTCAATCCTTTAACATAGAATATGTTCTGGATTGTAAGTCCGCATTTGATCACCGTCTCCAGCTCCTTTGGTTTCTCCTCTTTTCTCCTCATTCCCAAACGTTACTTTGGGTACTTTTCCAGCCTTGAAATTTGACAGTAGCCTCCTGCTTCCGGTCATGTGCCTGGAGCAGCCTGAATCTATGTACCACTCTTGCGAGTCAGTTGCTCCAGCACCTTCCTGTATTTATCAGTTTTGAGCAGTAGCCCATAAGTTAGTGGACATCTTCCTTTGTATGAGTTTGGGCATCCATGCCCATCTAGAACCATTTAAATTTAAGATGATGGATCTATAGTCATTCGGAGTATTGTAATCATAAGGGATGGCTACATATTTGTGAACATTATTTCTTTTGAAGTTGGGAGAAGGAATATGTGCATTGAGAGGGATCAACTTTTTCTTTGGACTGTTGTTGGTCCTTTTGATAGGCTACCAACTGGTTCTTTGGTTTGATTGGTCATCTTGGAAGTTGGGTTTGGACAGGAGTTGAGATTTTGATCAGGGAGCGGGCTGGTTCTTTCTTTTTGGAAGAATTTGGGAATGAGATTTTTGTTGGTTTGTTGTTCTTGTGTTCTGTTGGCTTGTGGTGGTGTGTTTTGTGATGGGAGAGTAATTTAGAGAGTCTTTCAGTGGTTGAGATAAGGGCGAATAACCTAGTCCTGTGTTCTTCCATTTGTGTTGGATTTCCTCAACAATAGGGAGAGTGAGGGAGCTCAGTCTTTCTTTTAAACTATTGTTTTCAAGTTCAAGAAAATCTTTCATTTTTATTACTTCACCCATTTGAGCTTGGGCTACTTTTAGATTTTCTTGAATTATGAAAAGGTCATGGGTGCCGATCGGCTCAAGGTCCGATCAGATAGCCAACTAGTGGTCAACCAAGTCAATGGCACAGCCGAGGCAAAAGAAGAGAGGATGAAGGCATACAAAGAACTGATCGAGGAACAAATCAGTAAGTTCGAACAGGTGGTACTCGACCAGGTATCTAGAATAGATAATGTTGAGGCAGATATCTTATCTAAGTTGGAAAATGCAGCCTTTGATGATCGAGCGCAGATGATCCCAGCTCACATCTAGCGGTTTGCCCATCGGGAAACCTTGACAACCCTGAAAATCATGATCCTCCAAGTGGAGGCTATCTCTTATGTCGTTCCTAGTTGGGTCACAGATATGACTACTTATCTACAGGACGGGACTCTCCCAGAGGACAAAAATTCAGCGTATAATATCAAGTGCATTCAGAGGTGGGCTTCCATGTTCGAGCTGGTGGATGGACAATTATACAAAAAGACATTTGGAGGACCGTATCTAAAGTGCCTTCCACCCGGTCTAGCAGTGGCGGTAATGGAAGAAATTCACGAGGGTATCTGTTCAAGCCATCAGGGGCCTAAAACAATGGCAAGGAAAATCATCTTGCAGGGATACTACTGGCCAACCATCCAACAGGATTTTTTTGCACATACCAGGAAGTGCAAGGTTTGCCAGCTATATGCACCGGTTCCCGGTTGGCCAGCTACTTTCTACACTCCAATGACCATCGCTCTTCCATTTGCTAGGTGGGGGATCGACTTGCTAGGACCCCTACCTACTGCCCCCAGAGGACGAAAGTATATCATCGTTGGGGTTGATTACTTCACCAAATGGGTGGAGGCCGAACCACTAGCTAGCATCACAGATTTCCACTGCCAGAAGTTCATCTGGCAGAACATTATCTACCGGTTCGGCCTCCCCGAGCAGATCATCTCAGAGAACGGAATGCAGTTCATGAACAGGAAGTTCGAGGATTACTTGGTCAAATGGGGGATCAAACATTCCAGAGCATCTGTGGCATACCCCCAAGCGAATGGCCAAGTGGAAAATATGAACCAGACCATCATGGACGGTATGAAGAAAAAACTAGAAGAATGTTCCTCGTCGTGGCCGGATCAACTGAATTACATCCTATGGACGTATAGGACCACACCCGAACGGCTACAGGGGAAACACCTTTTGCCCTCGCTTACGGTTTCCAAGCCAAGGTTCCAACTGAAGTCTTAGTTCCCACACACCGAACGGTGCACTACAACCCAGAACACAATGAGGATAATCTACGGGCCGAATTGCACTTCATCGAGGAAAGAAGGGATCTAGCTGCAAGACGGATGGAGGAATATCATAGGGCGACAAGGTGATACTTTGATAAACAAGTAAAAATCCGATCAATCGAAGTAGGGCGACATATTGAAGGTAATGTCAAGACCATAAGTATGGACGAGCCGAGCACCATTCGGTAACACGGATGAGCCGTCCGGGGGATCGGAACTGTGGTTTTTAAATCTCGCCTCAGTCATTAGCTTCAATGGACCCCGACGACATGAGATCGAAGGGAAAAATCCTTAAGCAATTGATTTGGAAGTGAGTCGCCATTTTAGCTATAAGTGGGAAATGACCCGACTAGGCGATCTTGTTTATAGTTTGAAAATGGTCATCTCAAACCCCTAATATGGATTGTCCGGATCGGATGAAACCGGACGGATTGCATCGGAATTTTGGGTTTGGAAGATACAAAGAGCAATGAAATAACATGATCGGGGAAAGAATCAAGTTTTATTCTTCGGCACTACTGGCCGGAAAGTACAAAAGAAATCGAGAGATACAAAAGCATAAACTATGCTACTGGATGATCCTCAGGCAGGGAAGATATAAGTTGAGGATCGTCAGAAGGCCCCGAAACTTCAGAAACTGCTTTCTGCCTCTTCTCAATAACCCGATCATAAGTATTGCCGAACAGATCATCAAAACCTAATTCATCAGGATCGAACGGCTTGGGAAATGTTTCATGATCAGATCAAGATTCCGATCGAGCAGCAGATCTTGGCTCTATTTCACTGTCTTCTCAGTCAAAACATCCAGAAAGGCTTTCCCCTCTGATGTGCCATCCAGGAGCTCGATCCCCGCTTTGATCGGGTCTTCACTCTCACACAGAAATTGACCAAGATGAGTGATCGGCTTAAACTTGCAAGTGTACAAGTGCCAATGTAGTAATAAATTCCGGTATAAATACCGGGTCGAACACAAGGAAACATTGTGTTTATATGATTCAAAAAGGGAAAGGGGTTTAGTAAAAGACTTATGAAAAGAGTAAAGATTTTTGGTTTTTCAAGAGATATTAAAGCAACCAAGGGTTCGGGATTACTCCTAAACGACTCCTAGTGATGAATATATGTTCTTTCGCCAATTCTTATGAGTGGAATGTCACTAAAGTATTCTAACTCCTGTTACGGCAGCGATATTGTGATTAATTCTACGTGTGAATCCCGTCAGGTTCACATTCATCTAAAATTAACCCCATTGAAGATTAGGACATTATAAAAACCACCATACTCAATTGAGGTATATTTCTATCCACAATAGGAATATGTCTAACCTTTAAGTGCACGGTTTATAACTCAACGTTAATTGCTCAAATAAACCCAACGATATAATCATACGTTGTACACCGTAATCATACACATTAAAATATAAAGGAAAGATCATATTAATTTGGTTGAGAACATACATCAAACACCTAGAGTGCGTAAAGTTTCATCCCTAACCTTGGCTATGGAAAATTAGCTAGAACAATTCATAATGAATTTACAAGTATTGAAATGATAAAATACAATGAAATACATAAGAAAATGATACCACAACTCCAAAGCTATGGTGGACAAAGCTTTCCCCAAGTGTAGAACTTCTCCCAAGGCCAAGGGGTTGCTCTTGGGATGCCAAAGTAGAAGTAAAGTGTGTAGAATATGAAATAATGTGTTGAGAGGGCTTCAATCCTCTTAAATATTGAGTTATCAACGGCCATTTTCGGATAAGGAAGCAAGCTCCTTAATGGGATTTGGTGTTTTTCCCGAATGATTGTGATGACCGTTGCTTGTTTTAATCAGCTCCAGGCGAAAGGCGGGCGACATTCGCAAAAGCCGGGCGGCTTTTGCGCGTTTAAAACAATCTTCTCCGCTCCATGGACCGAAATCCGGGCGGCTTATGCCAAAATCCGGGCGGCTTTTGGTTCGTTTTATTGAATAAATTCCACGGCGCCCAAAGTCGGGCGCCTTTCATGAAAGTCGGGCGGCTTTCGTCTTGTTTTGCTCCGGGTGCTTTTCCTTCATCTTCGGACGGCAACTGGATGACTGGTTGGTGAAAACCGGCCGGTTTTGGTGAAAGCCGGGCGGCTTTCACCCCTTTGGTGCATTTTCCTTTTCCTCTTTTGTTCTTCGGGATGCATTTGGTTGACCTTTACTTGTCGGGATTCTTCGTGTGTCTTTTCATCCTCGTATTTGATCCAATTGTCGGTTATAATATTTCTTGCAAAACTAGACATATGTGTGAGAGTTTTATTCTTTTAAGTATAAAAGCGTTTATAAATTATTGTATAAAATACATTAATAAAACGCTTATCAAATACCCCCACACTTGAGCTTTGCTTGTCCTCAAGCAAATTTAAAACTTTTTTTTTGTGGAATTATTAAGTCAAAACCTTAAGAAAAATTCTTTTGAAAAAAGTTTTGGAGGACAAGGGTTTTGCTAAAATATTTTTGAAAAAATATGGACCAAAACTGAACAAATTAAGGAGAAAAAATCCTGCAATTTAGAAGTTTAAAGACCACCCCCACACTTGTTCCACAATGTCTCAATGTGGATCACAAAGAGCAATCAAAGCAAGGTAATACACACATAGCACAAAAATACATTAGTCAAATTAACAACAAAAAGGAGTTTTAGCAAGACTAGATAAAAATTGTTTTAAGTTTAGTACACTTCCCTTTTTTGTCAAATTTACTCATCATTCTCATCTCCATCTTCTCGGGAAGGGAAAAAGAAGTTTGGATCGTAGGGTGGCGGTGGTGGTATGTTGAAATGTCTCCCCAGCTCTTGGAAATAGTAGTTCATGCTCCACAAATGACCCCCCATTCCTTGGATAACATGGCGTTGATCTCTCAAGTCCCGTCTATGCACCGCAAGCTCCGTGCGGATTTGACCAAATTGCCCGGTCAAGTAGTCCATGTCGTAATGAGCTCCGGCTTGGGGTACGTGAGCTGCCTCTTCATGGTGTTCCTCATGGCCTCCCGCGGGCTCCCCACCTTGGGCTTCTCCTCCTTCTATCATCTCTTCTTCATTTTCCTCCGTACAACTCTATGGAATTTCGCCACGCACCTCCATGGTCCTCCGTGCGGCGGTTGGAAATAGCGAAGGTGTGTCATGACACTATCATCAAGCACGCCGTGCATCTCCCGCTCTTCTTCTCCTCTAAAACTAACACCAAAATGTTCAAAAAATTTAGAGAGCAAGACAGGGAAAATGAAGGCCTTATCTTGATTGTTGCTCAAGGCCGCGCTCCATAATTGTTTGATGATGATGCCCGAGAGAGGAATCCCCTCATGACGACCAAGCCCGATGTGCATCCTATATGCAAAGTAGAGGTCGGCACTTCGAATTTTTTTGTAGCCGCTTGCTCTCGGCATGACGTTGAATGAGTAGAGGTACATCAAAAGCCGGGTCTGGATGTGTGGTTGGCCAAGGTTCTTGGTCATTAGATCATGTCCTTGCAACCCAAAATATTGCATTGCATCCACAGGGTTGTAGTTCCCGTCGCTATTCATCGTTCCGGCTTGGGAAGGGGTGAAAGGAGTGCCAAACTTGGTGATGTGAAATTGAGAGCTCAAAAGGTCATTGGTGATAGTAATTTTGACCCCTTTGACTCGGCTCTCAATCATCTTTTGGGCGTAATTCCCGTCAACATTTGCGAAGAACTCCTTGACGAGTTCCGGGTAGAAAGTGCCTTCGAGATGTAGCACCGGCTCCCAATTGATATTATCGAAGGGCGCGGAGAGCTGGAACTCGTGATCAATAGGTTGTGAGACTGTCTTTTCAATCACAAAATCGTTGTCCCAGGACTCTAGGTAACGCTCGTAGCATTGGATGTTGACAAACCGACTAGCCGGCAAGATGGTGGAGGAGGCCGCAGGTGCCTTGTTGTTCCTAGCTCGCTTAGGGTTGCTCGGCCCGGCTTCGTTGCTCACAGATTTTCCCTTTGGAGTCATTTCAACCTACAAACTCAAACAATTTCTAGTCAATTTCTCAAAAAAATTTGACATGGATTCCCCTAAAAATTGACTATAATCTCAATCTATCACAAGGGACAATGTAATCACAACCTCATTCATCAACAAGTAATCACAAGAATTTAATTGAAAAACCCCAAATTTAAACAAGAATTTCGAACCCTAAGCCCCAATTTTAATCAGGTAGCAAAAATTTCAAAATTTTTGAAAATAACAACTTGAAAAGAGGTTATAATGCTTCATACAAGCAATATAGACAACAATAACAAGATATCATGCAATGAATTTGGCCAAATAGCTATCAATTTGCATAAACCCTAAATTTCGAAATTGGGAAGAACAATCAAAACTATCGATTAAATGATGTAATAAGAGTGAAATAAGGGTTAAGGAGTGAAAGTGATTGAGAAATACCTGATTTGAACTTGAAGAATAGGAAGAAATGAGAGAAATCGGGTGCTAGGCTGCTGGTGTGTTCGAACGCCAGCCGATGTTTGCAAGGGTGTGCGTGTGTGTGTTTAAAAGAAAAGGGGTTTTAAAATCCCGCAGCCCGTAAGCCGGGCAACTTTCGCGAAAGCCGGGCGGCTTTCGCTTGACAGTAGGATGCCTGCGCACGTAAGCCGGGCGGCTTACACGAAACCCGGACGGGTTTCGATTTAATTAAATCCAATAAAACTACGGCACCCAAAGCCGGGCGCCTTTCACGAAAGCCGGGCGGCTTTCGTGCTCGAGAAAAATACATGGAATGCAAAACCTGAAAGCCGGGCGGGGTTCGCCTTTTTCACCTATTTCGCCCTTTTTTGTTGAACTTTCGCTTCAAGACTTCAAACTTCTTGCCTTTTTCTCTCCCCCTACACTTGAGTTGCATTGTCCACAAGCAATAGGAGTAAACAAACACAAAAGAAACAAAACATGTAATTAAAAAGGATATGAGATTGGGTTGCCTCCCAATAAGCGCCTTCTTTAACGTCGTTGGTCGGACGTTCTTCGTGATCATTTCTTAGATGGGTAGAAAGTGGTGTAGTATTCTTTGTGCAGCTTCAAATGATGGCTATTCGCAACAAAAGGTGGATTACTTCCTTGTTGGATCATCATTGTTCCAAATGGCTGGACCTCGGTGATGGTAAACGGTCCCGACCAAGGAGATTTCTGTTTTTCGGGGTATAATCGGAACTTTGAGTCATGAAGAAGCACTCTATGCCCAATTTGAAGTTCGATTTCACCTTTCTTTTTGTCATACCATGCTTCAACCTTCTCCTTGTAGATACGAGAATCCTCATGAGCTTCCCGCTTTGGAGTACCTTGGGGTATACTATCAAAACCATTGACATTAAAACATGTGGAGTCGTTAGGAGGATTCTTTTGGGACTCCCAAACATGAAATTCTTGCTGCTCTTCTCCAATACGAAATTTCACTATTACAATCTTGACATCAATAAGAGCGACCGCTGTGGCTAGAAATGACCTCCCGAGAATAACCGGAATCTCCATTTCATCCATTTCTAAAATAAGAAAGTCAACCGGGAGATAAAATTTGCCCACCTTCACAAGAACATCTTCCACCACTCCGATGGGATAACGGATTGTTCTATCCGCTAATTGAAGAGCTATAGTTGTTGGTTTAGGTTCCCCCACACATAGCTTCTTGAATAAGGAGAGGGGCATAAGGTTGATGCTAGCTCCAAGATTACAAAGGGACCTTACTTCTCCTAGACTCCCAATAGGACAAGGAATGGTGAAACTTCCGGGGTCCTTCAACTTTGGAGGTAGTTTGTTTTGGATGATAGCACTACACTCCTCCGTGAGTGGTATGGTTGCAAAATCCACTAACTTCTTCTTGTTATTGAGGATATTTTTCAGAAATTTCGCATATGAGGGTATTTCCGCTATAGCCTCGGCGAAATGGATGTTGATGCTCAACTTGGTAAAATGTCTAGGAACTTCTTGAATTGCTTTTTCTCATCCTTCTTCTTCAACTTTTGAGGGTAGGGAATAGGGGGAACATATGTTTCCATGGGTGGTGGTAATGAGACATGCTCCTCTAGCTTTTCATCTCCTTGCTTCTCCAAGGGTACATCTTGAATAACCGGCCCCTTCATTTCCTTACCACTTCTCAAAGTGATTGCCATAGCCGTTTCTCTTGGATTAACCTCCGTTGTTGTGGGAAATCTTTCATGCTCTCTAGTGGTCCTTTCTTGAGCAAGTTGACCAATTTGAACTTCCAAATTGCGAATGGACGATTTGGTATATTGCTCAAGGCTGTCCATGCGTTGATTAAGCTTCCTATTTTGATCTTCAAAACGCATGTCAAGTTTGGTGAATTGATTGTGGAGATTCTCAATGGATGCCTCCATTCTACTATGGTTTTCTTCATTTTGGGCTTTCATAGCGGCTACATTCTTTTTGAGAAGCTTCATCATCTCCTCCATAGTAGGTTCTTTGGATTGGCCGAATGTAGGAACTCCGGATTGTTGGGTTGAAGAATTTACTTGCGGCTTATAATTATTCCCTTGATTGTACCTTTGTTGATTGTTGGAGAAATTATTTCCTCCTTGGTTTCCTCGTTGCCCGTAAGAGTTCATGTAACTAACATCTTCAAGATGTTGAGATGAGTTACCTTCCACGTTGGAGACACTCTCCACATTTGCTACTTGTTGAACACCTCCAATAACGGTTTGCAAAGCCGTTTGAATTGATATTTGCACATTTTGTTGGACTTTGATTTGAAATTCTTCAAATCTTTTGTCTAGTTCATGAGTGATAGAAATCTCATTCACTCCCGCCACCTTGATGTCTCCTCCTTGAAGTTGAGGATTTGAAGCAATAGACTCAAGAATCCTAAAAGCTTCCGTCTCGGTTTTGTTGCCGATGTATCCCTCCGCTCGATTGTCCACAATAGCTTGACAAGATGGGTTCAAGCCATTGTAAAAAGTGTCTATTTAAGGGTCAAGAGGAATACAGTGATGTGGAGATTCCTTCAACAAAGACTTGAAACGCCTCCATGCGTCTTGAAAGAGTTCTCCAACTTGTTGTTTGAAGTTGAAGATACGCTTGCCTTAGTTCTTGTGTCATTGTTGGTGTGTAGTACTTGGAGATGAACACATTGTATATTTCATCCCAAGTAGTATAGGATGCCGGTGCTTGCTCTAGAAACCACCCTCTTGCCGCTCCCTTCAAGGTGTAAGGGAAGCATTTGAGCCTAAGATCACCTTCATTTAGTCCATTCCTTGGAACACCGTGAATGAACCCATAAAATTCAGTGATGAAATTTAATGGATTCTCCCCCGGTTGTCCATAAAAGTGCGGCATAGCGTTGAAGTAGCTGTTCCGCAACTCATAGTCTCGTGTCGCCTCGCTAAGCACGATGCAAGAAGGAGTAGTTGCAATGACGGGCCTCTTCCTTTCATTGAGAGTGAGAAGTGCGGGAAGCATTGTTGGTACTTTTGCTTCCTTCTTCCGATTCCTTCTACAAGCTCTCTCAATTTCAATGATTGATAGGTTCAAGGTTTGTAGAGCCTTGACTTCTCAATAGCATGCACTAAGAGCTTGTCTACACAACAAAATTCAAAATAATACCAAGTGAAACGTAAAGGGAAAAAAATCAGGAATTTTTGTTGAATCGTATAAAACAAAATCGTTTCCCCGACAACGGCGCCAAAAACTTGATCGACTTAAACTTGCAAGTGTACAAGTTCCAATGTAGTAATAAATTCCGGTAAAAATACCGGGTCGAACACAAGGAAACGTTGTGTTTATATGATTCAAAAAGGGAAAGGGGTTTAGTAAAAGACTTATGAAAAGAGTAAAGATTTTTGTTTTTTCAAGGTATAATAAAAGCAACCAAGGGTTCGGGATTACTCCTAAACGACTCCTAGTGATGAATATATGTTCTTTCGCCAATTGTTATGAGTGGAATATCACTAAAGTATTCTAACTCTTGTTACGGCAGCGAGATTGTGATTAATTCTACGTGCAAATCCCGTCAGGTTCACATTCATCTAAAATTAACCCCATTGAAGATTAGGACATTATAAAAACCACCATACTCAATTGAGGTATATTTCTATCCACAATTAGAATATGTCTAACCTTTAAGTGCACGGTTTATAACTCAACATTAATTGCTCAAATAAAACCAACGATATAATCATACATTGTACACCGTAATCATACACATTAAATTTTAAAGGAAAGATCATAATAATTTGGTTGAGAATATACATCAAATACCTAGAGTGCATAAAGTTTCATCCCTAACCTAGGCTATGGAAAATTAGCTAGAACAATTCATAATGAAATTACAAGTATTGAAATGATAAAATACAATGAAATACATAAGAAAATGATACCACAACTCCAAAGCTATGGTGGACAAAGCTTTCCCCAACTGTAGAACTTCTCCCAAGACCAAGGGGTTGCTCTTGGGATGCCAAAGTAGAAGTAAAGTGTGTAGAATATGGAATAATGTGTTGAGAGGGCTTCAATCCTCTTAAATATTGAGTTCTCAATGGCCATTTTTGGACAAGGAAGCAAGCTCCTTAATGGGATTGGTGTTTTGCCCGAATGATTGTGATGACCGTTGCTTGTTTTAATCAGCTCCAGGCGAAAGGCGGGCAACACTCGCAAAAGCCGGGCGGCTTTTGCGCGTTTAAAACAATCATCTCCGCTCCATGGACCGAAAGTCGGGCGGCTTATGCCAAAAGCCGGGCGGCTTTTGGTTCGATTTATTGAATAAGTTCCACGGCGCCCAAAGCCGGGAGCCTTTCATGAAAGCCGGGCGGATTTCATCTTGTTTTGCTCCGGACGCTTTTCCTTCATCTTCGAACGGCAACTGGATGACTGGTTGGTGAAAACCGGCCGGTTTTGGTGAAAGTCGGGTGGCTTTCACCCCTTTGGTGCATTTTCCTTTTCTTCTTTTGTTCTTCGGGATGCATTTGGTTGACCTTTACTTGTCGGGATTCTTCGTGTGTCTTTTCATCCTCGTATTTGATCCAATTGTCGGTTATAGTATTTCTTGCAAAACGAGACATATGTGTGAGAGTTTTATTCTTTCAAGTATAAAATGTTTATAAATTATTGTATAAAATACGTTAATAAAACGCTTATCAATGAGGTCCCAGAAATTGCCGAGCGGTGTTCTCCAGGGCAACATTTAGCCCTTTCCCTCATTGATAGTCGATCACCGCTTGCCTAGTAATTTTGGAAGTATTGGCAGTATAAGGAACGAGAGGGTTTTCTCCCTCAGCTTTGTCAAACCTCATCCCGGCAGATTTGACCACTTTCACCTTAGCCTTGAGATCCTTGATATCACGACGGCGGATCCTCTCCTCCATCTCGGCCAGTTCGGTCATTGCTCTCTCACCTCTGGTAGCACGGTCCTGCAAATCCGTGATCAGCTTACGAGCATCAGATAGAAGCATCTGACCATCATCCCGATCGCTGGCCAGATGCTTCATCTCCTGCTCGGCCGCCAGGAAAGCCCGATGATAATATACTCCGGCCTACAAACAATGGCAAACAAGATCAGATGAGATCTAGAAATTTAAAAAATGTGTAAATAAAAAATTAAATGGATCTATACCTTAAGAGCCTCTTGATGACCTGCCTCGAACAGATCAGACCAATGAGTGAGGTTGGAGAAACTGGGGGGAACCTTCAAAGAGGTGTTGCACCACATGGAGGATGGCATTTGCCCGAATAGATACCTCCCCTCGGCACGAGGTCCCATATTAGAAAATTCTACAAACATCCGATCGTCGATCGACATGTCGGTAAGGACAGAACCCCCTGATTTAGCACTTGGGATGATGGGCTTCTTGGGTTCAGTCTCTGGACCGGTCAAATCTACTATATGATCGATCGGGACAAGCTGGGTACCGTCATTGGCCCGATGCCTTTTTCGAGTTTGTTCGGCATCATCCCGATGTTCAAAGATCACTTTTTTCTTGCCTTTCCCAGTAGAGGCAATCGAAATGGGAACCGGTGTGGAACGCCGAGCGGCAGCAGAAGGAATCACACCTACAAAGAAAGGAAAACA
This sequence comes from Cuscuta europaea, assembly GCA_945859875.1. NCBI lineage: Eukaryota > Viridiplantae > Streptophyta > Magnoliopsida > Solanales > Convolvulaceae > Cuscuta > Cuscuta europaea. The sequence goes on from CAMAPE010000038.1 coordinate 40,222,879, forward strand.
AAGATAAGAAACAGAACTGAACGAAGATCGATCGGGGTAAAATAAGCGAACTTACCAATTCCAGCAGCCAACATCTTGGAAGAAGTGACAATAGATCTAAGATTTCGAGAACCTCCCAGACGTAGAGATTCAGATTGGGAAAGAAGAACGGCATCCAGCCTAGGTTCAGAATCCCTAACTGGGTAAGCATTCCACCGATCGGGATATGGAAGTGACTCGCCCACACGAACGAAAAGAAATTGTTCCTCCCAGTTAGCTGGCGCAGTGGGGTTCTCCGTGAACAACTGACGGTCAGCTCGAGCCACCAACTTCAAATACCCGGTGGTCCAGTAAGGCTGATAGCAGTAATGGTACATGAATAGGTTTACATTAGGAGCAATCCTCAGTTCTTGGCACCAAATGATAAAACCATTCAGAATGCGTAGGTGTTGGGCACGAATTGAGCAGGGAGTACAGAGACCCATCGGAGAAAGTCTATGACGAACGGGTGCAGAGGAAAATAAAGCCCAGCAGCCAAAGCATCGAGATGCACAAGCACATGCCCCGGACAGTGCGTCATCGAATGCTTAATAAATCCAGCATAAAATTCCTTAGGGGGGGGGGGGGGTAAAAATTGGCGGATCTACCATTCGGCATCCTCAGGAAGGCATTGTCTTTGTTTCCGGATACGGGTGAAGTGCAAAGGGATGCGAGGTGGTCGTTCGGGCATCCCTTTGTTGTAAATGGCGAGGTCATCGCCTGATAGGCACCCATCATCTAGGAGAGGTTGCTCGGGCCGTTTTGATGCAGAAGGATTTGTGGGGTCAGGTACTTGGGATGATGAGCCCCCAACTTTACTAACAGGGGAAGTTTTCCCTCTAGGTCAATGAATGAGCGACATTTCTTCTTCTGAAGAAGAACCGGAGTAGAATGACATAAAAAACAGGGAGGGAGTCTGAAGATTCTAGAGAGAGCTGCTCAAAGAAATTGAAAAGAATGAAGAAACAGCAAAAAATTAAGAAGGAAGCACCTCTCTTCTTATAGGAGAGAGTGTCGCCCAAAACCTGGACTCTATGAAGGACACGTGGTAGAATGTGGTTGCGAGCAATTATGACGCATTTATGGTAACTCTAGCATGTATCCCGATCGATGTACGTATCAATGCACCTCCCGAACCAAGGTTGGTACAAGCATGTAGGATTACGCCAAGCAAAAGGATAAGACAATCACCTCGAACGGGGAATTTTGATCGAATATGTCAATAAATGACCGAATGAGGAACGTGTTAACAGTTTGGAGGATGCCATCATCTTAGCTAAAGTTTGGACCATAAAGTGGTTCCAAATGTTTGAAGGTGATAAATCGATAAACGTAAACGATCCGAGCATCGTTCGGTAATATGGATAAATACGGAATTCAAGCTAAGGATTTAGAGGTATCTCTACTTTAGCTATAGGTAGGAAATAACCCGAATAGGGAATCCTACCAATAGTTTGAAATAAGATTCCCCAAACCCTTAGTCTGAATGATCCGGATCAGGGAATGACAAGAAAATAAGGATCAAAGAACACGAGAAACAACCAAGTCCTACAGAACTGGTCGAAGCCCGGCCGACAATCCAAAGAAAATAAGGATCAAAGAACACGAGAAACAGCCAATTCCTACAGAACTGGCCGAAGCCCGGCTGGCAATCCAAAGAAAATAAGGATCAAAGAACATTAGAAACAGCCAAGTCCTACAGAACTGGCCGAATCCTGAATGGCAAGATAAAGAAGCATCAAAGAATACGGGAAACGGCTAAGTCCTATAAAACTAGCCGAATCCCGGATAGCAAATACAAAAAGTAAAGTAAAATAACACATGGGGAAAAAATGTTTCATTCATCGGCTCTACCGCCCAGAAAATACAGCAATCATATATTCTGAAAAAAAGGGGGAGCTACAAAATAAGTTTAATACAAGATAAAGATTTATCTACTGGCCAGGGATTTCCTCTCCAGCGTCTTCATCTTCATCCTCATCATCTTCTAAATCGGAACGGGGTTCAGGCTCCCTGCCAGCTGAATGATCAACTTCCCTTTGAACATCTCGTCCATATTTTTCAAATTGGACCTGAACGATATCGATCGAGGGGAGATCAGAAGCTTCAACCGACCTCCCAAGTACCTGCTGCATTTGGGCCAAAAAAGGCTGCAGGATGTGCTGGCAGCCCTTGACATAGAGATTTGCAACCAGGGAATCATTCCAACGTTTACCCCGAGGATCCTTATCCAGAAGGGTCACTCTTGCCGCATGGCGTTCATCACCCTGGGGGAACTTCTCAAGGTAAGCTGACATGCACTTTTGTCACGATGTGTCAAAATAAATCGATGCTAACACTTATACGTAGTAGAGGTGAAGTAGAGTTCGTATCCACAGGGAAAGGAATGATTATCTTTTTAATGAAAGAAGTAAATAAATGGGGGATTTGGATTGAGTTAATTTAATTAAACACGAAGATGAACGACTTATATGAGATTTAATTCAAGATTAAAAAGGGACTTGGTCTTGCTACTTTCCACTTGTTGATATATTTTAGTCGATCATTGTTATATCTATAACTTATCCCCTCTCGAATACTCAATCGAGGAGTATATCCAATTTATCGAGGGTAGTTATTAACAACGACCATTCGTTAATAACCCTTACTATTAGTCAAGTATAGAACACCGTCATATACCGACTTGATAGTAGCATTTAATTTCTTAACTCCTTGATGAAATCAATTGAGATTGATAACCTCAACACAACGGTTTCGGTTTAACCAAAAAAATTAATCCCTCTTAGGTTTATTAACCACGACCATGCATTAATAAACCGAAGTTACTTACATGTGAAACCATCAACGATTAACCATCGGTTCGTTGATCGTTTATAGTAATAATTAATGTCGGAGCATTAACTAATCGTCACTTAGCAACCCTCTAACATTAATATAGATTGAAATTAAGGGAAGAATTAATAATCAAGAGAAGAAGTTAAGAAAATAACTCACAACTTTAATAATCAACAAGCTTCAAGAGCAAAACCAATAATGGAAGTTTAGCTCCTCATTTGGAGACTAAACATAGCTAGAAAAATATAAAGAAATGCTATTCTAAACTGAGCTTAAGAGTATGGAAGAATGGATGATTTTTTTGTGAAGGAAAAGTGTGCTATTTATAGGTGTTTTTCAACACCTTTGGCCGGGTACCCGACCGGGGTACCGGTCAAAATCAGATATTCTCCATGTTCTGGTGATCTTCGGCACGTTAAAATGTCCCGGGTCAAGTCAGACCCGACCGGGTGTAATATCTCACCCGACCGGGTAAGTTTATTTCCCAGCAGCTGCATGTTTTCTGGTCATACCCGACCGGGTACAATGCCTTACCCGACCGGGTAAGTGTGATTTTTGACAGTTTCCTTCACTTCAAAGTTCTCTTTTTCAACACTACAAATCTTAAATTAACTTTACAACTAACAATTGAAAGCTAAAATACAATTACAACTAAAATCACACAAATGTTACAACTAAATCAAAATGGTAAACAATTCATACAAATCAAAGATAAAAACACAAACTTATGCACTACTAATTAGTGCATATCAAACACCCCAAATATGGCCGGGAGTTGCTGCAGGGCGTAATCCTCTTTGATAGCGGTGAATTCACCAGAAGATTTGAACGCCTCCCGAACGGCGGACAAATCCACATTTACATCAGTAGGACCGCCCGGGATGCGGGGAGGCGCCTTTTCAAACTTAATCTGAGCGGCCTCAACAGCAAATATTTTGGCCTGGGAAGCAACGAGCTGGACCCGGAGGTTGCCAAGCTCGATCTCGATTCGTTTCTTTTCTTCAGCAGCCTTCCGTTGATTGACGAGCTCGATCTCCAGCCGTTGTTTTTCCTCAGCAAAAGCCTTCCGTTCAGCCTCACAAGCCTGGAGAACAGTGGCGGCCTCTTGTTCTGCCTTAGCCTGAGCCACGATCAGGTCCCGTTCCTTGGCCAGATGTGCTTCTCGTAGCTGCAGGCTATAAAGCCCCATCTGCAAACCGTTCGGAGAAAAAAGATAAGAAATAAATGGAAAGATATAGCCCCATCTGCAAACCTTGAGTCGTATAAGAAACAAATAGAAAGATAGAAAATGAAGTACCTTCAGGGCTGTTAAGGCAATGCAATCCTCCGTTTGATCGACAGGAAGATCGGGAAGCAGGAAGTTATTGAAGAAGGCAGAAGTGGACCAGATCTGGTTCACCGAAGAGACGGCCTTTTCCAATATCTCATGAGATGGATCCTTCAGGGAAATCCTTTCGATCTGACCCACAATGTTGGCCGTTTTGGCCTGATCGGCCTCCATGGTCACCTCCTGAGAAGCATGGACATGCTCAGAAAAATGATACGATTGATCAGACCCGAACGGGTTATCCATCATCATGTCTTCAGGCTCTTGATGGTGGAAAACCTGCTGAAGAGGCACAGGTGCCTGAACGGGCTGAGATGACCCAGTATCTTGATTAGTGGCGGTGGAAGGATTGGCCTTGGGATTCTTTTTTGCTTTCTTCCTCTTGCCCACTCCACCAGCAGCAAGGACCCGACTATCATCCATAGGAACGTCCGGGTTGGAAACTAAAAAAATAACAAGGCAAAAGTTAGTACCGAGCGGTCTTATCGCATGGGAAAATGAAAAAGGGACGTTTCTCGCACGAGAAGGACCGCCCAGCCCATGGCACTTGGTTTTCAGACCAGTAAACCCAGGAATACAGGCAATACCTATCCCGGATTTGACAAGCTGATCATGAGTCAGGTACGTTATAATGTTGCAAGTTTTGGCCTCCTCCACGGCAAAAACATCCTTACAGATTGTCTCGGTAAGAATCGGATCCGATGATTTACGAGGGAAAGCGTTCCACCTATTTGGAATCAGACCGTCCGGGATGGAAACGAAGAAAAATCGCTCTTTCCACCCCTTAATTGACGTTAGATTGCCCTTAAAAAGTATATGTCCCGTCCGGGCAGTTGCGTCCAAATACCCATGGGTCTGCTGAGCGGCTACCTTGAAACATTGATGAAATAGTTCTAAACTGGGTGTGACCTTAGCATCTATACAACGGTAAATAAAGTCAGCCATCACCCGATAGGAGTTCAGCATGACCTGGGCTGGTACGATTTCATAGAAATTGAAAAAAAAAACAAAAAAGGGGTGCAATGGAAACCTAAGCCCAGCTTTAACCGAGTCTAAATGAACTACGACCATTCCAGGGGAGTGGCGCATTGGATGATGCCCAGCTCGCAAATGGAAGTCCACTGGGTCTGGAATTAGGGCCGGAATTTGGGCCCTGTTGTGAGAGGTCAGTTTTTGCTGTCTTTCCCTAATCAATCTTAAGTCAAGTCTGTGACGAGGAACATCGCCCGGGGGTCCAACTGCCATGGAAGCAAGTTCATCACCAGACTTAGTATCATCAGAATCGTCTTCAGAAGAAGAAGAGCCGACGGAAGAATCCTCCGCCTCCGCCCTATTATCCACCGCCGCCTCATTTGTTCCTTCAGCAAAAGGGACGGGTATGACGTCCAGAACTGTGGCATCATGATTTTCCCCTTGGGAAGCCATTTTCGAATCAGGAAAGTTAAGGGACAAGGAATACCTGAACACAAAAAACTTGAAGGACCTAGAAGAGAAGACAGAACAAAAGCACGAAGGAAATGAAAATTCGAAACCCGTATCCAAGAAATTCAAGGTTTATTTATAGCCTGACAGGCGCCGAATCAATAACCAACCAGAAGAAGGCACGTCACCTAGACTATTTGAAAGGACATGTGTCGCATGAGAAAGCAAAGGCCAGTAATCATGACAAATATGGGAAAAATCAAACGACAGCCGCTACAAGCTACCAACTTATGACATAGGGAACCAGCGAGATTCGGATCTGGATCGGCGTTCGGTATAAAAGTTCTACTTCCTTATGCACTCATTACCATTCGAGACATCGGAAGTGGGGGACTCATGTTGGGATATTGGACCAAAGGCCCAATACCCGGATCAAAAGCCCAAAACATCCATCCCAAATAAATAGTCCGGAATACAGAAGAAGAACAGGCCTAGTAAGATATATGCCTCGAACGGCGATCGGGTCAACCAGTATACTTGGGCCAGAACCATGATGACTCCAGCATGGTCCATTCACCCAAACGGGCAACAGATAGCTAGCAAGTGGCAGGGAGAATTTATTTATACGAAGTGACCTAAGCAATTGGGAGTATGGGCATTCAAGTGGCTGGATTAGCAACCAATCAGCATGAAGCTCTGATAGAGTATATCTAGAGAGAAGTGAGAGCTAGTGAGAGAAGTGCAATAATATGCTTCAATAGAGTGATTTTGTAACCCCTATAACTACTCCCAAGGGGAGTATTTATAGAGAAAATACGGGCTGGGCTCCCAAGCCTTGGGCTTGGGAGGCCCATTTACAACTGGACCGCTACTGGGCCGAATACAAAGCCACTAATGGGCTGTACAAATGAGTAAGTGTAAAATCCGGTTCTGGGAGGTCTTCGTGGCCGAAGAGGGCGTGGCCGATGAGGGCACGGCCGACGAGGGCGCGGCCGACGAGGGCACCCGGGTTCCTTGGGCTCAGGACCATAATCTGAGTTGGCCCCTTTTTGGCCGACGGGGGCGTCTTGGCCGACGAGGGCGCCATTCTGTGTCTTGTGCTTTCTGTTCTTCCGAGTATGTGGGTCCGGGGGCTCAGACCCATATACTCCATCAGGAGTCCCCCACTCTCTAAGCTGAGACGTAGACGAAGTGAAGGAGAGTAGATTCCCGTGCTTTAGTGCTTTTGGCCGATGCGGGCATTCCCGGGCCGTTAGCTGTTGCGGCGTTGACGTTGTTTCCTTTTTGGTGATCCTGTTCTGTGCTTTGGCCGTTACCTGTTCCTCGCTGTGAGCGGGGAGGCCGTTGTTTCCTTAATGTGTTCGTTTGGGGATGATGAGTGTCTTGTTTCAATGGTGGCCGTTGAGGGTGCTCGCGCACTCCTTTTGGCCGTTGTTGATAATGTTATGTGCCTCTGGCCGACGAGGCGCTATTGTGATGCGTGGACGTTGTGACCATGCTTTGTTGGTTACAGTCATGTTCTTTGTATTGTTCCTTTCTGTTTTGTTGAGACCGATGTAGTCCCCCAGTCCCTCACTGCTTCAGGCCGAAGAGTGTGAGGGGTGAAGGAGTTGCTTGAGTCCCTGGCCGAAGCGGCCTCTCCGTAGTCCCCCTGAATCCAACCCTCATGGCGATTTTCTGGCCAAGGTAACCCTGTGGGAGAACCCTTGTGCGCAGATCGTTTGTAGAGAGTTATCATCAAGGGTCATTACGAGGAGCCGATGGCTGTGGGCTCTTTGTTCCTTTTGTTCTGTGGCCGTTACGGGCGTTCATTACGTTCCTAGCCGTTGACATCCCCTCATTGTTTGGCATTTGTGATCTTGGCGAGCAAGTAGGACGTTGTGGGCGCTTGCTGGCACTCGTGAAGCCGGCACGTGTATAGGCCGTAGAGTCCGTTTTGTCAGTGGGCTGTTGACATGTAGTTTGGCCCGTTGGTGACGTGGTGGCCTCCCATTGGTGGCCGCTGATGTGGCCATTGGGAGGGTGCCACATGTAGTGACCGTTGGTGGGGGGTTCTATAAATACCCCTCCCCCTCCGACGAGAAAACGTATTTGCATTCTGAATTGTCGAAGTGCTGGCCAATTTTCTAGAGAGATAAACTCCCAAGCTTGTTCTTCGTGTTCTTCGTGTTCAAGGTTAGTGTTCATCGCAATCTTCCTCACTTTTCATACTTTTGCTTCCTAGGCTAGTGATCTAGTGTTAGGCGTTTGAACACCCTTAGATCCTGAGTTAATCTCCTTAGGCTCGTAGTAGTAGTTATGATGAAGAGTTTGAACGAAGACTACTATCCCTACGACGACCAGCCCTCCACGAGGTCACTTGACTATGAGGTGCTCGAGGAGTTCGAGGAGGAGATACAACACTTGAGTCCTTACAAATCCGAGGAGCCGGTGGACGACGAAGTCGAGGAGTCCGCCTCGTGTTCAAAAGGTGAGGATACAGGTGCGTCCCGAGTGGTGGACGGGGCGTCCACTTCCGCTGTCATTCCCTGCCCGAGGCCGGTGTCTGCCGTGAAGGGAGCAGATAAGCCGAAGAGGGTGAGGAGGCCGAAGAGTGGGCCGGGCCTCTCCTACCTGGATCTCACCAACATCTTCCTGATTAAGCCGGAGAGCAACGCGGCCGACTATCTTGTTGCCCAGATGTACGTGGGGCTGTTCGGGCGGGTTAGGGCACCCAGGCCGACGGACCATGTTCTTCTTCCGCCACCGGGATACTTTGGAGTATAGCCAATGAGTTTCGCTAAGGGGTTGAGGTTCCCGCTTCACCCCTTCATCACTGAATACCTGGATATGGTAGGGCTTCCTCCGGCCTTGCTGACGCCGAACAGCTATTCCTTGATGGTGGGTTTTTTGCTCCGGTGTGAGGAGCTGGGCTACAGGCCGACAACGGCCCTATTCATGAATCTGTACCAGATCGGCCGAGGAAGCCACAAGAACTGTGCGGCCTATGCTACTCTTCAACAACTGCCGAAGAAGAGGAGCTTCACGGACTTGCCTTCGTTCATTCATGGGTGGAAGAGCAAGTTCATTTTTGTATCCCTTGGTGAGAGTGGCACCGAGTTTCCCTCCCTCGGCCATACCGGGAGGTTTAATCTGCATGACCCGCCGAAGAGCTCTATTTTGGACGCTCAGGTGGAGGCTTTCTTGGAAGGGGGGCCGAGGAGCGTGAAGGATTACATCACTGAATACAAGATGACCGCCCTCGGCTTCTTGAGACACCATGTGTATGGCGATAAGGAGGATGACCTCCAACTCTGGCCGAGGATGACCACCACCTTTGAAGAGGCCGACGGCCCGGATTTGGGCATTCCTGCTGAGGCCGATGGTAATTATTTCTTCGGCTTTCTGTCTTTATGCTTTGTTCTTTTGCCTTACTAATCTGTTGTGTTTTTCCTTTATAGATTTTGTCATGGACCGTCGCTCCATCATGGCTATAGCAAAGGCCAAGGCGGCCGAGACGGCCAGACGTGCCGCGGCCGAGGGAGGCGGGGCTACTGCTGGTGCGGCCCCAAAGCCTGCCCAATCGAAGAAGAAGAGGCCGGCCACTGACGGCCAGAAAAAGTTGACTGAAACCGGCCTGAACGTCGCCAAGAAGACGAAGAGGGCACCGTCTCCTTCCCCGGCTACCGAGGCCGGTACTCTGACTGTCCCGAGTGTGGACGATAGTGGTCCCCTCGTGGACCTTACTGCTGCTCCGAGTGATGCCGTCCAATCGCTCCCTATCTTCCAAGATCCACGGACGAGGAGGGCTGGCAAGGAGGTCGCCGCTGCCACCTACCAGAAGGTGGTGGAATACCCCGTCGGCGGGGGTGTGTTTAACGATGCCGTCCTCGGCCACGATGTGCTGGCACAGGCCATGCCGGCCAAAGACCGGGCTTACCTAAAGAAGCTCGGGGACGTGAAGGTGTACGAGGGCGGCATGGACCTCCTCGTCCAAGTAAGTTCTCTGCCTTGTAATGTGTAATTCTTCTCGTCGTCCGTGTAGAGTCGTTTGCCTGAGTTTTGTTTTCCTTTTTTCTGCAGAGTGCCTTTATGCTCATGGAGAGCCATAAGAGGCAGTACCGGGAGATAGCTCGTTTGAAAGAGCTGGAGCAGAAGGCTGCCTCGGCCGACGAGGCGGTAGCTTGCCTGGATCGGCTCCGGGAGGATGCCAAGGCTTTGCAGCAAAGGGCCGATGAAGCCGCTGCAGCCAGGGACGATGCCCTGGCCAAGCTCGAGGAGAGCAAAAGGAAGCTTGAGGCCGAGCGGCGCAAGAATGAAGAAGTTGTAAAGGCGAGAGCTGAGGCCGAGGCTGCCGCTGTGCAGGCTGCTGATAAGGCCGTAGAGCAGTTCCTGGCCGAAGGGTGGAAGGCCAATGAGAGGCTCCCCTGGTGCTATGAGGTGGTGGCCGCCAGGCTTGAAAATTGGGGGATGAACTCCCCCGCCGTCCAGGAGTACTTCAGTAGGGAGATGGCCGTCTATTATAACATGGGCCAGGAGCGGATGCAGAGGCTCTTGTGTCGGCGGCTGTCTCGTGCTCTGAAGGCCATGAATTACACGTCCGGGTGGGCCAGACGGAACTTGAAGCTGCCAAAGCTGATGAAGGATCCAGAAGAGCAGGCCAAGCTTCCTCTGTCGGAGCGGGAGTCCCCCATTGAGAGCTCCGGCCTCGGCGAGCCGGATTACACAGAGTTCGATTTCCTGGATGATGCCACCAGTGCTGCAGCCGCCGCCGGCCAGGAGACTGAGGCCGAGGAGGGAGCCGACGAGGTCGAGGAGCCAGCCGCGGATGGAGGTGCCCAAGAGGCTTGATCGGCTACTCCCTGCTCCTTTGTAATTAGCTTTTCATTTTTTTGCCAAACTGATGTAATGGCCGAAGCGCCCCCAATTGTAATGAACTGACTATGAATGAAACATTTTTGCCATCCTGCTCGGTTTTGAATTCCTTGTATGCTCGTTTGCCATTTGTCATTTCAATTCTAAAATTTGTCTAAGTGTCGAGGTCACAACATGGGTCACCCGCGATTGTCCGCTACGTCCATGGGGTAGTCCACCCTGTCCGGTGGCCTGGTTGGCTTGTTCGTCGTTGCTTTACTATCATAACACTTAGGAATTTTTTCAAAAATTTCCTAAGTGTTTTGGGCTCACTAAGCTGCTTTCTTCCCGGTCTGGTGGCTTGGTCGGCCTGACCGTCGTTTCTGTACTATCATAACACTTAGGATTTTTTTGAAAATTTCCTAAGTGCTTTGGATTCTTGTAGTTGCTTCCCTTCCGGCCTGGCGTTGTCCCATTCTTCTTTTTGTTAGAATGTTTCTAAGTGTCTAACTCCAAGTGGATGAGTGTTCTCATCGTCCTGGCATTGGATTTCTCATTGTTGACAAATGCTTTGGGAGATTGCCCAAGTGTTTGGACCAGTGTCGTTGTCGGCCTGCATCCTTGTGTTGTGGCCGATAAGGGCACCTTCACCTTGGGCTTTTGAACTTAGAATTTTTTTCTAAGTACACATGCAAAGGCGTGGGTAGCTAAACGGCCTTGGAGTATACAGGTACCCGCTTCGTCTGGAGTTCCTCCATTTAAATACTTAAGAGAATTTTCTAAGTATGAATGTAAGGGATTTACTTCTTTGTGGTACCGCTGTCGGCTAAGGAATGGCCCTACCTGCATCGGCCAAGGTCTGGCTTGTGGCCGATGAGGGTGCCGGATAAGGAATGGCTTTTCCAAGGAGATGGCTCTACCTTCGTCAGCTAACCATGGTTCCTTGTTGAGGAACCCTCTTTTTTCCTCAGAATTTTCTCTAAGTGTTTGGTAAACACTTGAACCAATTCCCAAAGAACTTTCGCTTGACCAACAGCCTTGGTTCCAGTGCCTGCATCGGCCATCCAAGATGTTGTGGCAAGTAGAGGTTATTTCTTGATTGCTTGATTCTTCCGCGGGTGTGATAAGTGCCCACTTCGTCCTGGTCATCCTCAGGATTGTGATCCTTTGTTTCATACCAAGCGTTGGTGCTTCAAAGGACTGTGGCCGATGAAGGTCACCTCTCGCGTGTCACCCAACCGCTGCGGTTAGGGTTTTATAGGCGTGTGTTTCGGCCTTGATCATTCCCTTGTAGTGCGTGGACGTGTCGTCCATGTTACCTGTCAGTGGTACCACACTTGTGTTCAACTGATATGTACTTGGCCTAGTTGGGCCTGAGTTGTGGGGATTTTATTTTTTCATTGCTCGAGGCCGGCTAGTGTGCGCGGCCGTCGGCTTCCCTCTTTTTCCCTTGTATATATATATATATATATTGTTTCCGGGGAGTATCCTTCTTTCAGGCTTCGGCCGAAGGGTGTGCTCGTCCTTCGGCCGGTTCGGACTTCGTTTATAACGTCCGTGATCTCAGGGCGGGTCCCGTCGCCTATTTATGACGCGGGCTAGACTTTTGGTCGGTTTCCAACGGCTGTCGTTGCCCATCCCTGAGTTTTGGGATTTTGTCACCTCGGCCATGATTTCAGACCTGTCGTCCTGCGATCTGGCGCGTGGATGACGCGGTGAGCTTCCCGTTTCAAGACGTGGGCCGTTTGCGGGCCCCTCGTCCTGGGGACATCGTCGGCCATACCTGAGCGTTTCACTTCTAGGCTTACGGGGCCAGGACGATGTGCTCTCTCAGCTAGGCCTGAGCCCTTCGCTGATACAAAATACATTGGAGTGCCTGAGCTTGTCGCTCGTAGGCTGCAAATGCAAGGGGCCGCGTCGGCCATGCCTGAGCCTTTCGCTCTAAGGTGGCCGACGGGGGCACCTGCTAATGTTTTACTTTAAATTCCAGAGAAAAAATCAGAACATGGTTTTATTCATAAGTGGCTCGAGGCCGAGGGTGGCGTTCAATCAGTAACCCGTTAAGGGGTGAGGGCTTCGCCGTCTGCACCTCCTTCGGATCACTGATAAAACTTCACAAGATGGTGTACATTCCACGTTCGTGGTACATTGGACCCATTCGGGCGTTTAAGCTTGTAGGTGCCGGGTTTGACCACGGCACTGACGATGTAGGGCCCTTCGTACTTCAATGCTAGCTTGCCACCCTCTGTCGGCTGGCTTGCTTCCCTTCGGCGGAGGACGTAGTCCCCCACCTGAAATTCCCGGGAACGTACCTTGGCGTCATAGTATGATTTTACTTGACGCCGGTAGTTCTCTGCTCGGACGTAAGCTTGCTCACGCCTCTCATCGACCAGGTGCAGGTCAATCTTCATGCTTTCCTCATTGGCGTCAGGCTCGTATTGTTCCACCCGTCGGCTGGGGATGGCAACTTCCGTGGGCGCCTTTGCTTCAAAGCCGTAGCACAGGGCGAAAAGCGTTTCACCTGTCGCCCTCCTCGACGTGGTTCTGTAGCACCACAGGATGTTGGGGAGCTCGTCGACCAAACTACCTCCTGCGGCCTGGAGCTTCTTCTTCAGCCCCTCCATAATTGTTCTGTTGGCGTTCTCGACCTGCCCGTTGCCCTGAGGGTTGGCAACGGAGGAGAAACGATGCTTTACCCCAAACTCCCGGAGGAGTTCTTGGAAAGGGGTTGCCTCGAATTGGGTGCCATTGTCTGATATAATCTCCTGGGGGACGCCAAAGCGTGTGATGATGTTCTTGTAAACAAATTTTTGGCATCTGGCCCCCGTGATGCTAGCCAAGGACTCCGCCTCGACCCACTTAGTGAAGTAGTCGACGACGACAATGATGTAGCGGTTATTCCCGGCGGCTCTGGGCAGGGGGCCGACCAGGTCAATCCCCCATCTGGAGAATGGAATTGCGGTGCTGACGGGGGCGTAGTTGACAGCTGGCCGACCAGGGGCCTTCTGGAGTACCTGGCACGTGGTGCACTTCCTGGCCAGGTCAGCGCAGTCTCGTGCCATCGTCGGCCAGAAGAAGCCCTGGACGACGAGACGTCGGGACATGCTGAAAGGGCCCTGGTGCGAGGAGCAGACGCCACAATGAACTTCTTCCATGGCTATGTCGGCCTCATCCTGGTGGAAGCATCGAAGGAGAGTGCCATTGTAGGATCGTTTATAGAGTTTGCCATCTTCGATGGTGTAGCTTGGGGCCCTGAGTTTGGCAAGTTTGGCCCTCTCCTCGTCCGGGGGCAGCTCCCCCGTTGCGATGAAGGTGGCGATGTCGGAGATCCAGTCCTCTGGTCGCTGTTGGACGCACAAGACGGGGCTGGCATGGATGCTGGACATGCTCAACTCCTCGATCTTGGCCAACTGGGAGATGTGCTCCGGGGTGTCCGAGCTGAGTTTGGAGAGGATGTCGGCTTCGGCGTTCTCGGCCCTTGGGATCTGAGTGATCTCGTGGGTTTCAAACGCTTTCAGCAACTCCTCCGCCGCTTGTTTGTACTACTTCATCCGGCCTTCCTTTGCTTCGTACGATCCCTCCACCTGGCCCACTACCAGTTTGGAGTCGCACTTGATTTTGAGGTGCTTGGCCCTGAGGCCGGCTGCGAGTCTGAGACCGCTGAGGAGGGCCTCATACTCGGCTTCGTTGTTGGATACCCTGAAGTTGAAGCGGATGGCATAGTAAGCTCTGAATCCTTCAGGGGATATGAGGACGCCACCGCCGCCGCATGATTTCGCGGCCGACGAGCCGTCAGTGAACAGGGTCCATGAATCGTCCGGCTCCGGCCCGGGGTTGGCGACGGCCGTCTCCTTTGCTGTGCATTCGATGACGAAGTCGGACAAGGCTTGCCCTTTGATAGATGGCCTTGGCTTGATCTCAATTTGAAACTGGCTGAGGAAGATCGCCCATTTCACCATCCTTGAGGAGCTGGTGGGGCTCCTCATGAGTGCGCCGAGAGGCTGCTGGGTCAGTACATGGACGGCGTGGGCCTGGAAGTAGTGTCCCAGCTTCTTCACCGTGTGGACGACGGCCATCACCGTCTTCTCAATGGGGGAGTACCTGAGCTCGGCCTCCCTGAGTGTCTTGCTGATGTAGAAGATGGCCTTTTGCACCCCTTCGTCCTCACGGATGAGCACGGAGCTGATGGCCGACGTGCTCACCCCTAAGTACAAGAAGAGGGTTTCGCCGGCTTTGGGCTTGGAGAGCACGGGTGGGGACGACAGGTACCTTTTCAATTCGTCGAATGCTTCCTGGCACTACGTCGTCCACTTGAAGCTGTTGGCTTTACGCATGATCTGAAAGAAGGGGAGTGCCCTCTCGGCTGACCTGGAGAGGAACCGGTTTAAGGCCGCCAGGCGCCCCGTTAGTCGTTGTACCTCCTTGACGTTGCGGGGCGGCTCCATGTTGATGATAGCCTGCGTCTTCTCCGGGTTTATCTCGATGCCTCTCCGGCTGACCATGTAGCCGAGGAACTTGCTGCCCTGGATGCCGAAGGCGCACTTCTTGGGGTTGAGGCGGAGCCTGAACTCCTTCATTATTTCAAAGATTTCCCGGAGGTCGTCGGCGTGGGAGGTGGCCTGCCTGCTCTTGACGATCATTTCGTCGACGTACGCCTCCATCGTCCGGCCAAGGACCGCCCTGAAGATCTTGGCCACCATCCTAGTGTAGGTGGCGCCGGAGTTTTTGAGCCCGAAGGCCATGACGAGGTAGCAAAAGATTCCCTCTGGGGTCATGAATGCCGTCTTCTCAGCGTCATCCTCATGCATGGAGATTTGGTGGTACCCTCTGAAAGCGTCGAGGAACGACATCAACTCGCACCCCGCCGTCTCGTCCACCAGCTGATCAATGTTGGGGAGAGGGAACGGGTCCATGGGGCACGCCTTGTTCAGGTCAGTGTAATCAACACACATTCTGAACGTCGGCGGTTTCTGGGCGAGGACAACGTTGGCCAACCATGTCGGGTACTTCACCTCTTTAATGTGTTTGATTGAGAGGAGCATGGCGACCTCCCCTTTGACGAACTCCCGCCTGTCGACGGACAAGTAGCGCCGCTTCTGCTTGACAGGCGCGGAGGCCGGATCGACGGTCAGCCGGTGAGCGATCACCTGGCGGCTGATGCTTGGCATATCGTCCGGGCCCCACGCGAAGACAACGGCGTATGACCGTAGGACGAGGAGGATGGCGTCTCGTTGGTCCTGGGGGAGTTGTTTTCCGACTCTGAGAACCCGCTCCGGCCGGGAGGTATCCAGAGGGATTTCCTCGACCTCCTCGGCCTGCTCCGCATGTGGCCTCTCCTCGTATATGGTGACGGCGGCCGTGATGGTGTCTATCCTCTGGCCTTCCCTCTCGGCCGGCCTCGTAAGTTTGAGGTAGCATGCCCTGGCTATCCTCTGGTTTCCTCTGGCGTAGCCGACGCCGTCGTTGGTGGGGAACTTCAGGCACAAGTGCTTCATGGAGATGATGGCCTCCAAGTCCTTCAGCGCTGGCCGACCCAAGATCAGGTTGTGGGCGCACTGGAGGTTGACCACCATGAACTCCATGTCAATTCTGGCGTGGTGGGGGCCGTCACCGACCTCCACGGGGAGGACTATCGTGCCCTCGGCGTCGATAGAGTCCCCGGTGAAGCCGGATAACGGTGTCTTGATCGGCTTCAGCAGAGCTCTGTCCAGCTTCAGCTGCTTGAAGGTGTCCAGGTACATCACGTTGACGGAGCTCCCCGTATCGATGTAAGTACGGTGGATGATGGAGTCACCGATCTCACACCGGATGACGAGGGCGTCCCTGTGTGACTCCGTACCCGGAGGCAGATCCTTGTCGGTGAAGGTGATCGCCTCCGTTCGCTGCTTCTTCGGCTGGGGGGGGACGTGGGACACCTCCCCAATGTAAAGGGATTGGGCCCATTTCTTTCTCTGGAGCGCCTTGGCGTACGACCTCGGGGGGTCGGTGATGAGGCTCCTAGCGTACGGGGAGCTGCGGAGGGCTCCCTGATACAAGGCAAGGAGGGTGCGCTCATCGGCCCCCTCGACCTCCTCGGTTTCCCTCGTCCACCGATCAATGAATGACCGGAGGGACTCCTCGTGCTGCTGCTTGACGGAGAGGAGGTGGGTGAAATACTTCTTTGCGCGCTTCCTCCCGGCAAAGTGAGTGAGGAAGCGCTGGGCGAGATCCTGCCATGAGTCGATGCTCCCTTCGGGGAGCGCGTTGACCCACTCGTACGCTGGCCCCTCGAGAGTAGAGAGGAACCAACGGCAGAGGTATTCGTCGGACGCGTTCACCATCAGCATGTTGTTCTGGTAACGGCTGAAGTGTTCCTGGGGGTCTGATCGACCGTCGTAGGTCTTGATGGCGTTCCCCCTGTACTTCTCCGGGATGGGGGCCGAGAGGACCCTGTTGGTGAAAGGGGTCCTGGTCCTGACCTGGATGATGGGGTCACCTCGTCCCTCAGCCAGCTCCCTCTCCAGGGCGCTAACCTTGTTCATGAGCGCGTTGAGGCCGGGGTCGTTGGAGGCGCCAGCCGTAGGGATGTTGGCCGACTGCTTGGCCTCCATCTGAGCCAGCCTCCTTTCCAGCTGGGCGATGACCTCGCCCGGGGGTCCCTGGCGGCCGCAGCGGCGCCCGGCTGGTTCCTCACGCGCTCGTTGTGAGTCGCGTTGATCTGGTGACGCACGTCATCCTCGTGCAACTTTCCCTTGCCCTTGTCCGGGCGGGGCTGGTCCGCTGTCCGGGACACAGACCCCAAGCTTTCTCTCGGCGAGCCAGGACGAGGCTCACCAATCCGTCCCGCCATCCTCTCCGAAACCGGACGACGGCGCGTGTCACCTAGCCTATTGAAGGCAGAGGCTTTTCCACGCGCTGGGGTCTGCCCAGGCCGAAGAGAGGAAGCAGGGTGGGAGTGGGACGACGCCGTGTCCTGGGGCACCACCCCCTCATCGTTGCCTATCTGGACGGCCAACGGTTGGGGCTGAGGAGGTTGAGTGACGTTCCCCCCGGTCCTTGGCAAGAGTGCGTTGAGGACGGTGGGGTTCTGAGCCAGGCTGGCGATGATGACCGACAGCGCGGCCTGGACCTGCGGATCCACGGACGGAGAGGCCGCGGCCATAGGCTGGGCCGGGGCGTGGTCCATCTTCTCAGCTCGTTTCTTGTCCAAGCCGAGGCGGGCATCAGGGGCTCCGTCGTTGAGTTGGTTGCGGAGGTCCGTCGTGAGGTTGAAGGCCTCCTGGAAGAGGTCTCCTCCGCCGACCTGGTCGGCCGTGGCGTCCTCATCGTGCTCCCTGGGCTCTTGGTCCTCAGGGATGGCTTTGCTAACGAGGTTTCGGTTTGACTTAGTTCTCCCCATGATCAGTGGTTAGCTGTGCTTGGTAGCGACGAAGGGTGCTAACTTGATTGTTCTAGCTCTCAACGAGAGCATCAAATGATAGAGTATATCTAGAGAGAAGTGAGATCTAGAGAGAGAAGTGCAATAATATGCTTCAATAGAGTGATTTTGTAACCCCTATAACTACTCCCAAGGGGAGTATTTATAGAGAAAATACGGGCTGGGCTCCCAAGCTTTGGGCTTGGGAGGCCCATTTACAACTGGACCGCTACTGGGCCGAATACAAAGCCACTAATGGGCTGTACAAATGAGTAAGTGTAAAATCCGGTTCTGGGAGGTCTTCGTGGCCGAAGAGGGCGTGGCCGGCGAGGGCACGGCCGACGAGGGCGCGGCCGACGAGGGCACCCGGGTTCTTTGGGCTCAGGACCATAATCTGAGTTGGCCCCTTTTTGGCCGACGGGGGCGTCTTGGCCGACGAGGGCGCCATTCTGTGTCTTGTGCTTTCTGTTCTTCCGAGTATGTGGGTCCGGGGGCTCAGACCCATATACTCCATCAAGCTCCCTATACTCCCCATTAGTATAAATAGAGGGATTAATCTCATTGTAAAGGGTTAGCATTTTGATACTCAAAGCCTAGAATAGCTTTATTACTCTTGTTCTTGTATTAATAACTGTTCCGACGTACCGTTCGGGAAGTTTCATGGGTAATCTACGAATTGCATAATACAAGTGGGCTCTTGAGATTATTATTATTCAGTCTTTATATTCTGTTATACCCTCGATTTATTATCCACATCCTGAAATATCCAAAGCGTGTGTTGGGCTTTCGGATCTACGAGACTAAACCTCAACACATATGTATGCCTTTCTTTTTTCCACTTTTACGATTACCGGCCTACGGGTTACCATGACCCTCGACCCGGCTCGTCGTGTGGGGTTCGTGGATGTAGCTGTCCACGGCAGGGCTACCCAGTGGTTTGCCGGACGTCACATAGGAACAATAATCGGTTTGTGAGTTGAAAAAAACTCAACACTACACTAGGCGTGTTACCCTTGGGAGAATGGGGTTGAGCACCTCGGTGCCCTCGGGCCCCACTGTCGTGATCGACAAACAATCACCTCACGCCTAGCGGCGTAAATGGTGCTAGGGTACAATCATCGACCGAGCACTTGGTGCATGCCGTGCGGGATCGTGTACGACCCCTAAAATAAAACACGTCATTGGGGCAATGCCACTCGGAGACGCTCCAATTGCTAATTAAAACCGATTGGGAGTGGGCCAACATGCCCACAAAAAATAGTCATTACACTGGAATAACGATGGAAAAAATTATCCCTGGAGCTTCGCTCGACATTATTTAATTTCGGAATACTTCAATCCCTAATAAATAATGGTGATGACAAATAAATAGTAACAATACTACTGTAAATTAATTAAGGTGTAGGAATGGTTGTACTTAGCTTGGGATAGATGTCGGCCAACTATGAATTTCTGAAAACAATTTGGTTCCTTTAGCAATTTTGACTTGGTCAAGATGCTCCAAAACTTATCCCTCAGCCACCATTCATTCCCTTTCACGTGGCTTTCTGAGAATGTCCAGTACTCCGTATCTCTTGGAAAGCTAGCTGAAACACCGGCTCACCGACCCAAGGCCGAACTGCCTGCGTCAGTTACTTACCGATGTTGGACTCAATCAACGAAGAACAAAGAACATACACAACACACTATATCTACAAATCTATATAACAAAGATTATAGATGAAAGCATGTATGTAAACTGACTGCACATATTCATCAACGAGATATTATATATATATATATATATATATATATATATATATATATATATTGGGGTGGAAAAACCTTCTCTTCGCAATGACCTTAATTCCCATACACTTCTCCTATATAAACACGCTAGGAGTGGAGCAAGGTGGTTACCCAGAGTGGGCTAAAAACCCTCCAAAAAACGTGTGCATGTCTTCCTTTCTTTTGCATGCACACGTAAGAAAAGTTACAAATGTAAAAGGAAAAACATATGTACAAGAAAATAAAAGAATAAGAAAAACAAGTTTATAACGGTCTACATTCTCCCCCTTAAACTTGTTCACCTTCGCTTATGTTCTTCACTCCAATCTTTGCTCGCAAATCAGTGAATCTTTGCTTTCCAAGTGGTTTAGTTAATATATCAGCAAGCTGAGCTTTTGTCCTGATATACTCAAGTATCACAATTCCCTTTTCAACACACTCACGAATGAAATGAAATCGGGTATCAATATGCTTACTTCTTTCATGATGCATTGGATTTTTGGCTAATGCAATGGCTGATTTATTATCCACTTTTAATACTGGTCTGCCCTTTTTCTCTCCTTGCAAACTTTCAATCAATTTCAATAGCCAGATTCCTTGACACGCACCACCTGTTGCTGCAATATACTCTGCCTCACAAGATAAGAGTGCTACAATTCTTTGTTTTTGTGAAACCCAAGTGATTGGGTTTTCTCCCATGAAGAACATAATTCCCGTAATGCTTTTCCTGTCATCTATGTCACCTGCCAGATCACTGTCAGTGTATCCTATCAATGCTTCATTTCCTTGTCCTCATTTGTACACACAACCTAAGTTAATGGTTCCCTTTGTGTACCTCATAATCTGTTTCACAACATTCATGTGAGTGATGGTTGTTGCTGTTAGTATATATGTCCTAGCGACAATCACTTTTTAGAGATATATGTACTTGATCACATTCGGTTTTTTATATTTGATATATACATGGTATTACACTTTATGAATGATTGTTTTCGATTGTCAATGTCTTGTTCATAATTGTGTTCCTTGGACTTGTGTTGTCAATAAGTAAGTGAGAGCTTATATTATATAACATACGGTCCTAAAATAGCCCCGATCAATGATCATCAAGAAAGGGACATTGATGATATGCGATAAGATTGGTATGTGGACTGCATCAATCTTTTAGAAAGTATAGTTTATCTCACAACTTTAAGTCCCTATAATTCATGATGGTCACATAGATATTTTAGAGAATATTGGCATATCCACCGAGAAACCATTTGATAAGTTCTATTCATGTGTCTATGGGATTATCGGCATTTAGAGCAGTGTAATAGTCCTCCGTCTTGAAGTCAATACGTACTACATGTGTGGAGTGATGTACTTTGACCATGACCAACGCTTGCACTCCAATCAGGGTAGATACGGCATGTGTTGGGTACATCACGAAGCACATGGAGTAGTAGTTGAGCCAAGAAAGGATTCATTCTTCATAATAGATTAAGAGAGAACATTCTACTTCTCATATCTAGATGGATCATAAAGTCATTGGCCAATGCAAAGATATATTCGTTTTGGATATATATCGAATATGATCGTTATGGATTGTCTAGAAAAATTGAGAGATAGAGACTAAGTTATTGGAATAGACACAATATCATGTTCCAGACTTAGTTGAATGTTCGTTGAATGAAAGGACCGTATCACTATGAGCTCTATACTACATGGAGTTTGAATAGTCATCGCAAATGTCCTTATATATTAAGTTTATCTGGTAAATTGTCTAGGAATTCTACTAATACCTTAATTTGATTAGTGCTTAATATATAAGGCCCTATGGGTCACACAACAAGTGATTATACCTTCAGATTGAATTGTTAGAAGGAATTAAATATTATTAATTGGATTAAATAATATTTAATTCATAACGCTGAAAATAAAATGAGTTAATTATTAATTAGATTAATATATTTAATTCATCATGTTGAATGAAAGTTCTATTTGATAGAATTAATTAAGTTTCATAAATTAGATTTATTATACTTAATTAAGATGTAATTTTAATTAAATAAAGTTGGTATTTTCTTTTATAATTTAGAATTAAAAGAAAATAGAAAATAAAATAAATAATAATAATAACAAGCAAAGTGATGTGCAACCACTTTGATATTATTATTATTATTTTATTTTGTTTTACTTATTTAATTAATAAAATCGTTAATGATAAGTATTGGTCCTGGTAGGACTAGAACTAATTAATGAGAAAGATTTTCATTGTGATTGGGAAACTAGTTTAGAACTAGTATAAATACATCCTTCTCCTTCATAATTGATAGACCAGTTTCTGAGATTTAGTATTACCAGTTTATTTCTCTACGAAGAGATTTCCTAGCCTTTCTCTATGGGAGATCTAACCGTTCTTTCGGGAAGGAGAAATCATGTGGATACCTAAGGTCAAGGATTATTACCGCTAGGCTGGAAGATCTGTAAGTTCCAACTCAGATCTGTTACTATTGTTATATTCGTTGTTTTGTCATAATCAGGGAAGATCTGTTTGGGAAAATTTTAAACTTCCGATGTCGTACTTTCGAGGTACGTTACATCAATTTCCCAACAGATGCCTCCATGTATCTGCTCACAATTCCCACTGAGTAGGCTAGGTCAGGACAAGTGTTCACTAAATATCTCAGACTTCCTATTACACTTCTGTAAAATGTTGGATCCACATGTCCTTCCCCATCAAACTTATTGTATTTGCTTTTTGGCTCCATATGGACACAACATGGATTGCAATCTGTCATGCCCATTTTTTCAAGGATATTTCTTGCATAGCTTGACTTACTTAAGCTTATTGTTTCTTTGCTTTGTTTTACTTCAATCCCCAAGTAATAACAAAGCAGTCCAAGACCACTCATCTCAAATTTCTTCATCATTTCTACCTTGAAAGTGTGAATTACAGTTGGACATGAGCCTGTGAGAATGAGAGCATCCACATATACCCCTACAATGGTAATGCCTTGATCTATGCTCTTCATATACACAAAATGCTCATATATTCACCTCACAAAACCCAAAGACTTCAAACATTTGTCCAACTTCTCATTCCAAGCTCTTGGAGCCTGTTTTAATCCATATAAGGCCTTATGTAGTTTTAACACCTTATTTGGATATTTCTTGTCAGTATATCCTTCTGATTGAACAACAAATACCTCCTCCTTTAATTCTTCATTGAGAAAGGCTGTTTTTACATCCAAATGATGCACTTCCCAATCATTGTGTGCTGACAGTGCTAATAGAGTTTTTACAGTTTCCATTCTGGCTACTCGAGCAAAAACCTCTTGGTAATCCACCCCATATTTTTGGATATAACCCTTTGCTACTAAACTGGCCTTGTACTTTATAATGTTCCCTTCTAGATCCTTTTTCAGCTTGTATACCCATTTCAAGCCTATGGGTTTGTGATTCTTTGGTAATCAATTAACTCTCATGTTCCATTCTTTTGAATAGAGTCTATCTCCATTGCCATGGCTTGTTTCCATTCTTCTTTTCCTGCTGCTTCACAATAGTTTGTTGGTTCTTCTATTGATAAGAAACACAAAATTACCTCTTCAGTTACTTCTCTAGTTGCATCATAGATTTCCTGTAGAGATCTGAAATGTAATGGTCCTTCACTTGTGCTTGAATTAGAAAGTGACCTTGGTGAGTTTTGGGGAGATTATGACGAGGAACATGTCCCTTCATTATGTTCTGCAGAATATTCAGACACATGATGATCTCTTTGCTTCCCATCATTCTCTTGATTCATTTAAATCTCAAACACATCTTCTTTCTGCTCAAAGTCTTTGTGCATCTCATTCACCCATTCCCAGCCTTTATCTTTTTCAAACTTCACATCTCTAGTGATCAAAATATTTTCTTTTACAGGGTCTAGCAGTCGGTATGCTTTGGTTCCATCTTCATATGCCAATAACACTGCTTTTGTGCTTCTATCAGCCATCTTTGTTAAGTGAGGTGTGGTTGTTTTCACATAAGCCACACAACCAAACACACATAAATGATGTATGTTTGGAGTAGCCAGAATTTGTGTTTGAATAATTTATAAAGTGATATCCATTATAGAATTACATGAATTCTAGAAGGGAACATTATAAAGTACAAGGCCACTTTTTAGTGATACCTTATACATTTATAAAGTATATATGTCCTAGCGACAATCACTTTTTAGAGATATATGTACTTGATCACATTCGGTTTTTTATATTTGATATATACATGGTATTACACTTTATGAATGATTGTTTTCGATTGTCAATGTCTTGTTCATAATTGTGTTCCTTGGACTTGTGTTGTCAATAAGTAAGTGAGAGCTTATATTATATAACATACGGTCCTAAAATAGCCCCGATCAATGATCATCAAGAAAGGGACATTGATGATATGCGATAAGATTGGTATGTGGACTGCATCAATCTTTTAGAAAGTATAGTTGATCTCACAACTTTAAGTCCCTATAATTCATGATGGTCACATAGATATTTTAGAGAATATTGGCATATCCACCGAGAAACCATTTGATAAGTTCTATTCATGTGTCTATGGGATTATCGGCATTTAGAGCAGTGTAATAGTCCTCCGTCTTGAAGTCAATACGTACTACATGTGTGGAGTGATGTACTTTGACCATGACCAACGCTTGCACTCCAATCAGGGTAGATACGGCATGTGTTGGGTACATCACGAAGCACATGGAGTAGTAGTTGAGCCAAGAAAGGATTCATTCTTCATAATAGATTAAGAGAGAACATTCTACTTCTCATATCTAGATGGATCATAAAGTCATTGGCCAATGCAAAGATATATTCGTTTTGGATATATATCGAATATGATCGTTATGGATTGTCTAGAAAAATTGAGAGATAGAGACTAAGTTATTGGAATAGACACAATATCATGTTCCAGACTTAGTTGAATGTTCGTTGAATGAAAGGACCGTATCACTATGAGCTCTATACTACATGGAGTTTGAATAGTCATCGCAAATGTCCTTATATATTAAGTTTATCTGGTAAATTGTCTAGGAATTCTACTAATACCTTAATTTGATTAGTGCTTAATATATAAGGCCCTATGGGTCACACAACAAGTGATTATACCTTCAGATTGAATTGTTAGAAGGAATTAAATATTATTAATTGGATTAAATAATATTTAATTCATAACGCTGAAAATAAAATGAGTTAATTATTAATTAGATTAATATATTTAATTCATCATGTTGAATGAAAGTTCTATTTGATAGAATTAATTAAGTTTCATAAATTAGATTTATTATACTTAATTAAGATGTAATTTTAATTAAATAAAGTTGGTATTTTCTTTTATAATTTAGAATTAAAAGAAAATAGAAAATAAAATAAATAATAATAATAACAAGCAAAGTGATGTGCAACCACTTTGATATTATTATTATTATTTTATTTTGTTTTACTTATTTAATTAATAAAATCGTTAATGATAAGTATTGGTCCTGGTAGGACTAGAACTAATTAATGAGAAAGATTTTCATTGTGATTGGGAAACTAGTTTAGAACTAGTATAAATACATCCTTCTCCTTCATAATTGATAGACCAGTTTCTGAGATTTAGTATTACCAGTTTATTTCTCTACGAAGAGATTTCCTAGCCTTTCTCTATGGGAGATCTAACCGTTCTTTCGGGAAGGAGAAATCATGTGGATACCTAAGGTCAAGGATTATTACCGCTAGGCTGGAAGATCTGTAAGTTCCAACTCAGATCTGTTACTATTGTTATATTCGTTGTTTTGTCATAATCAGGGAAGATCTGTTTGGGAAAATTTTAAACTTCCGATGTCGTACTTTCGAGGTACGTTACATCAATTTCCCAACAGATGCCTCCATGTATCTGCTCACAATTCCCACTGAGTAGGCTAGGTCAGGACAAGTGTTCACTAAATATCTCAGACTTCCTATTACACTTCTGTAAAATGTTGGATCCACATGTCCTTCCCCATCAAACTTATTGTATTTGCTTTTTGGCTCCATATGGACACAACATGGATTGCAATCTGTCATGCCCATTTTTTCAAGGATATTTCTTGCATAGCTTGACTTACTTAAGCTTATTGTTTCTTTGCTTTGTTTTACTTCAATCCCCAAGTAATAACAAAGCAGTCCAAGACCACTCATCTCAAATTTCTTCATCATTTCTACCTTGAAAGTGTGAATTACAGTTGGACATGAGCCTGTGAGAATGAGAGCATCCACATATACCCCTACAATGGTAATGCCTTGATCTATGCTCTTCATATACACAAAATGCTCATATATTCACCTCACAAAACCCAAAGACTTCAAACATTTGTCCAACTTCTCATTCCAAGCTCTTGGAGCCTGTTTTAATCCATATAAGGCCTTATGTAGTTTTAACACCTTATTTGGATATTTCTTGTCAGTATATCCTTCTGATTGAACAACAAATACCTCCTCCTTTAATTCTTCATTGAGAAAGGCTGTTTTTACATCCAAATGATGCACTTCCCAATCATTGTGTGCTGACAGTGCTAATAGAGTTTTTACAGTTTCCATTCTGGCTACTCGAGCAAAAACCTCTTGGTAATCCACCCCATATTTTTGGATATAACCCTTTGCTACTAAACTGGCCTTGTACTTTATAATGTTCCCTTCTAGAACTTGTAAATCTAGCCATTTAATTGCATGAATGCCGTTTAATTTGTGTTTGAATAATTTAACTGATATCTTTTGTAACCTGGAACCGCGGCTAGAATTACAATTGCACATAGAATAAATTAAGAGAGATCTAGTTTATTCTAGGACACATTCACACACACTTAATCGTTGGCTAAGAAACTAGTAGCGATTAAGGGGCCGTAAGCTCGCTCGTTTTGGCAATAATTTAGAATCTTGTCGCACGAGAGATCTGCCTGGTCCCCTAAATTATTGTACTCTACGCCGCGAGAGCGGTAATAACTTAGTATTGATTAGCTAGGCTCAATTAAATTAATTTCATGTAATTAGGCATGATCTGCCAGAAATCTGATTACCCCGGAATCAATCCCTGCTCCCTTCGTCGTTAATTAGAGAGAACCCAATCTTTTATTTTAATCGTTCATTCGCATTAGTTTAATTTTAATTCAACCGACCAATCAGATAGTCCCTGTTTTCTATAACAACAGTATAATATGGCATACAGATGAAAGATTATCAACAAAGATGAACACAGAAAGATCAAGTGAAAACCTTCTCTGATATACCGTGAACCTTTCGTACAAGAATGATAAGCGCTAAAGCTATTTTGAGCGGATACGAAAGTTAACCGCAAACCTGAGTCCTCCGCCCTCTTTTATAGGCGAGGCTCAGGTATGCGTAAAAAGGCTTCTTGCCTAAGTATGGGCCTAACACTCGGCCCATATTGAATACTATTCTAACAGATATATTTAATCAGTGCAGAACAGAAATAGTAAACATCTAAATTATTACAGACAAAACAGACAAACTTGATTCACAATAAAATAGTCTTCAACAATCTCCCCCTTTGTGATCAAGTGCCGTCTTGCATTTATTTTTGAGATCTGAAGTAATGCTTTCTGAAATTTAGCGCATGCTCATACTGTCTCAGCATTCTTCTCTTTTCAAGTTGCTCGTTGATGGGCTTTAGGATGGTCCACACCTTCTCGTATACTAGGAGCTCTTCCTCGCTAGCGTCCGCAAGTCTTGGATCTATATTCTCTTTGATCTCTTGCAGCTTGGTCTGGATGATCTTCAGAGTCCCATCACAGTATTTGTGAATGTCTTCTACCCACATGAGTCTTTTCTGTTCCTCGTGATTGAGATATATGATAGAGACTGGGTCCTTGAAGATATGATATGGTCTGTACTTTTTGAGCTCTGGACCGTTCAGAGTTGGCTTTACCAGATTTGCTTTTCGGACATTGTTTTCCAGGGCCATCTGTAGATCATGGGCAGCATAGAATCTGATCTGTCTCAGCATAAACCGTTTGATCGCCTCATAACCTTCTTCGTGTGTCCTGTTTCGACTCAGTGAGAGATACCTACTTACCATGAACATTTGGTAGATATCCTCCATCTTCATCATTATAAAGTCATTTTCCTGGCAGATGAATATGCCGGAGTCTGTTCGTCGAACTTTGAAGCTGTAGAATGGGATGGTGTGATGATCTTCTCTGTGTATATCAAGGATAGCGTCAATAGGATGGATGCTGGACTTCATATCTCTTTCCAGTATTTGTCGTTGTTTTCCAGATGATCTGTGCATCAGCATGTGAAGATGTCCGCCAGCCAGTTTGCCCTTAAGGTGAGTCAGGCCACGGATCTTCAGTTCATCGAGTTGTTTGAGCTTGTCTGCGGTTCTCCAAATTCCCTTTCTGATTTCCTCTTGGAAGGGGGCATTTATTCTGATGTTTTCCCAGAGCTTTTCTTTTGGGGGCAATTTGCCTGCCGTTTGTCTGATGACGGATTCTAGCTCCCTGGGTATCTTTTTATAGTCCTCCCCTTCTTTGAGTTCCTCTTCATCAAGGCGTATGATATCTTCTGCGCATTTGGCCAGCAACTCTCTCAGCCACCAATTTCGCTGCATATCCTCTGTTTCAGCTTCACATCTAAGATCATCCCACTCTGTCCACTTTCTCGGCCAAACGTCGTGTACCACAGCATCCTCGAGTGCATCATGAATGTCTTTGCCTTGGGGAATGTAAGGGACTCTCAGCTGCGGTGATCTTTCTCGTGAAGCACAACCGGGTTCACTAGGATTGCCCGTTGTCATCAGGTTAGAACTGAGTTCTGGCTGATGGCCTGACTTGACAGATGAATCAGAGATAGCATCGTCAGGACTTCCATCCCTTCCTCGGACGGTATCCTTTGGAGACACGCCTCGGGATGTTGTCATCGATTTCGAACTGTGTTCTGATCGATGGCCTGAGCTTTGTGATGTACCAGAGGTAACCACTACAGGACTTCCATCCCCTCCTCGGACAGTATCTCTAGGAGATAAGCCTCGGGATGTTTCATCTAGCTCGACCAGGCTAGAGAGTTGGGCTTGGTTGTGGCTCGAGGAAGGTGGTGGTTGGTTGGTGGGCTGGTTTGATGAGGTGTTTGGATGGGGTTCATGGCTGGTAAAGGCTGCTTGCTTAAGTGTCCGAGGTCTCTTGTTCTCCCCCTCATGAGGTTCCGAATCATCGGGATCCTCATGGGAACGTTTGAGGCCTCGGGGACTGTCACGGCAAGTGTCGTATTGAGGGCGGTCGTGGTTGAGGAAAACTTGGAGAAGGTCACGCTCGAAGGGTGTAAGGTTGCAAGTGTCGACCTCCAGCAACCGAAGAAACAGGAGACCGGCAAGCTCAAGACGGGATAGGTGGAAGGGATTGGTCGAGGCGGAGGGCGATACTAGTTCTGTATCGTGGGTTCCCCGAGAGGGTGAAGGGCTAAGGGGTTTGGTGGAGGTGATAGGGATGACAGGAGTGGGTTGTGGAATTGATTGAGAGGGTGAAGAGTGAGGTTTGGGGTGGCTCTGTTCACTATGAACCGCTGGGGTTGTCTTGGAGTCCTGTGCCCAAGCGGTGAATGCTTGTTGCACCCATGGTTTGATGGTGGACTCCATGTAGCGGTTCATGAGAACGGTAACGTCTTCGGGTGTAAGGGGTCCAGTTACGGGGGTTGTAACTGTTGTCACAGCATCAGTGAAGAGAGCTGATGTGTGGCCTGCGTTCAATGATGAAGTCATTTTTGGCACAGCAGGGCTTCCGACCATCATTGTTTGCACTCCGGTCGTTGTATCCAGGGTGTGTGCACCTGTATGTGCTGTGAATGGTGTAGGTGTCCTAGAAAAATTGGAAAATGTGGGGAATGTGACACCTAGACTCGATGTGGAGAAAGAGGGGGTTGTGGCCTCGGGCGGTGGGCCACTAGAGCGCTCAACTGGTTCAGAGGGAACCAGTGAGGTGGGTGAGTCCCGTGATGTTGAAACGTTAGCCTTTTGGGAGGCTAACGAGTGGCTGGGAGAGGGCGGTGCATGCGCAGTTGAGCCTGATGCTGCGGCTTCTACCCGGGGACCAACAAGATTGGCCCCTGTACTTAAAGATTCGGCCCGGCTTATAGTGATGAAGGGAAGACAGTCGTCAAAGATGTGTAGGTCCTCTTCAGCGACCAAACTTTTTCTGACAGGACGCTGCTTCTTTGCCTTAGGTGAACGGGGAACAGCAATCTTAGTTGTGACTGGCTCCTTCACTGGTTTGATGACGATGGTCTTGGGGCGTACAGCTATAAATGGAGCTGCATCCTCAGGGGTGACTTTCTTTGGAGGAGAATCAAGTGGCAGCTTCCCCTTTTGGATTAGAGCAAAGGTGTGCTCCACGTCGTCAATATCATCGTTGTCATCATCATCGTCAGCATCGTCATCATCTTTGGCCACGCTATTGGATGCCTCATCGTCAGCCTTTTTATGGGCCGGGCTGGACGATTCATTGGCAGGTTCCGCAACGTTTGTACGTGTGCCCTCAGCCGTCTGATTCCTCTCGAGAGAATCGTCAGACTTCCCTTCATGGGGCACACGCGCCACTGGTTTCTGTGGCTTACGGGCTCTCTTTGGACCCTTACTTGCTCTCGGCTTAGGCCCCGGGGCAGGTCCAGCTGGGTTTTGCTGAACCGTGGGGCCATCTTCCGGTAAACTCTCTCTATATTTGACTACTGCGGAGTGTCGTGGATTGCCCAAGTCCAGCAGATAGTCTGGTATTGTCATCCCCACAGTGTCATGCTTGAAGCGCTTGAAGTACTGGAGCTTGGGGGCAGTGAACTGATCTTCATTTCTGCGCTGTGGAATCCCTGGGTGGGCGGTCATGTAGTCAGCAATGATGAGCGCCAACCATCTGGCGTAGGGAATTGTCATGCCCGTCTTTCCGTCCTCTTTGTCCTGGACTTTAGTCACCAGCTCGATCCAGAATAGCTGCGCCATATCATAATTTTTGGCGAAAACGATTCCATGGAAGATTTGGAAAATTTGCAAGTTGCATTTGTCATGGCCAGCGTGCTTTGGAGATAGGCACTTGTTGACGAGGCCAAACAATGTCTTCCATGGGTATGGTAGGTTCATCAACTTGAAGTGAGACAGGGACGGCAGTGGTGCATCATATCCCAATTGCGCCAATCCTTGCATCAGTTCAGCCTTTGAGGGTAGCGGTTCATAGGTTTCGTGGACAGGCAGCTCCAGTGTGGTTCGTAGAGTGGACGCTGTTAATGCCAGCCGTCTGTTGTGGAGCGTGGCACTGATACTGGATGCGTCCTTCTTGGAAGGCATGTGCATGGTCCCCCATAGTTGTTGCAGGTAGATTTCGGGGACCGTTATAGCTTTGGTGAGTGCTGGCCAGATGTAGTGCCCCTTAAGGATGATAGGGATGACCGGGTCAGGGCACCTGAAGACGGCAAGGTCGAGCTGATAGTTGTTGTCCTGTAGCCGAACCCACTTGTATTTGGGGAACAGCTGAGTATAGGGTGCATTTTCCTGGGAGGTCTCTTGTTGAGTGCCTGACATATTTATCTGAAGGAATAGCACACGTTAGCAAAAAAAGAGTTTCCCCTTGGGGTTGATGATTTCTGAGATGAGGAAGCGAGTTCTGGCGCCAAGTTATAAAACTCGAGGTCATGGACACGAGTTTACAAACTCGAGGCCATGAGCGCGAGTTTACAAACTCGAGCCCATGAACACGAGTTTACAAACTCGAGCCCATGAGCGCGAGTTTACAAACTCGAGCCCATGAGCGCGAGTTTACAAACTCGAGCCCATGAGCGCGAGTTTACAAACTCGAGTCCATGAGCGCGAGTTTACAAACTCGAGCTCATGAGCGTGAGTTTACAAACTCGAGCCCATGAGCGCGAGTTTACAAACTCGAGCTCATGAGCGCGAGTTTACAAACTCGAGCCCATGAGCGCGAGTTTACAAACTCGAGCCCATGAGCGCGAGTTTACAAACTCGAGCTGATGAGGGCGAGTTTACAAACTTGCGGTCTGTCCCCGAATTTGAAACGTCAGATTTTGAACCAGACGTTTTAACTCGAGTTTCAGAACTCGTGTTCGCACGAAGAAGACGATCACCACCTGTAAAGATACAAGAACAATAATATACATTCAACCAAAGAAATTTTAGTTTAATTTGAGAAAAACGGCGTTTTTTGGTTTGGGATGGTACGTGGTAGCCTTCTGAAAAACAGAGTGAAAATTGGTGTGAAGAAAACGAGTTGCTACCTCGGAGAAGAGTTTGGGGGAGAAATGTTGAGAGGGAGTGAAGTTGGGAAGACGAGCTCTGGTTTTCGAGAACTGAGGGGATGCGAGAAGGAAGCTTAAGGAATGAGGAGGAAGGAGATGAAAATGGGTTTAAATACGCGAGTTGTAGGAACGGGCCTGGAGAAAAAAATTGGGCCAGAACCGGGTAGTTGGGCCCATTTGGCCTTAAGGGTTTAAAGATTCATTTCAGACCAATTACAGTACTCCCCCTTGCTGAAAACAACACACGCACTATTTTTGAGATTTTTCTAATTTTCTCCCCCTCGATGAATGCAATGCACACACACTATATGCAACTCACGCACACTATTTTTTTTTTTATCTTTTTGCCCTTTTTCTCCCCCTCGATGAATGCAAACGCACACACACTATTTTTGTATTTTTCTCGGGTTTCTCCCCCTGGACACATGTAACGCACACAATACACAAAAAACAACTCACACACACTATTTACAAACACACGCACGCACACTTTTTACAAGTCCCACACACGCACACCCCTTTTTACAGACCAGTGGAAACAGAATTACAAAGGCTCGAGGTTCAACATGCCTAATTTGGAAACCAGGAACTGGAATCTCTTTTCATCCAGTGCCTTAGTAAACAAATCAGCCAGTTGAAGCTCGGAGCTTACAAAGTACATGTCAATATCCCCTTTTTCCACGTGGTCTTTGATGAAATGATAGCGCAGGTCGATGTGTTTGGTGCGGGAGTGATGAACCGGGTTGCTGGTGATGGCGATGGCACTCTGTGAGTCGCTGTAGATCGGGATATGGCAGAAAGTGTAACCGTAGTCTTTTAGCTGGGTCTTCATCCATAATATTTGTGAACAACAGCTAGCAGCCGCGACGTATTCTGCCTCGGCCGTAGATGTTGACACACAGTTCTGTTTCTTGGAAGACCAGCAGACTAACTTATCGCCCAAGAACTGGACAGCTCCCGATGTACTTTTGCGGTCCATCCGGCAACCAGCAAAATCTGCGTCAGAGTATCCGACTAGGTCAAAACCTGAGTGCTTGGGATACCAAAGGCCTAGATTCACAGTGCCTTTGAGGTATCTCAGTATTCTTCGAACAGCGGTCAGATGGGACTCCTTTGGATTCGCTTGAAAGCGTGCACATAAGCATGTAGAGAAGACGATATCAGGCCTGCTAGACGTGAGATATAGCAACGATCCAATGATGGCCCTATAGTTTGTGGCATCGACTGGCTTCCCAGAGGGGTCTGAGTCCAGTTTATTGGTGGGGGACATAGGGGTCGTCATGGAAGATTTGCTATCAATGTTGAATCTCTTAAGCATTTCCAGAATATACTTGGACTGATTGATGAAAATGTCGTCAGAGAGTTGTCTTACTTGCAGGCCTAGGAAGAAATTCAGCTCTCCTATCATGCTCATTTCAAACTTAGTTTTCATCAGTTTCTCGAAATGTTTGCACAGACGTGGATTTGAGGAGGCGAAGATGATGTCATCAACATAGATCTGAATCAGGATGATGTCAGACTTCTGTCGCTTGATGAAAAGTGTGGTATCAATCTTCCCTTTTGAGAAACCTGAGTCAACCAGAAATTCGGTTAAAGCATCGTACCAAGCTCTTGGTGCCTGTTTCAGCCCATACAGAGCTTTCTTCAGCTTGTACACATGGTTGGGATATCTGGGATCTACAAATCCTTCGGGCTGAGCGACATAGACTTCTTCTTCCAAGACTCCATTCAGAAAGGCAGTCTTGACGTCCATTTGAAAGACGGTAAAGTTCTTGTGGGCCGCGTACGCAAGAAAGAGGCGTATTGCTTCAATTCTTGCTACGGGTGCAAACGTTTCATCATAGTCTATGCCCTCTTGATGATTGTATCCTTTAGCGACCAGCCGTGCCTTGTTGCGTATCACTATGCCTTCTTCGTTCTTCTTGTTCTTGAACACCCATTTAGTGCCAATGATGGTTTTCTGAGGGGGTTTAAGCACGAGTGTCCACACTTCTAGTCTGTCAAACTGATTGAGTGCCTCTGAGACTTTGGATGGTTCATTCTGGCTTAGAAAGCATGCATAGTGACATTCATTCATAGTAGCCGATCTCGTACGCACACCTTGTCCTGGATCACCGATTATTTGTTCAGTGGGATGAGCTCTTGTCCATTTTCTCTCATGTGCTAGAGGATTAGGAGTAATGATCGGTTGATTCGAGTCCTGGTAGGGGATTGGTGACTCTTGAGCAGTTGTGGTGTGCGGTGGAGATGACTCTGATGTGGTAGCAAAACCGTGATCATCCACTCCTCCGTGATTAGGTTGGGGAGTTGACGGAGTAGATGGTTCGTTATCTGATCTGAGAAGGAGTGGAATTTCAGTGAAAGGAGTCGGTTGCTGTGGAATAGGTGACGATGAAGCTGGTGTGCATGGAGAAGATGAGGGTTGTGAATTCTCGTAGAAGTTCTGAAAGAGAGAATTGAGAATCACACCTTCAGGTACAGGGTTTGGTTCAACTGTGTCAGAGTCCGTTGGTACAACAAGTGACGGGTCAGCCTGTAAGTGTTCCGTTGCGAAGTCAGCCATCTCATAGAATGTCACATTCACACTCTCAATGACCGTTCGCTTGTCTCTAAGATAGACTCTGTAAGCTTTGGACTGCTGTGAGTAGCCAATGAACACCCCTTCTTGGGCTTTTGCGTCTAGCTTACCTCTATCAGATCTGTCATTCAGTACGAAGCACTTGCAACCAAATATTTTAAAGAATGAGATATTCGGAGTCCGGTTGAAGAGGATTTCATATGGGGTCTTGTCAAAGCGTTTGTGGATAGATGTTCTATTTTGGGTGTAGCACGCAGTATTAATGGCCTCTGCCCACATAAAGTGTGGCAATCTTGACTGGATGAGCATGGTGCGTGCCGCTTCGACAAGGGTCATGTTCTTTCTTTCAACCACTCCATTCTGTTGGGGGGTTTTGGCTGCTGCAAATTGTTGTGTGATACCGAGAGATTCATAGAATCCAGTGAGAGTTAGATTCTTGAACTCGGTACCGTTGTCAGTTCTGATGATTCGAACACTGTGCTGCAGCAGTTTCTGGACTGTTCTGACAAAGGTCATAATGATTTCTGCTGCCTCGTCCTTTTTACGAAGAAATTTTGTCCATGTGTACCTAGAGAAGTCATCAACGATTACCAGTGTGTATTTGCGGCCGTTGATGCTTTGGACTCTCATAGGTCCACACAGATCCATGTGTATCAGTTGCAGCGGTAGAGTAGATGATGGGACAGGCTTTGACTTGTGGGAACTTCTCGTCATTTTGCCCATTTTGCAGGCACTACAATGATTCTCAGCAGAAGACTTCAACGGAGGAAGCCCCTTCACAAGTTTCTTCGATGACAGGATGGACAGATTCTTGAAATTGAGATGGGAAGGACGTCTGTGCCAGAGGTTGTTTTGTTCTGTTGAAGCTTTGGACAGCAGACAGATGGAAGTGGTGGATTGAACGCTTTTCAGATCAATAGTGTACAGGTTTGAGGTCCTGTAACACGTTAATAATGAGTTCCCTTCGCTGTCTAGAACACAGCATTGTTTGGCAAAGAACCTCACTTCCATCCCACTGTCACAGAATTGTCCTATGCTCAGAAGATTGTGTTTGAGCCCTTTGACAAATGAGACATCCTTGATGGTGACACTGGCACAGATGACATCCCCATATCCAAGAATAGGAGATGAGGCGTCGTTCCCGAATCTAACATTGCCTCCGTAACAGTTGGTATAGTTGCTCAGTAGGCACTTTATTCCGGTCATGTGGGTTGAGCATCCAGAATCCAAGTGCCACACATGACCATCCTGCAAAACAATTAAACAGGTTTAGGTACCCATCTTGGAATGGGTCCTTCCTTATCAATGAAAAACACCCTTTTCAATTTTGCTTTGAGCTGTGATCCAAGGTCAGCAGCTCTTTCAACAAAAGATCTATCTCTTGTGGGCTTTCCGATAGCCAGATCTGCTTTTGCAGCGGGTCTGATTTTTGGAGCCCACTTAGCAGTTTCTATTTTAGTTCTGGTGGGTCTGAATTTGGGGGCCCACCTTTCAGTTTCAGTTTGGATGGGTCTTCATTTGCGGACCCACCTTTCAGTTTCAGTTTGGATGGGTCTTCGTTTGCGGACCCACCTTTCAGTTTCAGGTTTGGTAGGTCTCATCTTAGGGACCCACCTTTCAGATTCAGGTTTGGTAGGTCTCATCTTAGGGACCCACCTTTCTGTTTCAGTTTGTGTGGGTCTTATCTTGGGGACCCACCTTTCCGTTTTAGGTTTAGGAGGAGAGTAGACAGGTGCTTTGTGATTGAACGGTTGTTTCTTCAGTTTAGTTTTGAAAATCTCCTCTTTAGAAAGCCGATTAAGATGTTTCCTTGAATGAACTCTAAGAGAATATTTCATATCAAGAATACAAAACGTTCCCTTAGAAGTTCCTTTCTTGGTTTCTCTTTCAGGTTTGAGCTTTCTAAAAGGCTTTGATTTAACAGCATTCACATTACATTCATAATTTTGGGGTCTGGAATAGAATAACCATAAGCAATAGTAGAATTATACATTGAGCCATGTTCAAAAGATGTCACAGAGTTTTTCAGCTTGGGACTCAAGACTGAACTACTAGAAGCTGAGTTTACATGGACAGACTTAGACTTAGTTTTAGAGTACAAAATGGAGCTGGATCTGGGACCAGGTTTATTCTCAAAAACTTTCTTCTTCCCAGCAGCTATTTCCTTTCTTTTTATCTCCCACTCTTTCTTCTCTTCTCCTCTTCTTTTCACTTCTTGTCCTGTGACAAAGGGAGAAGAGCGATGAGTGGCAGATTTTTCAGAAGATTTAATTTTATCAGAAGAGGTTTGAGCGGTTTTTAAAACAGAATGATATTTTTCACTCAATTCATCAAATTTGCTTAACAGTTCTTGCCAATTGCTTTCAGAACTTTTTTTTTCAGTTTCAAAACGCTCTCTCTCATTGTCAAGGGTTTTCTGAAGATCCGCATATTTTTGGACCAACGGAGAGATGCATTTGTCCTGTCCGGACTTAAAAATTCCAGTTTTGGGAGTGGGACCCATTGGACTTTCGAAATAAGGAACCCCTTTCGGGACATTAAAAATGTCAAACCCATCCTCGTTGTAGATTACTTTTTCTTTTGAAAGAGCTTTCTCAACCAGAGGAGTATAGTCAAAAGAAGTTTCAATTTTAGGATTACTTCTCTTCTCTTCTTCTTCTTTAGCGGTTTCTTTTTCACTTCCAAATTTCATTTTCTTTTCAATGTCTAGAGTTAAGTAAGTTGCATCATACAATTGGCGGCAGTCAACTTTCTTTAAATGACAAGGATTCGGCAGTCCAAGACCAGCTTTTGGGTTGTAATGTTGAACGTCGCTTATTCGATTTAGAAAAACTGTATGTTCGGTTTGACCACTTCTGACACACACGTCCTCAAGTTCCTTTACTTTGCTTAAAAGGCTGCTTCTTTTATTTCTTAAAAATTCACAGTCAGCTTTGGCTGTGTTTTTCTCAACTTCGCTGTCTTGCAGTTTCTTAGTCAGTTCAGCTATTTTAAGTTCAAAGCTTTCAAAGTCTGAGGACACCTTTTTGATTTGATCTTTGGCATTTTCAAGTTGAACGCTTAAGGAAGATTTTTGGTCAAGGTTCTGTTTCAGTACCCTGTAATTATTGTCTAATCTCTCCTGCAGTTCTTTAATGAGGTTGTCCTTATTGTGTAAGGACTGAGTTTGGATAGTGATAGAGTGATTAGAGGTACTTACAGTGCTTGTAGAGCATTCACTTCCGGGGATCGCAACATCACCCTTTTTCTCTTCTTCATCCTCCAGCCTTGCCATCAAAGCGAAGTTTTCTTCCTCTTCTTCTTCTTCTTCAGTATCATCTTCTGCCCACTGGACCAGCTCAGCATGTTTGCCAGAGGCTTCTACTTCCTCCTGTTGTGCCAAGAAGAGCTTTTGTTTATTCATCAGAATCTTCTGTTTGTAGAAGTTTGCATCTCTCTTCTTCGGAAGCCGACAGTCTTTGTTGATATGTCCAGGCTTCCCGCAGTTATAGCACACAGAGGTGTTAGCAGTTGATGTAGCCTTCCTGGCTGAGCTTTGGTCCTGGTTCTTCTGTTTGTAGTTGGAGGAAGAGGTTCGCAACTTATTTGAAGAGCTGTTCCTCTTGGCAAACTTCTTGGCCAGCAGGGCCATCTTCTTCTGGAGATCTGCAAGCTCAGCTTCAAGATCAGTTCCTTCTTCATCACTCTCATCTTCATCAGATTCAACCTCCACTACTTTCTTCTTCTTCTTCTGCAGAGGTTTCGCTGTTCTTTTGGGTTGAGCTTCCATCAATAGAGCTAGAGGATTTTGGGCTTGATTGCTCCTCAGTGCATACAACGTCATTGACAAACTCCTTTAACAGCTCATTTAAGGTGAAGAGATCAATTTCATCCATGTCAATGCGTTGTCTCAAGTCCTTTACTGTTTTACTCCAAGATGGGTGCAGACTGGACAGAAATCTAGTATTCAGTTCCAGGTTGGTTCTGAATATTTTGATTTTCCTCATTTCATTCATTAGCTTCACAAGCCTGGCATGAGTCTCGTGAAGAGGTTCTCCAGGAGCAGCCTTGAACGAGTCATAAGCCATTAGAATAGCAGATTTCTTGGTTTTTAGGCTTATGCTCGTGCCTTGGAGTAATTTTTCAATCTCATCCCACATTTCTTTTGCAGTTTGCATACTGTCAATCATCACGTACACTTCATTGGGGATGGCTTGGAGGAGGTATGTTTTGGCCATAAGGTCTCCTCTCAGCCTTAGCTTGTCTGCTTCAGTGTATTCAGACGACCTCTTTCGTCTTGTTTCCGGAGGAATGGGTGGATTATTAGTTGAGTCCCCTCCTACGTCAATCATTAGAACAGCTGGTCCTTCCAGGAGTGATTCCAGCATTGCGTCGGAGTTTTCTTTGTGTTCTAGGAAATTCAAGAAACGAGTTCTCCACATTTGATACTCCCCTTTCCTTAGAGATGGAGGAGTACTGCTGTTTCCTTGCGCATTGGATTCAGAAGCCATTTCTGTAGCTGTAGAAAACTGACCGTTCGAGAAATAAGATCAGAAAATTTACTAAGTCAAAAACTCGAGTTCCTGAGTATTAAAGACCTAAACTCGAGGTCTGGGGAACTCGAGGTGAGAGTTCGAGTTTATAAACTCGAGGTCAAGAAGGCGAGTTTCCAAAACTCGAGGTGTAAACTCGCAAGGTCAAAACTCGTGGTCAGACTGCGAGTTTGCAGACTGCGAGTTTGTAGACTGCGAGTTGTAGACTGCGAGTTGTATACTGTGAGTTCTTGAGCTCGAGTTTGCAGACAACGAGTTTCTCAACTCGAGTTTGCAGCTGCGAGTTTATGCAATAACACCTTGGGCTGCGAATTCCTGAAAAAATAAAACTTCAGATTTTCAGAAAAACAAAAATGGTAGGTTGTAGCCCTTGTTGTAGAGATCCTTTCACCCAAGTTTCAGGTCAAAAAGCTACACAGAGCTTAGAGAAACGAAGGATGCGAGTTCTTGGGTGCGAGTTTACAGAGAACAGAAAATTGCGGAAACGAATAAAGAAGATATACTGCTTGATCGGCTTTGAAACACGATTCTAACAGTATAACTTTTACAACATTTGGTGCAGAAATAAGATTACAGATGATAAACTCGCTATTCTACAAAAACAGAGTCTTTCGCAGATAGTTCTTCTGATCAGCTCTCGATCGGCTCTGATACCATTTGATAGTCCCTGTTTTCTATAACAACAGTATAATATGGCATACAGATGAAAGATTATCAACAAAGATGAACACAGAAAGATCAAGTGAAAACCTTCTCTGATACACCGTAAACCTTTCGTACAAGAATGGTAAGCGCTAAGGCTATTTTGAGCAGATACGAAAGTTAACCGCAAACCTGAATCCTCCGCCCTCTTTTATAGGCGAGGCTCAGGTATGCGTAAAAAGGCTTCTTGCCTAAGTATGGGCCTAACACTTGGCCCATATTGAATACTATTCTAACAGATATATTTAATCAGTGCAGAACAGAAATAGTAAACATCTAAATTATTACAGACAAAACAGACAAACTTGATTCACAATAAAATAGTCTTCAACACAATCTCGCACGACACATTTATTTTATTTTATTCCTTTTTAATCGCCGAATTTAATTAATCCTTGATTCCCTTTTGTCCGTCCCTGTAGATATGATACTCGTACTTTCACTGCTATTCTACAATCTTTTAAAGTGCGAGAAAACTCACATCGGTTTTTGGCGCCGTTGCCGGGGACGGTGTCGGTTTTAAGGGTTAATTAATTTCAGCGAGATTTTTTTTAGTTAGTTTTTCTTTTTGTTTTCCGTAGAATTTTTCTGTGCTAACCTTTCATTTTTTTTAAGAAACATGAGATGAACCCATTCAAC
Organism: Cuscuta europaea; assembly: GCA_945859875.1. Taxonomy (NCBI): domain Eukaryota; kingdom Viridiplantae; phylum Streptophyta; class Magnoliopsida; order Solanales; family Convolvulaceae; genus Cuscuta; species Cuscuta europaea. The sequence continues at coordinate 40,263,221 of CAMAPE010000038.1, forward strand.
GAAATTTCTAGAGGAATTCGTTACCCATAAACCTCCATGGAATATTCACCATTTACGCAATGCTCTCCTTACATTTCTCCTCCTCCTCCTCAATATTACACACCTCATCAAAATTACTCTCTTACACCACAAAATTATCAGTTCTCTTATTCATACCCTCCAACCACGCAACCTTGTCTGCCTAAGAATAATATTTGTCCCTTCTGTCGAGGATGCCACCATATATCTTTTTGCCCCGTTAAATTTCCATATGACCATCCTTACTGGGCAACTGCATACCCCACTTCGTCCTCCCCACAACTTACAGACACAAATGTTTCAGCCATTCCTACATCTTGCCGAATAATGAGCCACATAATCAATTTAAGAAGACACTTTCAGATATTCTGTATGAGTACACATAGATGATGAGGGAGAGCACTTCAGCCATAACAGAGAGCACTTCAGCCATAATGCAGAGCACTTCTGCCATGATGAAGGATATAAATACCATAAGGAGCCATCTGGTAGAAGACCAATTCGAGGAGACCAATAGAGATGATCACGTGAGTGAGACAGACAATGATGGTGGGAATATGATGGATGATACACTTCCTGATGATGTTGAAGACTCACCTATGTTTGAAGATGAAGAAGAAGATAATAGTGTCAAGTTGTTTTTCGAAGAATACATGAAAAAGTTTGTAACGGCACAAGATGTAACGGATGAAGTCACAAATCACTGTGATTTCCATACAGAAACTCACCAGCCGTTTGATTTACATATTAGTCTCAACACCTGAGGAGGATAAGGAGAAGATCAGTCATGATGATGGTGCTACTGAGGTAGGTTTGGGTATTGAAGATGAGTTGGGAAAAGATAATCACGAGCTCCATGAGAGTGATAACAAGGTAGATGATCTCCATGACGAAGAAGTCCCGCTCCACATACAAGATTACTCCTCTTACGTTAGTCCAGGTTTGTATTTCTTTGATTCACTCCTTGAGGATGATATTCCTTTTTGTCTGGAAAGTGACAACATCATCTAAGAAGACATTCAAGAGAACGGTATTACCGAGAGTTGGGATACTCACATGGGGAGTGATACAGAATCCAGAGGAGATGCTTTGAATTTTCAATATATTTATGAGGAAGAAAAATACTTTTCCATGCTGCAGTTCGAGTTTGATGTTGCTTCAGAACCTTGCTTCGAAATATCTTTTGAGCTTCCACTGATGTCTGGAGTAATCAAAGTTTTGACTCATGTTTTATGTCCATTCAAGGAGGATGTGAGGTTGATCCTTCAGTTCTGTGCTGATACGGTTTTTGAAGACCGTGTGATTCCTTCGTGGTTCCAAGAGTTTAAGGATCTGCGCCACCTAATGGGATTTGTTGAGAGGAAGCTGGAGACATTGATTATTAGTGCACCACTGCAGTCTTTGCTATTTGAGAGCGTATGAGGATGTTGCGTCGGGCAAACGACATTAAAAATAGCGCTTCTCGGGAGGCAACCCGAGCTTACTTCTGCATTTAATTTGTTGTTGTTTTGTTTGTTTTGTGTGTTTTGTGTGTTTTGTTTTTGCAGCTCAAACGAATGCTTGATGGATGACGTGCCGAGAATTCAAAGACTCAGTTTAGTTCCGGACCGACCCACGTTATAGGGAAGTTTCAATAACTCTTTTACTTGTTGTGTAATAATTGACTTGAGTTAAGTTGAGCACTCGTGACCCTTTCCTCTTTACCCCCTTGTGCATAGTGCATATTTGGTCATCGAGGGCGATGCCAAAGTTTAAGTGTGGGGGAGCGAATTGGGCATTCGGGCAGTAGTTGTTACATGTGATTTTTAGAGTTAGCATGCGCAGGTGTTAGTTGTATATTCATAGGAAATTCATGTCAAATTTTTGAAATTTTTTCTTTAAACTGTGTCTTTGTGAGCTGGCTAACGATTGAGTATGCTTTTAGGACACCCTTGAAGTGTTTAGGCTTAAATTGCTTACAATATAATCTAATTGTTGAAAGGATGAAGGCATTAGTCACCCATTTAATTCATAAATTTTCCATCTCACCTGAAAAAGTCATTTAGGAAAAGCCACTTTGAGCCTGACCATTTTGTTCCTTACCCAATCAATTGAGCTCCATAACCAAATGGCATGTGTTCCTTACCCGTGAATATTTCTGACTTAGCCTTGACATTTAGGGAACTAGGGGATTAATTTGTTATGTTTAGGGAATTTGTGTAGGAGTCATTTTTGGCACTGTTCCTAAGCCCCAAAGTGGGGTAAGAGCAGTCACTTTTTAGGAATTTGATACTTTTGAGAATTGCATTGTAGGCATGAATTCACATTAATAAATGAACTTTAATTGCTATTTTTCCTTGGTAAGACCGAGATTAGAATGGGGTAATGTCTAGTAAGAATCCGAAAGGTGAAAAATTAATATAGCTAGACCTCTTACCTTGCGAAAAAGAGAATGGGAGCCCTGGTAAAAAAGCGTAAGTGTTTTGCACAATAAGATGAGACCTTGGGTATCTTTCGAAAGAAATGGCGTTCTCGTGCCAACATGACAAGGAAAACTGAACTTATTTAATGAACTTGGAGGCTTTAGCAAAATTAGCTTTAGTCCTCTGCGTACTTCAAGTATACGTCAAAGCACCAATGTGCCGCGGCGGTTTAGCTTAGTTGTACACACCATGTCTACTCTTTGCATAGGTTTAGATGATTGTTCCTAAATTGTGGCCTACTGAGTTCCTTGATCCTAAGAATAGCCCTGAAGTTCCTGAATGCATTGAGTCTTTGTTAGAATATTCCAATCTCCCAAAAGAAAGGGAGTGTTTATTACCATTCACCATCACCTTCACAAGTCCTTCTGATCGATAGCTAGTTTATTTATGTATGCTGTCATTACATTAAGGATGTTGTGAATAACTTTGTCAAATACTTTAGCTAGAGTACAAAGATGTAGTTTAGGGAAGAATTTTCTTGGTTCAGTTTGTCTGTTCTGTGAATACCCCTTTAACTACATGTGCATGCTAATTGTTTTGATTCTGTGCGGTGATTATCGTAAGCCCCATCGTTCAGTTTGCTTGAGGACAAGCAAAAGCTTAAGTGTGGGGGAATCTGATAAATCCGTATTTAGACATGAATTTGATGCGTGTTAGGATCAGGTTTGATGGTTTTCCCTAGCTTTAAGGTGTTACAAGTCTCAATTTTAGCTCAAGTTATGTTTAATAGGCGTTGGTTCGAGTTTTGTGTCATTTGGAGTCAAAATGAGGATTTTGGAGTTCGGCACCGGCGCTTAAGAAGAAATCAGGATGCGTTGAGAAGCATCCAAGATTGAATTGAGAGATTTGGAGGTCACTGGGAGGTTCACGATGAAGTTTTGACGACAAGAGAGCTCTAGGAATGTCTACGGGATCAAAATAAGATGAATGGAGCTTGAAATCGGCGATCAGGATGACCTTCTGTCAATCGTTCAAGCATATCTCTTTGTAGAAACATTAAATGTACACGATTAAAAGTACATATGAAAGACATCTTCAAGGGATACAAATCATATGAAGACACCATTGCAAGAATAGGAGAACAAGAAGGTGAAAACAGATGACAAAGTCAGATGATCTCTGATGCGATTTCAGAATGACACATTTCACCGTTTTGATCATATCTCTTGATTGGATGATTCAAATCACATTCGTCAAGTTGGGGTGGATATAGGACTTCATTATCTAAAACTTTCATGAAGGAAGTTTTTTCAAATTCGGACTAGAGAAAAGGCTGAAGAACACAGACGCACGACCGTGCGTCTGGGACGCACGATCGTGCATAAGAGCCAAAACCGTGGAGGAGCTACTGCCTGCTATGCACGATCTTGCGTAGCCAGGGACGCACGATCGTGCGTAGCCTCGAGTCACGCGCGGAAATTTTCCACATCGACCAGAATTGTGATTTTCCCCCTCTTTTCTATAAATAAGGCCTCCCTAACCCTTTTTAGGGGTTACGAACATTACGGAGAGGCCTAGGGACGAATTTAACACCGTTTTTACGCTATTTACTTCCAAGACCCTGAGATTATTTGTAAGTTCATCTTTTTAATTAATGACAATTTATTCTATGTAAGGAATAAATGTATTTAGATTTTGATGATGCTAGGATTAATTAGAATTTGAAAGTACCCCATTAGAAATTGTGTATTAGAATTTCTCTTGTAAGTTTTAGCTTAGTCTGCCTGCCAGAGTTCCATCTTGCTTCTACCAGAGTTGCTCCCAGAGTTGCTCACCAGAGAAGCTATCAGAAACTGGTTATCAGAAAGATACCAGAGTTGGCACCAGAGACGGACTTCAGAGACTGGACCAGAGAACCTCTTGAGACTCTGCTATGTATCATCAGAATCCGGAAGCCCTTCCAACGGTCGTTAAACTAACGGGAAATCCTCTAACGGTTACGAACCTTTCAACGGAAGCATGGCACTGTACACGCATTAAATGCACATTTAATGATGTACGTACGAAGAGATATTTAAAGCTGATGATTAACCATGCGAATATCTTTACGCCCCCAAAATAGCAAGTCGGAGGACCAAACGGTCAAGTCAACAGTACATGCATTTAATGAAGCTGTCTTCTACACTCCAACGGGAAGACCGCTCCCAGTATATAAGATACACTCTGAAGAACTAAGAAAGTAACTTTGCCATAACCTTTGCCAAGATAGATTTGCGTGAACAACTTTCTTGAGATCAAAACTTCATTTCTAACAAGAAAAGGCCACAGTTGGAAGATAAACATTCCTATCCTTCATCCAACTAGCAAAGGCAAAGTTACTCAGTTCTTCAACACTTCGAGAGCTTCATATACTCATCTTTTGTGAAGAAGCAACGTTGGAGAAAACTGATGCTATATCAAACACTTCTTGAAAAAGAAGGGACGTCTCAAATTAGCTGGAGTAAGTGAAGTGGAGATACTTCAAGAGACTCAGTGAAACGAGACCAGCCATCAGGAAGCAGGACTGCATCCCGGGTGGCAACTAGACTTGAAGAAGACGAGGAGTGCTTCTTAAGTTCTAGGGACTAAGGCGTTGTAAACTGTCGTTTTTGCAAGCTTAGTGGAACAGTGGACTAGAGGAACGAGTTGTTCCTTGAACCACTATAAAAACCCCGGTGTCATTTACTTTCAGTTTTTACTTCCTGCACTTAAGATTCTACTGACTAACTCTTTAGGTTGGAATCTGTGTCCAGCAGATCTTCCTTCAGAGTTATCAGAAAGGCATTTTGCCTAGCTTTCTTCTAGAGGCTACCCGGACAGAAACTCATCCGTTGCCTGGTCTAGCTCTGCCATCAGAACTTGACCATCTCTGTCACCAGATTTCGACCATCTCTGTTAAGTCAGACTTGACTTGGAGAAAAGTTTAAATTCCTGAACAGTCTATTCACCCCCCCCCCCTCTAGACTGTTCCTATTACAAACGGGACCAACAAGTGGTATCAGAGCCTCCTTGTTCTTGTAATCTTTTAGGTTACTTACTAAACAAGAGATCCACTTGTTTTAGCCTCTTTAATCTCTTAATGGATAACACTCTTTCAAAGAATCTTATGTTCTCAGTAACAAAGTTTGATGATTGGAGGATCCGCATGAAAGCTCACCTCTGCGCACTCCATGTCGAAATGTGGGAAGTACTTGATGCAGGACCTTTCACAGAGTTCACCAAGGTTAACCCTGAATACATCACTGGTAGTGGTCAACCCCAGATGATCACCAAACTGCGCCATGAATGGTCTAATGAAGAAAGGAGAAAGTACAACCTTGACAACATTGCCAAGGATATCCTCTACAAGGCCATTGATGACAAGTACTTCACCAGGATCAAGAAGTGCAAATCTGCCAAGGAAATCTGGGATACTCTCACCCTGATAGGAGCTGGAGATGAGCAAGAAAAGGACAACAAACTTACTATTGCCATGAAGAAGTTTGAAGATTTCAAACTTCTACCCAAAGAATGCATAGCTGAGATGTATGCACGCTTGCTCACCCTCACTGCTGAGATATCAGAACTTGGGAAGGAGCTTACTCCCAAGGAAATTAATCTGAAGGTTCTCAAAGGTTTACCTTCACCATGGAAGATGAAGGTCACTGCCATGAGAGATAGCAAGGACCTCAGAACCTACAGCACTGAGAAACTCATCTCTGATCTCAAGTCTTATGAGTTTGAGATGAATGAAGAAGAGAAAGAAGAAGTTGAGGACATAACAACTACTGCCCTCACTGCCAGCACCTCTCAGGTAAATAATTTTGACCCTTCTATTCTTTTAACTGACGAATATATGGCGACTTTTGCTAGGAAGTTCAGGAAATTTCTGAAGCCAAAGGATAGCAGAAGTCCACACTCTAGCAGAAAGCCACACCAGAAGTCCAAACCATCAGAAAGTAGTGGAGAGCTTCTCTGCTACAACTGCAGACAACCAGGGCACTTCAAAGTCAACTGTCCACACCCCATAGTCTCCAAAAGGCAAGGCCAGGAAGGAGAAAAGAAGTACGGGCACCGAAGAAGGAAAGCACTCATCACTGAACAACCAGAGAAGGACCCCCTCTCTGAGACAGAGTCCAGCTCGGAATCAGAATCTGATGAAGCATTCTGTTGCCTGGACACAGAAACTGAAGACCTATGCCTTATGGGTCAATCTGATGATGAGGTATCTTCTACTCCCAACTCTAGTTTTTCTTCGGTAGGCAGAGCCTTTGATTCTGATTCAATGTCAGAATTTTGGGAAGAGTTTCAAGCCATACAAACCACTTATTCTTCTGTTAAAGAAGAAAACAGTAAGCTTAAGGCTGAGATCCTTGACTTAAGAAAGGAGGTTGAGATTAAAATCAATCTTCTGATTGAGGAAAGAGATCAGCTGGAAGCTGAAAATGTTTCTCTTCTAAAGAAAATAAGAGAGATAGAGCCTCTTGAGATTAAGTACAAAGCTTACCAGAAGGCCCAGTCTTCAATGGAAAAGATTGTACTTGACCAACAAATTGGCACTGGTTTTGGTCTTGGTTATGGCTCAACAGAATCAGGTGAGCCTTCTGTAATGCCCAGCACCAGAGTTGCTAAGGCAGACAAGGTCATAGTGCCACTGATTTCTAGGCCCATTTGTCAGGCTGGTGTATCTGGCACCAAGGTTACTCATGAGAATGTCAGACCAGAAAGGGAAAAGATAAAGGTTCAACAGAAACCCATTTTAAAAGTTAATGAAACTGGCAGAAGAACTAACAACAGGAAAGATTTTCAGAATACCAAAAATCAAAGACAGAACCATAACAGACAAACTCATGATAATCGTGTCAGAGATGATCACCAGAAAGGCAGATATCAAGAGAAAATTAACTTTAGGCAGAAAAGGTTGGCTGGTCAACTTAAGAAGCCCAAAGTTAATCGCTCCTCTGATCTTGATAGTATATGGGACTTCTACCCAACTAAAAAGGCTATGCAGAAGTATGTAAACCGGAAGCATGATCCTCACAAGCATCTGCCCAAAGTGAATCACACTTCCGTTTACTATGACTACCAGGTGGACAATGGGTACCACCCACCAAGGTTTCACTTGATGAGACCAAAGTGGTACCGGCTGCCAAGACTGCATACCCCCCTAGGACCCAACATTGCTTGGGTACCTAAATCTTCCTTTTAACTTTGTAGGAACTGTGTGCTGGAGCCATCTCTGAGCAAGATTGGTACATTGATAGTGGATGCTCCAGGCACATGACAGGTGACAAGAGTTGCCTAACAGAGTTCCAGAAAGTCAAAGGGCCCAGAGTTACCTTTGGAGGTAATGATAAAGATGGCCAGACAAAAGGAAGAGGGAAGCTGATAAAGAACCAGATAACCATTGATGATGTCTCTTATGTCAAGGGATTGAAATTCAACTTGCTGAGTGCTAGCCAATTCTGTGACAAAGGCTACACAGTTGAATTCTCCAAGGAAGGATGTTCTGTCAAGCATGAGACAACTAAAGAAGTGGTTCTAACAGCAACAAGAAAGAAAAACATCTATGTGGTTGATTGGTCAACTGCCAGAGATGGAATTTGCCTGATAGCCAAAGGAGATTCAAAACTCAGTTGGGAATGGCACAAGAAACTGAGTCACTTGAATTTCAAAACAATCAACAAACTGGCAAGGGATCACATTGTTGAAGGTCTACCCAACCTTGTATACAAAAAGGAGAATCTATGCAGTGCATGTCAGAAAGGAAAACAAGTGAAGAATTCCTTCAAACCCATTGCTGGAAACCTATCTACTGGTCCCTTGAATCTAATTCACGTGGATTTATTTGGACCAGTGGAAACTCCAAGTGTTGGTGGAAAGAGATACACCTTAGTCATGGTGGATGACTACTCCAGATTCACATGGACTATTTTTCTGACCAAGAAAAATGAAACTCTGCAGAAACTGCCATCTCTGCTAAAGCTATTACAGAATGAGCAGAATCAGAAAGTCAAAGCCATCAGATCCGACAGAGGAACAGAGTTCGTCAACAAGGTCATTCAGGATTTCTGTGACCAGAATGGTACAATGCATCAACTCTCTGCAGCCAGAACTCCTCAACAGAATGGAGTTGCAGAAAGAAGAAATAGAACATTAAAGGAAGCTGCACGGACCATGATTGCTGAATCAAGTCTACCCTACAGATACTGGGCTGAAGCAATCAATACTGCATGCTACACCCAGAACAGGAGCATGATTCACAAGACTCATCAGAAAACTCCTTATGAATTATGGAAAGGACGAAAACCCAACATCAGCTACTTTCATGCATTTGGATGCAAATGCTATATACTCAACAATGGGAAGGATCACCTCAAGGTGTTTCAAGAAAAAGCTGATGAAGGAACATTCTTAGGCTACTCTGGCACCAGCAAAGCCTACAGAATACTCAACAAGAGAACTTTACTTGTTGAAGAATCGATTCATGTCAAGTTTGATGATCTCAACTCTGTTGAGAGCATAACTGAAAACGTGGAGAAAGCGAATCTCAAAGAATCTCCAGAACTGGATCCACCAGAGATAGATACACCAGAGTTGCTGACCAACTCTGCCATACCAATGAATCATCAGAATCCCATTCTGCAAAGCAAGGATAGTGATGAAGAATCAGAAGAAGAACAAGAGAATCGAAGGCAACCCCTATCAGAACCTGATCTTACTTGGTTAAGAGATCATCCTCCTAATCAAGTAATTGGACAAATCAGAAGTGGAGTCCAAACCAGATCCACATCAAGGAGAGAAGCAATGCTTGCCTGCTACATATCTCAGATGGAACCTATGACAGTTGAAGAAGCTCTTGCAGACTCAGATTGGATCAATGCTATGCAAGAAGAGCTCACTCAGTTTGAGAGGAACAAAGTGTGGGAACTTGTTCCTAGGCCAAAGCACCAGAATGTCATCGGAACCAAATGGGTATTCAAGAACAAAGCAGATGAAGACGGCAACATTGTAAGGAACAAAGCAAGGCTAGTAGCTAAAGGATACTGCCAAGAAGAAGGAATAGATTTTGATGAGACCTTTGCACCAGTTGCCAGACTTGAAGCCATCAGAATCTTTCTAGCCTATGCTGCCTACAACAACATCAAGGTCTACCAGATGGATGTCAAGAGTGCATTTCTGAATGGAGATCTTGAGGAAGAGGTTTATGTGGAACAACCACCAGGTTTTGTCATTCCTACTCAATCTTCTTGTGTCTACAAGCTTAAAAAGGCCCTCTATGGTCTTAAGCAAGCTCCCAGAGCCTGGTATGACACATTGTCTCTTTTCCTAGTGAACCATGGGTTTACTAAAGGAAAGGTTGACAAAACTCTATTTCAAATTTATGTTGCTAATCATATTCTGTTAGTACAAATATATGTTGATGACATTATATTTGGTAGTACTAATCCAGAACTGTGCAAGAAATTCTCACAAGTGATGCAGAGTCAATTTGAAATGAGTATGATGGGAGAACTCAGTTACTTCCTAGGACTTCAAGTCAAACAAGTTCCAGAAGGGATCTTTATCAATCAAGGGAAGTACACCAGAGATCTAATCAAGAAGTTTGGAGTGGAAGGCAAATCATCAGTAAAGATTCCCATGAACACTTCACAAGGGATTGGTCCAGATGATGAAGGAAACGATGTAGATGCAACAACATACAGAGGGATCATTGGATCTCTGTTGTATCTAACTGCAAGCAGACCAGATATCTCGTTCTCTGTTGGAATCTGTGCCATATACCAATCAAAGCCCAAGGAAAGCCATCTAAGTGCTGCAAAGAGAATCATCAGATACATCAAAGGAAATCCAAATGCAGGCTTATGGTATCCCAAAGGAGGTAACTTTGAACTAATTGGTTATTCTGACTCAGATTTTGCAGGTTGCAGACTAGACAGAAAGAGCACCTCTGGTCACTGTCAATTGCTAGGAGGAAGGCTTGTTTCCTGGTTTAGCAAGAAGCAGAACTCCATCTCAACAAGTACAGCTGAGGCTGAATACATTGCAGCTGGGAGTTGCTGTGCTCAGCTACTCTGGATGAAGCAACAACTGAAGGACTATGGAATTCAAGCAAAGGAGATCAAGCTGTTGTGTGACAACACTAGTGCCATTGCTATCACTCAGAATCCAGTTCTTCACTCCAGGACAAAGCACATTGAGATCAGACATCACTTCATCAGAGATCATGTTGAAAAGAAGCATATCTGTATGGAGCATGTACCTACAGAAGATCAACTTGCAGACATTCTAACCAAGCCTTTACCTGAGGCAAGGTTTGACAAGCTTAGGGAAGAATTGGGAATGATGGATGATCTTCCCAGAGATGCATGAACCAGAGATTCACTGAACCAGAACTCCCTTCTTCTGCACCAGAAACTCGGATCAGAGAACCACTATCTCTGATCATCAGAATCTCACATCAGAGAACCTCCTCTTCTCTGACCAGAGTTCCTCAACCGAAGACAACAGATACGGAAGTGGACTTAACAATATTTCGAGGTACGGGCTAGACCTAATTAATTGAAACGGTCTTTTACCAAAATACCCCTGATCGTTACTCTTCTAACGGAAACGTTTCCGCCCGCATTTCTTTAAATGCTGCCTCGAAACTGCCAATATACCAAACGTCCACTATTCCTAACTCCTTTATATCCACCGTCTTCGACCCAAATCCCTACTGCAACTTCATCTCTCTTAAACTGCTCTAGCATTCAAAGCTTTCAGATCCCAAAAACTTTCCAATACCCAGAAATTTTCTTAACCGTCACTCAAGATGAACTTCCTGAGCATCAACGACCTTTCTAAGGAGGAAGCAAAAACTCTCATTGCCAACGTAGTATCCGGCATGAAAGTTGACATGTCCTCTCTACCCCTCCTGGCAGAAAATCAAAAGCGGATGACGAAGATCATCCAAGGGATGACTGATTCACAGTTATCTAAGGTTGTTGCTCATCCCTATGAGCATTTCAGCATCAAAGATGTGGCTGAGTTCTATCTCAACGCCACCATCTCCAGGACCGGAGTTCACTCATCCGTACAGGGTCAACGCATCTTCTTGAATGCAGATGCACTGAATGAATTCTTTGGAGTTCAACTTGACTCCCAAGACCCAGAATCCAGCAATCTCATTGCTCTTGACTCAGTGGAAGTCTCCACTGAAGGTTTTGTCCAGACTTACTGCCGTCCGGAGGCTGCCGGACTGGATAAACTCTACATGAAGAAATTTCAACTCAAGAAGGACTATGAGAAGCTTGTCACCATTCTGCACCGTTGCTTGTGGTGCGAAACAGCCTCAACTGATGAGATGAACACAAACAATGCCAAGGCAATCTTTTCAGTGCACCATGGCATGAATATCAACTGGGGAGAGGTAACTTTTGGCTCCATAACTGAATTCATCAAGAAGAAAGACTCTGAAACAGGTCTTTACTCAACCAAGATGGGGCATGGCCTTCTTATCTCTGCCATCCTTGCTGCAAAAGGAATTCAACTCAGGGATCCTATCCCAGTTGATCACACCAAGACCATCTTCCTCACAGCCTCTCCAAAATTCAACATTGCCATCTCTTCTGAACTTAGGAGAGAGGAAAGACTGGAAAAGAAAAGGGAAGAACAGGCTGTTAAGGCCAAACCTGCAAAGAAAATTACCAGAAAGCCCAAACAACCTGAGCAGTCACAGGTTGTAAGGGAGGTTCGACAGAAGAAGAAGAGTGACAATCTGTCACTACCAGAGAAGGAAACAGCAGAGGAGGCTGCACCTGAGATGCCCTCCCCAAAGGCAACCAAGAAATCTGCTGCCAGAAAACTGAAGCAGAAGAGGAGAAGGAAGATGGTTGTGCTAAGTGGTGATTCTGACAACTCTAGCACTAAACCAAGGCAGAAGAAGAGGAAGACCAAAGTAGTCTCACCTGCCAAAGATTCAGCAATTCAGGGGGAACTTGCACCAGAATCTGGCACTCTACCAGAAACTCATCAACATTCTGCACCAGAGTTGCCCAACTCTGCTCTCTCACCAGAGCGTGAAGCCTCACCAGAAATGGACCAAGAAACAGACTTCAACATCATTCTGCAAAAGCAGTTTGACAGAGTTCTAGCTTGGAGAAGATGGAGAATGGGTCCTCTTCAACAAATCATCCAATTCTTTGATGCCTATGAAGAAGAAGAAGCTGCTGTTCTTCACTGGGTAGGCACAGATGATGTATCAAAGTGCTTCAACCTTACCTTTCTGATTTCTGTGCTACAAAAGAAGAAAGACAGATATCAAGGTAAAGCTCCCACATCTGACCTATCTCCAGAAAGGCATGTCAGAGCCTTGGAAGAAGAAGAAATGGAAACTTTTGATGCTTGGCTGATGGAGAAGAAAAGGAAAGAATCAATGATCAAATTTCGCCATAGTGCTCTTGAGGAAGGAGAGCCATCCACTGCGAATGACATTGCTATTACCATGGAGCAGCTGATCAAGGAGTGGAGAGAATCTGTGTACTCCGAAATTGTACTTGAGGTAATTCCTACACCTCCTCCTTCCCCTCCCCAATCTCCTATTACTCTACCCTCACCCTCCAAATCTCCATCTAAACCTTCATCCCCACTTCACCAGAAAACCCCTTCACCCCAACAGAAAACCCCTTCACCAGAACAGAAAACCCCACCTTCCACCAGAACACCATCTCACCAAAAACCCAACTCAAGACCTTCTTCACCCAAACAAAAAATTGCATCTCCCTGCAGAGCAATTGTCCCTTTCAGAAACCGTTCACCCTCACCTCCACCTTCCCCCCCTCAACAGAATGCCTCACCCATTCACTCTCCACTCCAGCACCAGAACCCTTCATCTGCATCCAAGTCTGCCTCACCTCAGAGATCCTCACATCATTCTGCAGCATCTACACCCAAAAAGAAACCTATCTTCAGGGTTCCCTCCTCATCTAGTGACAATGATGGATTCCTCACCTCCTCCATTGCTGCTGATGAAACCTCCAAAAGGAGAAGGACACCCCCCAGAGTTCCTTCCCCTCCACCATCCAACAGAGCTCCTCCCTTACCAAAAGGCAGAGGATTGGAAACGCCTGATTTTACACCTGAAGAATCCAAAATCCCCTTCACCCAGTTTGTGAAGTCTGCTGAAGCTTTTGGTGGAATATTGGTTCAAGATCTGAGCAAGATTATTGAATTAAATGACAAACAACATGAGGAACTCACCCATACCAATCTGCAAATCACTATAGGTTTTCAACACCTGTCAGATAAAGTTGCTGCTCTCACATAAAATCTGCACACCTTCATGCATTCCTCTAACTCAAGGATTGATTCTGTCTCCAGAGATGTTAGTGGACTCAACTCTGTTCTCCACTCTCACTCTCAAGCTCTGCTTGCCCAGAATCAGACAATCAACAGGATCTCAGAATCTGTTCACAATCTTCAGAAATCTGCTGATAGTTCCTCCCAGAAACTCAACATCTTACATTCTCTCTGCAAGGAACATCAAGAGCAAGGCCTGGCTCTTCTCAAATCTGACAGAGAAAGGTACCAGAAGATGGTGCTTCTAGAGGTCAGCACCAGAGATCTACAATCTGCAGTAGACAAGCAACAAAGCCTGATTGAAGGTCTTGCCTCTGTCACTCAGACACTGCCAGAAACCCTTGATGAAATCAGAGATGCTCAAGCCTCTGAGTTTTCCAAGATTGAACTTCTCCTTGGTGATCTTTGTGATGCCAAAAAGGGGGAAGATACCAGAGAAGGAGAAGGCACCAGCACCAGAACCCTTTCTATCAGAGAACCCTCCTCTATTGATCCTGCTCCTTATTTTGATGCTACCAGAAAGAAAAGGCTAGCTGCTACAGGCACCAGACCTCCTCCTCCTCCTCCCAGAAGCTCAAAGAAGAAGTCTTCATCCTTTTCATTCACTGATTGGATGAAGAGTGGTCTGTCAAGGCCAGACAGAGTTCAGTTTGAACAAATGAGAAAATTGATGACCCCTCTTCAAAGAGAGAATCTGTTCATGGACAGTGATGGACTTGTCCAGATCAACCATGGTGGTTCGATCGAAGAAGCTGAGATGTGGTACGGAATGAAGATACTGAATGGCAAGAATTCTGCTGAAGCTGTCAGAAACTATCTGGATTGCAAACTTGCACCTCATTGGGCTGACTATCAGAATCCTAGGGATTTAGCCTCAATCAGAGCGAAGGTAAATGATGAACTTGAAAGGATTGACAGAGCAGGACCACAGGTAGATGAAGAAGATCTCTAACTCTCTTTATCTAACTCTGTAATGCTTTACTTTCTCTAATAGTTTAATAAGATACCTTCTCTGCCTCTCTGTTTGATTGGCTCTTTTCAAATATCTGTTCTTATTTACTTCCTTGTGTATTTTCTGTTATCATACTTAATTATTGCTATCTGAATGGATCGTACTCTTACTATTTTCCTATGCTAAGTTGCCCACCAAGATTCTAATGAAAAGTTTTTAACTTTATATTTTTATGGTGAAAGGCACTTCTCTGGAAATAGTTAAAGGGTTTTGGCATCATCAAAAAGGGGGAAATTGTAAGGAATAAATGTATTTAGATTTTGATGATGCTAGGATTAATTAGAATTTGAAAGTACCCCATTAGAAATTGTGTATTAGAATTTCTCTTGTAAGTTTTAGCTTAGTCTGCCTGCCAGAGTTCCATCTTGCTTCTACCAGAGTTGCTCCCAGAGTTGCTCACCAGAGAAGCTATCAGAAACTGGTTATCAGAAAGATACCAGAGTTGGCACCAGAGACGGACTTCAGAGACTGGACCAGAGAACCTCTTGAGACTCTGCTATGTATCATCAGAATCCGGAAGCCCTTCCAACGGTCGTTAAACTAACGGGAAATCCTCTAACGGTTACGAACCTTTCAACGGAAGCATGGCACTGTACACGCATTAAATGCACATTTAATGATGTACGTACGAAGAGATATTTAAAGCTGATGATTAACCATGCGAATATCTTTACGCCCCCAAAATAGCAAGTCGGAGGACCAAACGGTCAAGTCAACAGTACATGCATTTAATGAAGCTGTCTTCTACACTCCAACGGGAAGACCGCTCCCAGTATATAAGATACACTCTGAAGAACTAAGAAAGTAACTTTGCCATAACCTTTGCCAAGATAGATTTGCGTGAACAACTTTCTTGAGATCAAAACTTCATTTCTAACAAGAAAAGGCCACAGTTGGAAGATAAACATTCCTATCCTTCATCCAACTAGCAAAGGCAAAGTTACTCAGTTCTTCAACACTTCGAGAGCTTCATATACTCATCTTTTGTGAAGAAGCAACGTTGGAGAAAACTGATGCTATATCAAACACTTCTTGAAAAAGAAGGGACGTCTCAAATTAGCTGGAGTAAGTGAAGTGGAGATACTTCAAGAGACTCAGTGAAACGAGACCAGCCATCAGGAAGCAGGACTGCATCCCGGGTGGCAACTAGACTTGAAGAAGACGAGGAGTGCTTCTTAAGTTCTAGGGACTAAGGCGTTGTAAACTGTCGTTTTTGCAAGCTTAGTGGAACAGTGGACTAGAGGAACGAGTTGTTCCTTGAACCACTATAAAAACCCCGGTGTCATTTACTTTCAGTTTTTACTTCCTGCACTTAAGATTCTACTGACTAACTCTTTAGGTTGGAATCTGTGTCCAACAGATCTTCCTTCAGAGTTATCAGAAAGGCATTTTGCCTAGCTTTCTTCTAGAGGCTACCCGGACAGAAACTCATCCGCTGCCTGGTCTAGCTCTGCCATCAGAACTTGACCATCTCTGTCACCAGATTTCGACCATCTCTGTTAAGTCAGACTTGACTTGGAGAAAAGTTTAAATTCCTGAACAGTCTATTCACCCCCCCCCCCCCCCCTCTAGACTGTTCCTATTACAAACGGGACCAACATTCTATTCTTCCCAATTCTGTTGATTCTTCAATTATGAATTGTGAGTAGTTTAATTAGGGATTTGGGATTGATGAAGGGGTTAATCATGATTGATGGCTAGATTCTTTTCGATTTAATTGCATGAATGTCGTTTAATTTGTGTTTGAATAATTTAACTGATATCTTTTGTAACCTGGAACCGCGGCTAGAATTACAATTGCACATAGAATAAATTAAGAGAAATCTAGTTTATTCTAGGACACATTCACACACACTTAATCGTTGGCTAAGAAATTAGTAGCGATTAAGGGGCCGTAAGCTCGCTCGTTTTGGCAATAATTTAGAATCTTGTCGCACGAGAGATCTACCTAGTCCCCTAAATTATTGTACTCTACGCACGAGAGCGGTAAGAACTTAGTATTGATTAGCTAGGCTCAATTAAATTAATTTCATGTAATTAGGCCTGATCTGCCAGAAATCTGATTACCCCGGAATCAATCCCTGCTCCCTTCATCGTCAATTAGAGAGAACCCAATCTTTTATTTTAATCGTTCATTCGCATTAGTTTAATTTTAATTCAACCAACCAATCTCGCATGACGTATTTATTTTATTTTATTCCTTGTTAATCGCTGAATTTAATTAATAGTTGATTCCCTTTTGTCCGTCCCTTTAGAGACGATACTCGTACTTTCACCGCTATTCTACAATCTTTTAAAGTGCGAGAAAACTCACATAAGTTTTTGGCGACGGTGTCGGTTTTAAGGGTTGATTAATTTCAGCGAGATTTTTTTAGTTAGTTTTTCTTTTTGTTTTCCGTAGGATTTTTCTGTGCTAACCTTTCAGATTTTATTTAAGAAACATGAGATGAACCCATTCAACGAAATTTCTGGAGGAATTCCTTACCCTCAAACCTCCATGGAATATTCACCATTTACGCAATACTCTCCTTACATTCCTCCTCCTCCTCCTCAATATTACACACCTCATCAAAATTACTCTCCTACACCACAAAATTATCAATTCTCTTATTCATACCCTCCAACCACGCAACCTTGTCTGCCTAAGAATAATATTTGTCCCTTCTGTGGAGGATGCCACCATATATCCTTTTGCCCCGTTAAATTTCCATATGACCATCCTTACTGGGCAACTGCATACCCCACTTCGTCCTCCCCACAACTTACAAACACAAATATTTGTGTCAATTAGAGGCGCTTTTTTTAGGCCACGTGCGGCGCTTCAAAGCGCCTCTAAAATTTGTGCCGCAAATTGTTATCAGAGGCGCTTTTTAATTGAGAAGCGCCTCTATTTTTTTCCCCCGAATTCTTGCGGCACTTATTTAACTAGAAGCGCCTCCAAATCATCTAGGCGTGCGGCGCTTATTGAATCAAAAGCGCCTCTAAAGTTATTTTTTTACGTGCGCGCGGCGCTTATATACTAGAAGTGCCTCTATTTTTTTTGTTAATTTCGATTTGCGGCGCTTATAGCTCAGAAGCACCTCTGATATCACACTTTGACTTGGCTTTAGCCTGGATCTCCCAGTAGAACCATGGCTGCTGTTATGAGAATTTCTAGGACTGGCATCAGCCTTTTCCATGAGCCTAGTGGCAGCAGTACCCACAATTTTGGTTGCAAGATGGATGGATTTGGCAATAAGGTGTTACAGTGGTATATCTATGCAGAATGAAAGGTTGGCTTGCTGCTGAAGCTGATACCATATCACTTAAATGTTGGGATAAGGTTAAACTCCTTACTCTAACTGCTCGTGTCCTTGCCCTTTTTTGTTCAAAACAGGGGAGTGGAGAAGTTTCATAAGATGTTATGTTCGGTTCATTGGAGGAGATAATTTAGAAAATTATACTTCATATAAAAGATTCACTTTATATAAACTCTTGTGATTAGAAGATAGTAATCTATATGTATAGCAATAATAGTGAGAACGGTTTTGATTAAACTATGCAAAATAGAAATTGTAATAATATCCAACTCCAAAATACCCCATATTGGGGCGTGAGCAATGAAAAGTTCAGAGGATTCTGTATCTTCCTTGCTTCATCCCATTTCCAAAAATCTTCCCTAACCAAACATGCAACATCCCCACTTTCCTTTTCTTCACTTCCAATGTTCATACAAGGAACATCATGTTTAAACTGCATCTTGATGATATTGAAATAAGTATGTAGGAGATTTAATATTAAGACAAGGAACTAAACTTTGGGCTGCTTAACTAATTATTTTAATTTCTATGTCATGAAGATGAAAAATGAGAGTTGGAACTTGGAAATGCATTTGAAGTCCTTTTTCTATATCTAGAATCATATAATTGCTCTAACATATGCCTCTCGTATATCATTGGGATTCACAGGAAGAATTCACAGCAACATGTGAAAATGGCAGCAGCAGCACTCTGTCAAAACAGCTAAAAACTATTCCTATCTCTCTGAATTCTTCAAACCCAAAAGACCAAAACGTACGTTTTGAATAATATACTTCTGGTCAAAGAGGAACCTTTCAGCAAGGTATCATCAAGACATCGACTAGACATATTACTCCGTACTAAAGTTTAGAAACAAAATTTACTATTATGCTGTAAATAAGAATACAATATACTAAAGTTTATAGTAACTTAGAAATATCATTAACTTTAGCTGAAGTTAACTCCATAAAAATAAATCAAGAACTCCATGGAGATGGAGAATAGAACCGAAAACTTTTCCCCAGCACACATATACATATATAGTAGTTCATCGTCAATCTATCTCCTTGTACAATTCATATTCGATTTAACAAAAGAAATAACTACAACTCGACATATATATAACTAAATAAAGCACAATCATGCAAAGAATGTAAATTATAACAAATAAATTCAAATTAAAATAATATAGAAAACCTAGTAAACATAAAATTATTGCCAAATAATATACTAAAACTGAAAATTAATGCATAGTAAGACTAAAAAAATTAAAATTAACAACAAATAAAGGATTAAAGATGGGAGTAGCTTTCTGACCTACTTTGGGAAACCCGTCGGTGGAGGCTGAGTTCCGCGGAGGGTGGCTGGTCTTCAGAAGGCAGACCGGCTGCAGCACACGTTCGAGAGTACAACAGAACAGGTTCGGTGGCACCTCGGCGCACCTCAGCGTCGCGTTGGTAGCGGTTTGGTGGCAGCAAGCATCCGACGGTCTGAGCTTGCGTTGTTCGCAGCTCTGCAGGTTCGGATGGGCAGGCAGATCAGAGTGAATCGCAGGTTGGCTGCCTGGTCTGAGCTTCGACGGGCGGTGCAAAGCTTCCGACGGCCTGCAGAATCGGCCTGCCGCTGCTGCGCTTAGGGCGTCTGTAATGGTCGTTGCTGCGCTTAACTTCAGTTGTTGGTGGGATAGGGTTAACGATTCAAAACACGAAGTTGCGCATATAACTTCAATTTTTAATTTACAGGCGCTTACGGACGAAGAAGCGCCGCACGCCTTTTTATTTTATTTTTAATTGTAAGCTTCGAGGTGCTTTACCGAGTAAAAGCGCCGCACGTTTAGTTATTTTTTGTTTAATTTTCACGAAAAACATGTTTAAAGGCGCTTTTCTAGCCCGAAGCGCCGCACGCGTAAAATTCCGAATTTTGTTTTAATTCGGAGGCGCTTTCTGTATAAAGCGTCTCAAATGAAGCGCCTCTGTTTGACGTTTTTCCACTAGTGAATGTTTCAGCCATTCCTACATCTTTGCCGAATAATGAGCCACATAATCAATTTAAGAAGACACTTTCAGAGATTCTGTCTGAGTACACAGAGATGATGAGGGAGAGCACTTCAGCCATAACAGAGAGCACTTCAGCCATAATGCAGAGCACTTCTGCCATGATGAAGGATATAAATACCATACGGAGCCATCTGGTAGAAGACCAATCCGAGGAGACCAATATGGATGATCACGTGAGTGAGTCAGACAATGATGGTGGGAATATGATGGATGATACACTTCCTGATGATGTTGAAGACTCACCTATGTTTGAAGAAGAAGAAGAAGATATTAGTGTCAAGTTGTTTTTCGAAGAATACATGAAAAAGTTTGTAACGGCACAAGATGTAACGGATGAAGACACAAATCACTGTGATTTCCATACAGAAACTCACCAGCCGTTTGATTTACCATTAGTCTCAACACCTGAGGAGGATAAGGAGAAGATCGGTCATTGTTATTGTTATTGTTATTGTTATTGTTATTGTTATTGTTGTTGTTATTGTTGTTGTTATTGTTGTTGTTATTGTTGTTGTTATTGTTGTTGTTATTGTTGTTGTTGTTATTGTTGTTGTTGTTGTTGTTGTTGTTATTGTTGTTGTTATTGTTGTTGTTATTGTTGTTGTTATTGTTGTTGTTGTTGTTATTGTTATTGTTATTGTTATTGTTATTGTTATTGTTATTGTTATTGTTATTGTTATTGTTATTGTTATTGTTATTGTTATTGTTATTGTTATTGTTATTGTTATTGTTATTGTTATTGTTATTGTTATTGTTATTGTTATTGTTATTGTTATTGTTATTGTTATTGTTATTGTTATTGCTATCGTTATTGTTATTGATATCGTTATTGTTATTGATATTGTTATTTTTATTGTTATCGTCATCGTCATCGTCATCATCGTCATCATCACCATCACCATCACCATATCATCACCATCATCATCACCACCACCACCACCACCACCATCATCATTATCATAATCATCATAATCATCATCATCACCATCGATAACATTCAATTAAAATTAATGTTTTAAGATGAAAATGGAAATTATATATAGCTAATTAAAATAGGAAAAATTGAAAATAATAATCCCAACTATTGCTGGTTCGCTAACAATAATCCCAGCTATTGATTATTTTTGTATGAATCAGACTTGGGGTACACACTTTGTATACACACTCTTACACACTCATGTCTGTGAGACGTTTTTTATGTCTGTCCCACACAAAACGTATTTGTCAAATACATTTTTTCTGGAACATACATAAAAAAAGCCTTCACAGACATGAGCGTGTAAGAGTGTGTACAAATAGTGTGTACCAATAGATTTTTTCTTTGTGTATAATCCCAACTATATGGACCGTCTGCCAATAATGGTTCATGACCGCATATTACATGCTCTAACAAGTGAATTTTTAATAAAAAATAAGCGTAAAAATTTTAAATTTGGGATTATTTATAGGGATTACGTGTTATATCTTTTTAGAAACTATATGAATTTATTTATAGTTGGTCACGTCAGACCATTATTGGCGGAAGGTCCCTAAAGTTGGGATTATTCTGAAATAATCGATAGTTGAGATTATTATGACGGACCGCCAATAGTTGATATTATTACAATCAATTTTTCCATTAAAATAAACTATGAACTTACGTAACTAAATATCAATATATGTAATATGAAAAGCAGGTAATTTAAAATTTAACATATGATAAATATATGTATGTAACTATTAAAATCAAACATTGATAGATACTTTTATCCTTATTTCATTTTCGTAATGAATTGATTAATTGTCATTATTTCGAAAAAAATCATATTCCAATACATAATTACATACAAGAAATCAAGAATTACATACAACTCATAAGAATTATATAGAATGAAAATGATGAATCGTTTTTAAATAATGTCTGAATTGAATATTTCATGTACATTTTAGATAAATAAGCACTCATAGTAATGAGATATATTTTCTTTGTTTTGCTTCTGAGTCGTGTCATGTAAATAGTGAGTGAATTGTACCATATTTTTAAAATTTGGAAAAATAATCTATAGTATGCATCAAATTTTGCCAATTTCACCTTTAGATAGTGTTGATTTTCCAGAAATCATAACTTTTTACTCATAATGAGTTACAAAGACCATAATATTTCAAATCGAAAATATTTCAGAGCTTTATACTCTATTTTTAAAGAAATGTTTGTTTTAAGAAAAAATCTATTTTTACTCGAATTTTGTACCTGTAGCCTGAGTACACTGTGCACCCATCCTTTCCTATCTACAGTGTACTACAATGATTCTGCCACCGTTTGGGCCCATAATTTAGTTTCATCGGTTGCCGAAGCATTCTTCTAGCTTAATATTCGTATATACCATTTCCCATCGCGACTTTCTGATTTATCTCGGAGAAGAAATTGGTGAACGCTTTCAACCATGTCATCTTCGGCCGCCGACAGCATCTCGAAGCTCTCCGTTGACGGCGACAACTGGGCGTCATGTGCTCCCAATCTCCAGAGCAACCTATCTATTCTGCCTCCTCAACATGTACACTCTTTTTCAGTATTGTATTTGTTATCGATCTGATATCCCTGTGCGGAATTTTAAACCGAATTTTCCGTGTTTAGGCGGAATTGGCTAAGATGTTGTTGGAGGCGGGGCAGAGCCATCTCTTTCAGCATTGGCCCATGCCAGGGGTTGATGACGACAAGAAGCGTGCATTCTTTCATCAGGTGTGGTATTTTGTTCTTCGATGTGAACCCATATTTTTTGAAACTTTAATACTGTGTATTGGATGCCAAAATTCAAAATTTACGCATACTGGCTATTTATTCCAGGTTGCCAAACTGAATACAAGTTACCCTGGGGGACTGGCAGCATACATTAAAAGTGCCAGGGAACTGTTGGCAGATTCAAAAGCTGGGAAGAATCCGTATGATGGGTTTACACCATCTGTAAGAAACACTTTTTTGTTTGTTTGACACATAGACTCAAACTACTCTCAGGAATTGAACTTGTAGTTTTTTCATATTATAAATCACCATCTGAAAATGGGAAATTAATTGGATGGACATATTGCCTAATATTCTAGAGTTTGTTTATGAATTGGAGTTAACAAAGTAAGTTTTCAAAAAGAACGGTGTAACAACAGATGGATTTTATTTCAATGATCTGGTCTAGCGATTTTACAGTAGTGTTTGAATGAATGGAAGGACACATTTTGTTATGTGCTTGGTGAATAGATTTGGCAGTGTTTTGCTCCTGTCCCTCTTAATTTTGTTTATTCTGTAGTTGAAAGGCTTTAGTTTTAGCTACTATGCTCTAGCTGTATTGAATACCATTTCTTGAAGAGTCATGTGGAAAAGTAGTAGGACTTGTCACTTTCTGCTGGCGTAAGTGTGTAACTATATTGTACTCCTGTATTTTTTATGATGGTACCATGCAATTTTGGCCTTTTTATATAAGGGCGAATGACACTAAAGAATGTGAAATAGAAACTGAAGACCTGGATTTCTTGGATGGAAGTGAATACAGCTTAGACAGAGTGCGAATTCCACCAACCCGATCCCACATCATGAGTTAGAACTTAGAAGTATTATTTTCACCATTTTGTGCAGTGTGCACATGATCACTTATTATGAGTTACGGTTCAAAATAACAAAAGCCACTGCGATGCTAATGAAAACAGAAGAAAAAGGAACAAAATCTTATGGAAATTGGTTTGAGTTTAGTTCTTAATTCATAGGTACTTGTAAACTTTGGGGGTATTACAGTATTCATTTAGAATACACCACGGTATTACCATGGGTTGTGTTTCACAAAACCATGTAATTTGAAATTTATCAGAAACAGTCTCTCTTCTCCCATTTTCCATCATTTGCAATGGAGCCAAAGATTCATTATTTTTTGGCTTGAGATTATGATGGAATAAAGCAAAATGGCTCACTAAACTGTCTGCGCTTCTTTGTTATGGAGCAGCAGTCAGTCCATGCAATTTTGGACGCGATTTTCATTATGGGTCATCCAGAAACAGTCTCTGTTCTTTAGTACAAGGGTAAGACTGTGTACATCCGACCCCCCCTTACCCCACCGTAGGTTGGAGCCTTTGCGGCACCGGGGTAAATGAAAATGAAAATGAGTCTCTCTTCTCCCAGGGTAGAGGTTTCGTAGACCATATCTGACTATCTGAGTTGGACGTACTGGGTATGTTTGGTTTGTTTTGTGTAATTTGAAGTTTATCCTTTGTTCCTTTTCATACTTGCCGATGATCAATCTACGGTGTAATTTTCTTTGTCTGTGTGACACAATTTTGTCATGCATTAGCTGTAGAACTAACTATGTCTGGATCCAAACGAATGTGGATTACACTTCTTGCAGATTCCATCTGGAGAAAATCTGACTTATGGTGATGATAGTTTTGTTCAATTTGAGGAGGTTGGTGTTAGAGAAGCAAGGAGATCTGCCTTTGTTCTTGTTGCTGGAGGACTTGGAGAGCGACTTGGATACAATGGAATAAAGGTAAATGTGTAGAACTGTCTGCTTTTTAATCTGGCATGACTTGATGTTTATCATGTTTTATGTTTATCCTTTGATTGTAATTTTGTAGTAACTTAAAAAAAAATATCTGATGCATATCTTAGCACCAGTTAAAGTAATTTTGTCCCCTGTGATGAATGAATATTTCATGCAATGTAGTAACAATTGATACCTTTTCCAGGTGGCTCTTCCTCAGGAAACTACCACTGGGACCTGTTTCTTAGAGCACTACATTGAATCTATTTTGGCTCTGCAAGAAGCTAGCTGTGAATCATCACAAGGTTTATAATTGTTATTATTATTATTAGTATTAACATTACTGACATTATTATTATTATAATATTCAACATTATTAATATTTATATTAATATTAATATTGTTAATTTCTTATGCCTTTTAGTTTGCCCACAGAGTATACTTTATATGAAGTATTTGTCAGCGTGTCATGATTTTTTAACTAGCAAAGTCAATATAATGAAAGTGTGTATGATACACATTAGACAAGGAAGTGTCCGTCGGTACCACTGAGTGCACAAACAAGAATTACTGTTCTAAAGGATTAATTATCTTATTAATGAATAGGACCCCTCTATTTATGGTATTTTCTAGAGTCTTGGTGGACCAGGATTAGAGTAACCTTAAAATAATACAATACTGCTACATAGGAATATTAACTAGAATAGAATACCTATACTCATAGGGAACTACTAGTATTAATAATAACATGAAAGTGTTAAAATATACGGAGTATTAGAAACAATATTATCATATTAACTCATTATTCAATGTATATGTCCTTGAGCCTCCCTCTTCTCACCACTTTTTGTTTGATGTCCAAACTCCGAACTCCAAAGAATATAAAATAGTAGATGTTCTTTAGTTTCATTTTTTATGGGGATGAATATATTTGGAATTTAGTGACCTATTTTACAAATAATGTTTACTTGGTTGGAATTTAGAAGATGATAATAAAAGGAACTTATTTTTCTCTGAAGATGTAAATGTCTCCCATTCCTTTGAATGTAGAGTTTCTAATAGACATAACTCTCTTGTTTTCTACTCATTTCTTTATTTTATAATTCTAGGCGAAAGCCCAATCGATATCCCACTAGTTATAATGACTTCGGATGACACGCATTCACGGACTCTACAACTGTTAGAGTCAAATGCATATTTTGGAATGAAACCAATACAAGTGAAACTTCTAAAGCAAGTGAGTTCCTGATAATCAATATAGTAGGTGCTTGAATAGTGGGCTTTATAATTTACTAGCTATGTGCTGCTCCGATTTATTCCAGGAAAAAGTTGCTTGCTTAGAGGATAACGATGCACACCTTGCCTTGGATCCTCACAATAAGTACCAAATCCAGGTAATTGCATTGTATTTACATTGTGTTATATTGATTGATTAATGCTCTTTTGTTTATTTGCCCGTTTTCTGATCTGATGCTTCTCCTTTACTCTGCCTCAGACAAAACCTCATGGGCATGGCGACGTTCATTCACTTCTGTTTACGAGTGGGCTACTTAAATCATGGTATATATGCACATGTACTTTCTCTTTTATCAAGTACAACTAAATGGAATTCACATATGTCTGCATGATAATTGATGTATTTAAGATAAGTCCATGTCTTTCACTTGTTAATTATAAAGGAGTACTTCTCTATATTCATAAGTTTTTACTCTGTTATGTAGTCTGCCGGACTTGAAATGTGGAAGTTATACGTATAAATTTCCATGTTCCATCATTCACAATGGAGCCAAAGAATCACTATTTTTTGGCTTGGGAATATGACGGAATAAAACAAAATGTCTCACTAAACTGTTTGTGCTTCTTTGTTATGAAGCAACAGTCAGTCCATGCAATTTGACGTGATTTTCACTATGGGTCATCCAGAAACAGTCTCTCCCTGCTTTAGTACAGGGTTAAGACTGCGTACATCCGACCCCCCTTACCCCACTTTAGGTGGGAGCCTTTGCGGTACTGTGTTAATGATGATGATGACGATGATATGATAATATGATATTATCTGTAGTATCTAACATTTTTTCGGAAAATTGTTTTTTCATTCATTAGGCATGATGCTGGCTTGAGATGGGTTCTGTTTTTCCAAGACACCAATGGCCTTCTTTTCAAGGTTTGTGGAAGTTACTTTGTTTAATTGTATGGTTATGCTAAAAAATACACCTTGAGACCAAGTGCATCCTTTACAGGCTATTCCGGCATCACTTGGTGTAAGTGCCAAAAAACAGTACCAAGTCAATTCTCTAGCCGTTCCTCGCAAAGCAAAGGAGGCTATAGGGGGCATCACCAGACTTACCCACAAAGATGGTAATATCGTATATGAGCACAAGATACACCTAGTTATTGAGATATTGCCATGCGTATTTACAACATTTATTATTGTCCGCACAAATACTGATGGAAGAAAAAATCAGGCCTATTGCTCATGAGTCCTGCATTGATTTGTGCAGACATTTTCCTAATTGACACTTGAGACAATTATTCCCTTGTTGAATAGTACCATAACTGCACTAGTCCAATATATTGTTGTTCTTCAGATATGCTTTGGCCTTGAAGTTCATGTATATACTTTTTTCAAAGAATAACCAAAGTGACTATGAACTATGAAGTGATTAATGTTAAAAAATCATCACTGAATGAATATCCACTGTTTTTGGATGGTTTCCTTTTGGTGCATGGTATGACTGCACAAGTTTTTTTTAATTGCACTTTAGTGCTGTATCACCAGTTTCCACGTGCTCTCTCCAGTCCCCATTGTCTAACTCTTAGACCGCTGGAAGTAACTTGTTCTTAATATTACACCTAGTACTAGTATTTATCGTACTTGCAGTAATTGTAATATTACGTTTTAGGGAGAGCAATGGTGATCAATGTGGAATATAACCAGCTTGATCCATTGCTTAGAGCAAGTGGGTATCCAGATGGCGATGTCAATTGTGAAACAGGATATTCACCTTTTCCTGGGAACATAAATCAGGTTTGTAACTTTATACCCGTTTGTGTTATTTGTGTTTTTTTGCCTCTTTAAGGAAAGATACTGGTATAAATACTTTATCTACCATGTAACCTTTAAATCAAGGATGTTCTTTGCTTCCTGTCACTTGAGTGATGTGATATATTATTAGGAAATCACAGGTTTGCATAGTACTTACTGTTAGTGTTATTTTTTTTTTTGCCTCAACTCAGACTCATTACTTATGTTTTTGTACTGCGCAGTTGATAATCGAGCTTGGGCCTTACATTGAGGAGCTCACAAAAACTGGAGGAGCCATAAAGGAGTTTGTTAATCCCAAGTAATTTCTCATTTTCTAGGATATTTTGATAACATCACGATTCAAGTAGCACATCTTTTGAGTATATTTGATTGTATTGTGTTAGTTGTTACTTTAAAGTATGATTGTATTTGGCTACTGATTTTCGAACACTCCTGAAAATTCTGACTAAATATGTTCTGCTTTGCATTAGGTACAAAGATGCCACCAAAACTGCATTTAAGTCTTCAACTCGCCTTGAATGTATGATGCAAGATTATCCTAAAACATTGCCTCCTTCTGCTAGAGTTGGATTTACTGTAAGTGAGCATTTCTACTTAATATGATATTAGTTACATACATTTGATTGTGTTTAGACTTCATAGTGTATTTTGTTTATATTATCACATGCAAAGTTCAATTTCAGAGCTCATATGTTTTTCATTTTATAATAATACTTCGTATAAAACTAAAAAGACCTTGAGTTCCATGTTGGTGTTCTGCCAATGAAGTTATGAAACCCGATACAGACATGATTTAATAAATTAAAAGTTGGTGGGATTTTGTCAATTGTCATGCTTCTTCTTGTGTTTGAATGCACGTCTTGTTGGATTTGTATGGCGCATTTAAATGTAATACTGTTTGAATTGAACACTTAGGTGATGGATGTGTGGCTTGCTTATGCGCCTGTTAAAAACAACCCCGAAGACGCTGCCAAGGTATGACCATAAATAATGAGTTCACTATTTCAATAGCAGCGAATTTGTTTACTCTATTCATAACAGAGATTGATGTGTTTTGTGATCCACACCATCACTAATATTTTATCTGTTGATAATTTTCTGTGACTGTGAAGGTACCAGAAGGTAACCCATTCCATAGTGCTACTTCTGGAGAAATGGCAATATATCGTGCACATAGCCTCATTTTGAGAAAGGTACTTAAATAATTTCTTGAGCCATGTGTGTGGTTTTTATTATTTGTTTCTTAGACTAATATAGTAATATATAAATGGAATTGCAAACACCAGTTTAAGAACCCATTGAGCCCTTTTTCTGGTGAAGGCGTGAAGCCATCAAAGCATTAGCTCTTACCTTTCATTAACAATCAAAAGAGGCTGGGAAACCCCAAGTCATACAGAATGTGTAACAATAAACTAGGATCAACATCAGAAATAGAATGAACACCAATAAGTAATCTATGGCCTAAGTCAACCAAAAAGTCTGCGGCCCGGTTGCCCTCCCGGTAAATGTGTTCAACCTTGACCGTCCAATTTCGAGCTATCAGCTCACAAAACTGTGCGACCTCAGAAGAGTGCTGGTGTGTGCGATCACCTTCCGCCATCAAAATCTGAATTGCAGCATGCGAGTTCAGCTGCACTCGTACCTGACGGTACCCAAGAGAACCCATTGCATGACTACTTATCCCTAAACATAGGGAGGTCATCATTCGCTAGCATGTTTGGATTCTTCATATCTTATTACTTCTAAAAGTTTAATAATATCAAATGGAACTGGTGAACATCATTATCCATAAAAATACTACCTCCCCCTTTTTTTATCTCCTGGTTTGACTTTGCACTACTTATAAAATGGAAACAGTGTTGATGAGATTTAAATAGAAAATAGAGAAGCAATATGAACCATATAATCTTTTCTTTAAATGGAAACATAATATTCCCTTCTTCCCTAAAGTGTCCACTCCTTTTCATCCGTCTCAAAAATATCCCCCATTTCCTTTTGAGGAAAAAGTTATGTGGTTGACATTCTTTCTCTAATCCAAATAAATTTCAACACGCAGTTTACTTTTTCATAAAAACTGTGCAAGTCAAACTTGCATGTTAATTTAAGGAAGTATGTAATAATATTGAGACGGGCAAACAAAGTACAACATATAAGAGGGACAGTGAGAGAGTATATATATGAATTATGTCGGTTTCCTTCCAACCAAGATTCAAATGAAGTGTTTTGACACCATTTAATATTTCCATTGCAGGCTGGTGTGAAAGTAGATGATCCAGTCCATCAGGTATTTAACGGACAGCGGGTGGAAGTGTGGCCACGTGTTGTATGGAAGCCTAAATGGGCACTCACTTTCTCCAACGTTAAAAGCAAAGTGAGTGGAAACAACTCCATTTCACAAAGATCTACTCTGGTAATAAAAGGTAAAAACATCATCCTTGAGGACATATCATTAGACGGAGCTCTAATCATCGACGCTCTTGACAATGCAAAGGTAACACAGCCAACTGATTTAGTCCCAAATCCTAGTCTTTCTTTTGGTTGTTGGGATTGGTTTTGTTTTTATGGTGGTGGGCATGCTTATTGATAGGTTAAAGCTGGAGGGTCCTTTGATAACAAAGGATGGGTGATTGAGACCGTTGACTATAAGGATACATCAGTGCCAGAAGAAGTGCGAATCAGAGGGTTCAGATTTAACAAGGTTGAGCAGCTGGAGAAATCCTATAGTGAGGCCGGTGAATTCTCTTTGAACCCTTAGACATGGTTCGATGTCTTAAGGGGGGCGATGATCAATATTGCAACACCTCTTCAAATCAAATGTAACATTCTTTCTTCGAAAAATTTGTTCCTTGATTATTTATGTGAAGGGAAAATAAATAATAAAAGAGTGGTGATAGATAGGCTGTGAAATCTCCAAATAAGTAGATCCCTTCCAAGTTCCAACTCTTGAATCATCCTCTCTTTATTTAATTTATTTATGTCCAGAAAGCAGATACATTTATATTTGTGAACTTGTTCATAATATCATACTCCGTATATTCATATGTACATTATTCTATGCACTATATGTTCATCATTATTTGTTACCTCTATTGATCTGATTGGCGCGAGGGAACACTTTCATTTGGTTGTTTTGTATGAATCTGACGTAAATGACCGAAATAAAAAGGAAAGCAAAGAAACTACTTTTTGTAGGCTTGTGTGACACGTTTCCTTGAAATGGTGTCTTTGGCTGTGTTATTTGAAAAGTTATTTGAAAACAGCCTTGCTTCTTATATACTGCTATACGCCATTTCGATACACTCCCTCGTGGCTTGTGAATTATTTGTCTGTGAAATTGTGAATACATCATTTATGTGAACTGTGTATTCAAAGACAAAAAAATCATGGCAGCAAAGTATAAATTTGTACTCGATTTCAATTCTTTGATCCAAAAACATGAAATTTATTACTGTAGTACGCAGGCAGTATTTAATAGACAATTTCCACAAGTTTCTGTGATAAATAAAAGAAAGTGCCAGTCCACAATTTTAATTTTAGTGTTTGAGAGTTGGGATGGACCAAACCGGCCCGACCCGCTACTGTGCAGGCCTGGCCCGGGTAACTTATGGGCGGTTCGGGCTTTGACCTATCCGGGGGGGGGGGGGGGGGGGGGGTGGGGGGGGGGGTGGGAGTAGAGCGATTCGGGCACGGTTCAGGAAAATGGCGGCCCGGTTCGGGCCCGGTCCGGGCCTAACGACTATATTTAAAAAAAATCTTTGGCCAACCAAACAGGCCTTATAGCCATTGTAATTCAACCCAAATGGCTCTATAGCCGTTGGGACTTGAGAGCCTTCTAGGGGGTCCCGGGGTGGGTTGGGGGCTGGTGGGGTACAAAAAATCTATAAATACTACATTTTTTCTATACAATTGATGGAGTATATGGTCCGGGAACTTCCGGCCCACAGACTCCTACTACTCCAATAAAGGCCCAACAGGCCCAGAAGACCCAACAGGCCCAAATCACGGCGCCCAGAGTAACAAGCAGCCCACAATGCGCACCAGGAGTGCCTTCGGCCCCCTGGCCGAAGGCTCTTACTCTCACAGGAGGGCCAACACAGCAAAACAAAGTTACTGGGAAAACGGCGAAAATCAGTAACCCTCGGCACCCGGAGTCCTCGGCACCCAGGGGGTCCCCGGTACTCAGAGCCCTCGGCTAGTCCTCTACAGCCAAGGGCACCTTTCCCGACATGATATCCGCGCCACATGCGTGCAGATCACCGTACCCTGTACAACGTCCCATCCAACAGCCGCATTAAATGCGGCCACATGCGGTTGCCAGCGCCAACCAGTTGAGGTGACCTCTCGGCCAATGGACGCTTGACGCGTGTCCTTGTCCGGCATTTATTGCTACTATAAATAGCACCCCATTTCCCCATTTGTAACCAAGTCATAAACGCTGAATACTTTCTAATATACTTTCTCTCTCTATACTTAATTGCTCTGACCTCTATCTTATTATTCTCCGCAATAACCCCCTCGGATAAGCTACCCCCGGGCACACTATCCATCATTTGGTGCTCTCGTTGAGAGGTCGAACAATCAAGTAAGAAACCCTCCCCCTCGACCAAACACAAAAACCCCCATCTAAAATGGTGAGAAGTGAGAACGACTCGTGCCAACTCCAAGAATGTAGAGGACAGGAACCTGGCCCTCGGCGAGATCGACGTCCCCGAAGCCTCCAACAGGGCTCCCGGGGGCGGCGTCATCGCCGGGATGGACCAGACGGCTGTCCACCTACGCCAGCAGATTCAGCAAAATGCCCCCGATGCTCGCCTCGGCATCGAGGCCAAGAAAAAGGACCAGAGCGAAAATCAAATTAGCCCCGGTCCTCACCATCGACGTTCAATCGGCGCTCTCCGCCTTCATACAGACACTCACTCAGAACCCGGGTGCCTTCGGCACTTTGGTTCCCCACCAGCCTCAGGTTGGGGAGAATGTTATGCCTCCCCCTCATCCACGGCCCCTCGGTAATCCGGTCCTCCGGATGGGGAACTCCGAGGGGGTCGTGGCCCAAGATACGGCCTCCCAGGAAGTCCAGTCCCGGGACCGCCACGACGTGAACAAGGAGCACCCCCGGACCTCCGCCCTCGAGAGGCTCGGAGGGGCGCAAGACCGCCGAGGGGTCCAAGACCGCCTCAGGGGGAGGGCATTCCAAAGACCTCAGGAAAGTGGCGGGTCCGTTTCCAGGGCCAATGAGAGACGTCCCCCTCAGGACAAAGGCAAGGCACCTCTCCATGCCGACGACGCACGCCATCAAATCAATCAAGCCCACTCGGCCCGGGTCCATTCGCAGGGGGCGGAGGCCCTCCAAAAGGACCCCCGGGACGAAATCATTGCGGCCCTCCAGCGCCGGCTTGACGAGATGGAGGCCACCAAGGCCCACACCACCACTTCTGCCCCTCATGCGGACTTCAAGTATGAGGCGATGATGGCCAAAATGGAAGAAATGCAGAAGAAGATAGCTGAGGGCTCCGGGGAACCCACCATACAGCTCCGGACCCGGACACCATTTACCCCAAGGGTATTGGCCGCCCGGATCCCGGAAAAATACCGAGGGCAACTCATCAAGCCCTATGACGGAAAGACTGACCCCCTAGAGCACTACAGCAGGTATCAAAACAGCATGATGATGGTGGGGGCATCGGATGAATATTTGTGCCGCTGGTTCCTCTCCACCCTAGAGGGGCCAGCTTACGAATGGTTCAATCGATTGCCCGAAGGCTGCATTGACTCATGGCAAGAACTCGCCCAGCGATTCTTAATGCAATTTGCGGGGAGGCGCCGCACAAGGAAACACTTCTCCCACTTGCTAACAGTGAGGCAGAGGAAGGAGGAGACCCTTCGGGACTTCCTGGAGCGCTGGAGGACGGAGGCTGATAAAGTTGATGGCGCTGACGACGGGACCCTCCTGGCCCTCCTACAAACAGTACTCCGCCCCGGGAACTTCTTAAGAAGCCTCATCATCGAACCCCCCGCGATTATATAAGGGCCCTACAGCGGGGGGACCGGTACGCCGAGGTCGAGGAGGTGGAGAAATGCCACCATGTCCCAGATCAGAAACGCCCTCGGCCAGAAGACAAAGGTAACCGGGGGCCGGGGGCTCCCCGCAATCATCCCAGGGAGTCTGCCCCCTCCGGTGATCGCCCCCGGCATGGCCAAGCCAAGCCCGGGGGAGGCTACAAGGGGAATCTGAGGGCTTGGGCATAACCTGTCCTCCTGGAGCACCCTCGGACACCACTGACGCACCCCGTCAGCGTCATCCTGGATTTTGCTAAGGAGAGGGGCCTCATGGAGCGAGATTCACGCGCGCCCTCGGAAGTATTTGCCATCAACCCAAACTACCCCTACTGTCGTTTCCACCGACACCAGGGGCACAGGACCGATGATTGCCATCAACTGAAGACGGCCATCGAGAAATTGATACAAGCGGGCCATCTGTCCCAGTTTGTACAGGGCCCTCAGCAACAGGCCCCCCTTCATCAGGGGCCACCCCGAGGGCAAACTGCGAGAGGGAATGCATGGGTCAACCCCAACACCATCCCCCTCGGCAAGAAGAGGGAGATTGGAAATCTGGAGGAGGAGGAGGAGGAGTACCCCCGGTACCAAGAAAAGAAACGTCACATCCTCATGATTACCGGGGGAAATACCGGGGGTGACTCTACAAGTCAACGAAAGAAGTGGGCTCAGTCACTTTACGTGGGGGAAGTCACTCATATGCCCCCAGTAAAACGGTTGAGGGAGGAACCCATTGTCTTCACTAACGCTGATCTCCCCCCAGTATCCTCCCCCCACAGGGATGCCCTCGTCATCCGCACAGAGATCAACGACACCATTATCCACAGAACTTACATTGACACGGGCAGCTCTGTCAATGTAATGTACCTCAGCACCTTCAGAGAGCTGCATCTGGAGAGGGGGTCGATTCGGCCCATCAAGACCCCTCTTGCCGGCTTCACCGGCGACACCATTGATTCCGAGGGGGTCATAACCCTCCCGGTCATCTTCGGTGACGGCCTCCATAGAGCCAAGCTCGAAGTGGAGTTCGTCGTCGTCAACATCGACTGCGCCCACAACATCATCCTCGGCCGGCCAGCCCTCGAGGATCTCAAGGCCGTCATCTCCATGAGGCACATCTGCCCCGAAGGGGGGATTGGTTACTCAAGGGGAAACCAAAAGCTCGCCCGCGCTTGCTACCTTCAAGTTACAAAGAAGGTTAGCAAGACGGAGTTCCGCGTTGACACCATCACCGGAACTGTGGAAGCGGAAGAAATGAGGCCGAGGGCTGAACCAGACGAGGAGGTAGAAGACTTCGCGCTCGATCCGGCCAAGCCGGAGAGAGTTGTGAGGATTGGAGCCAAGCTCCCCGAAGATTTGAAGACCGGCATCATCAGCGCCCTCCGAGCCTACTCCATTGTTTTCGCATGGGGGCCGGAGGACATGCCGGGGATCAGCCGAAGGGTCATCACCCACCGCCTCTCGGTGGACCCCTCGGCCAAGCCAGTACAGCAGCGGAGGAGACCCCTCTCGGCCGAGAGGAGGGAATTCGTGAAGAAGGAGGTCGCCATGCTCCTTTCTATCAAGCACATTAAGGAGGTCAAGTACCCCTCATGGCTGGCAAACGTAGTCCTCGCACAAAAACCGCCCTCATTCCGAATGTGCGTGGACTACACGGATCTCAATAAAGCGTGTCCCATGGACCCTTTTCCTCTGCCCAATATCGATCAACTGGTGGATGAAACGCGGGGGGTGTGAAATCATGTCATTCCTCGACACATTCTGCGGATATCATCAAATATACATGCATGAGGAGGACGCTGAAAAAACAGCCTTCATGACTCCCGAGGGCATCTTCTGCTACCTTGTCATGGCCTTCGGCCTAAAGAACTCAGGCGCCACCTACACTCGGATGGTGGCCAGGGTATTTCAAGCTGTCCTGGAGCGCACCATGGAGGCATATGTTGACGATATGATCGTCAAAAGCAAGCAGTCAGCAAGCCATGCTGACGACCTGAGGGAGATCTTCGCCATCATGCAGAAGTTCAGCCTTCAGCTGAACCCAAAGAAGTGCACCTTCGGCGTCCAGGGGGGCAAATTCTTGGGCTACATGGTGAGCCGAAGGGGTATTGAGGCCAACCCGAGAAAATCCAGGCCATCATCAACATGGAGCCCCCACGCAACGTGAAGGAGGTCCAACGGTTGACGGGCCGGCTGGCAGCCCTCAACCGCTTTTTATCAAAATCGGCGGAGAAGTCCTTACCCTTCTTCCCGATCATGAGGAAAACCGCCGGTTTCCAGTGGACTTCAGAATGTCAGGGGGCATTCGAGGAGCTGAAACGATACTTATCTTCACCCCCTGTGCTCTCTAAACCCAAGGTAGGGGAAATCCTGTACCTCTACATGGGTGTTAGCCCGGCTGCCGTCAGCTCTGTACTCATCCGGGAAGAGGATGGCATCCAACATGCCATCTTCTATGTTAGCAAGACCCTCAGGGAGGCAGAACTCCGGTACTCCCCCGTGGAAAAAACGGTGCTGGCTATCGTGTGGACCGTCAAGAAGTTGGGCCATTACTTCCAGGCTCACCCGGTCCAGGTCCTCACTCACCAACCCCTCGGCGCCTTGATGAGGAGCCCCACTAGCTCCTCCCGAACGGTAAAATGGGCTGTCTTCTTGAGCCAATACAACATCGACATCCACCTTAGGCCCGCCATCAAGGGCCAAGCCCTAGCGGACTTC
Source organism: Cuscuta europaea (assembly GCA_945859875.1). Classification (NCBI taxonomy): domain Eukaryota; kingdom Viridiplantae; phylum Streptophyta; class Magnoliopsida; order Solanales; family Convolvulaceae; genus Cuscuta; species Cuscuta europaea. Next base: position 40,299,663 of record CAMAPE010000038.1, read on the forward strand.
GTGACGGAGTGCACGGCAAGGGCAACCACGGACGAGGAGCCCTCGGCCCTCTCAGATAACTGGTGGACCCTCTACACCGACGACTCCTCCGCCATCAAGGCATGCGGAGGAGGGGTGGTTCTCATCTCACCCGAGGGCTTCCGGGCCTATTATGCAGTCCGTTTCTCCTTCAAAGTCTCCAACAATGAATCTGAATATGAGGCTCTCCTCTGTGGCCTTCGGCTGGCAGCTAACATGAAGGCCCGGCAAATCCACGTCAAGTGCGACTCCAAGTTGGTCGTCGGCCAAATCTCCGAGGAGTACGAGGCCAAGGAAGGGAGAATGAAGCAATACAAGGAGGCGGTCAAGGAGTGGCTTAAGGTATTTGAGGCACACTCTCTTACTCAAATACCGAGGGCTCAAAACTCCGAGGCTGACATTTTATCAAAGCTCTCGGCAGAATCCCCTGAGCATATCTCCAAGATCGCCAAAATAGAAGAACTCAGCCTCTCCAGCATACATGCTAGCCCCGTCATGAGCATACAACAACGACAGGAGGACTGGATCTCAGACATTGTTGCCTTCATCACCACAGGGCAATCGCCCGAGGAGGAGGCCCGCGCCAAACTAACAAAACTGAGGGCTCCCAGCTACGTTATCGAGGACGGAAGGCTTTACAAAAGATCCTACAACGGGACATTACTTCGGTGCCTTCATCAAGATGAAGCCGAAGTGGCAATGGAGAAAGTACACAGTGGCACTTGCTCAGCTCACCAGGGACCCTTCTCCATGTCCCGAAGGTTAATAATCCAGAGTTACTTCTGGCCTACGATGGCCCGGGACTGTGCAGACCTTGCCCGAAGGTGTTCCGCATGCCAACATTTCCAGAAGGCCCCCGGCAGACAAGCGGTTCACTATGCCCCCATCAGCACATCCATACCCTTCGCTCGATAGGGCATAGACCTTGTGGGCCCTCTGCCGAGGGGTACCTCCAACAACAGGTTTGGCGTCCCTCAGCAAATCATCTCCGACAACGGGACTCAATTCGAGGCAGCCCCCTTCTGTGCCCTCCTAGAGGCGTCGGGCATCAAACACACCTTCTCATCCGTTGCTTACCCTCAAGGCAACGGTCAAGTGGAGAACGCCAACAGGACCTTACTCGAGGGCCTAAAGAAGAAGCTGGAGGCCGAGGGAGGTGGTTGGGTGGAAGAGCTCCACAACATCTTATGGGCCTACCGTACCACCCCTCGGCGGGCAACTGGCGAAACACCCTTCTCCCTTTGCTACGGATTTGAAGCCAAAGCCCCCACTGAAGTAACTCTCCCAACCCGAAGGGTCACGCAGTATGAACCGGAGGCCAACGACACCAACATGGCCCTCGATCTCCACCTTATTTCAGAACGCCGGGAGCAAGCCTTCATTCGCGCAGAGAACTACCGAAGGCAGGTGAAGAGCTACATCGACGCCAAGGTTCGCTCCCGGGAATTCCAAGTGGGGGACTATGTCCTCCGAAGAAGGGAAGCTAGCCAACCAACCGAGGGCGGAAAGATGGCACCAAAATTCGAAGGCCCCTACATCGTGGCAGCCATCATCAAACCAGGAACTTACAAACTAAAATGCCCTAACGGGACCGAAATCCCTAGGCACCGGAATGTACATCACTTAGTTAAATTTTATCAATAACATCAGAGCGGCCAAGCCCTCATAACTAGTGAATGTATTATTTTGACGGCCCAAAGCCTAAAGGATTCTGAAGAATGAAGGCATTTTGAAGACACCGCGAACACGGAACGAGATTATCACAAGGGCCAAGCCCTCATATCACCCTCAGGCCCAAGGCGTCACCACAATAGAAGAACCCTCGGCACCAAGTGCCGAGGGTAGACAATACTATCACCTACAACAAAATACCACCCGTCCTCAAAAGAAGACCCCTCGGCACCTGGTGCCGGGGGGTACACCATTATCAACTCTCAACCAATGGGAGGAAACACCAAGTGTTCCCACAGAAGACCCCTCGGTACCCAATACCGAGGGTAGACAAGACAATCACCTTCAACAAATGGGAGGAAACACCAAGTGTTTTCACAGAAGACCCATCGGTACCAAGTACCAAGGGTAGACACCACAATCCCCTACGACAAGTGAAGGAAAAACACCAAGTGTTTTTACAGAAGACCCCTCGGTACAAAGTGCCGGGGGCCACACATCGGAACAAACACCAAGTGTTGTTCCTAAGCCGTACCCCTCGAGGACGCCTATACCGAAGGCGCCACCTATCGGTGCCGGCAGCACGTAGTGCACCCGGCCATTTGCAACCAGTGTGCAAATGAAAACCCTTCCCTGAAACGCTTTCCGCGTCATCACCCCAAGGGTATGACAGGCATGAGAAATGCCCAGGATTCGACTTTCAAAAACGGAACGCTTTCCGCATCACCACCCCAAGGGCATGACAGGCACGAGAAATGCCCAGGATTCGACTTCCAAACCGAAACGCTCCCCGCGCCACCACCCCAAGGGTGTGGCAGGCCACGGACTATGTCTAGCGCCGAGGGAACGACTTTCAAAACTGAGGCGCTTTCCGCGCCATCCCCCAAGGGGAGGCAGGTTACAGACCACCATATCTTGTGCCCAGGAAACGACCCTCGATCCCCTCGGAACTCGGAAGGTTAACCCGAGGGGGGAGCTAATGGTGTATTCTGTTACCTCCCGATAGGCCAAGCCTTACCAAGAAACCAAGTTTCTTGAAGCCTTCCCTTCACCACTATATATATATATATATATATATATATATATATATATATATATATATATATATATATATATATATATATATATATATATATATATATATATATATATATATATATATATATATATATAGGGCGGTGAAGGAGAGTAGACTCGGCAAAAAATCAATGAGTACATCACTCCAACAATTTACAAAAACGTACTGAGGGCTCCCCACGGGAACACCTTCGGTACCTTGGAAGCTCACAAGTACAAAAGACACCATTCACAACAGACATCATCAACGAATGGCTGAGTCCACTCAAGGATTGCCTCCGGCTATACCTAAGACCGAAGGCTCAAACAACTCAATACGTTCCCGAGGGGAACTATATGACAAACAACCGAAGGCTTTTATTACCACAAGACAACATCACAAGGCGAAGGGAACTATCCTAAACCGACAATGCCTGCAACCGAAGGATCCCCCCGGAGGACAGCAGCAGGAAACACTTCAAGAAAAACCTAAGTCCTAAATTATTTGCCCCTTGTAGAGCCGCCAGTCAGCCGAGGGCATACCACAAACACCTCACAGTCATTCGAGGGCTCCTACTTCACACATACTACATTTAGAAAAATGTTCTAAGTCCTACATATTTTGGCCCTCGGTCAAAACTCCATGCTGCCCGAGGGGCCACGCGGTTGAAAAATTTAATGAATCTACACTTAAATTTTTTTTCTAAGTCCTACATACTTTGACCCTCGGTCAAATCTCCATGCTGCACAAGGGTTCCTACCTCATACATGATGCACTTAGAAAAATTTCTAAGCCCCAGAAGTTCTTACCCTCGGTGACGAGTTTCTAAGTCTCGAATCTCCCTGCAGCCTGAGGGGTCACACGATTGAAGGCTTGGCGGGACTACACTTAGAAATATTTTCTAAGTCCTAACTCTTGCTGGGCCCTCGGTCATACATCTAGCAAAGGATGCCCAACTACCGAAGGCTATGACTGTATTCAAACACTTAGAAAAAATTTCTAAGTCCTAAGCACCTCACCTCCGGCTATCGCACGAAGGCTACACGGAACCAGAAGAGAGGAACCGGTCGCGGGCCAACAGATGAACAAACATTTAGAAATATTTTCTAAGTCCTGAACATTGTGCCCTCGGTGAAAGATTCAACTAACTATACTTGGAAGAATATATTCTAAGTCCTAAACATACATTCAGACAAGCGAAGGCATCCATTCAAAGAAGGGCGAATGCATACATTCAAAAGAAAACGATGACATACATCCGAGAAGAAATGAATTAAAGAGAAACACATTATATACCAAAAGCCCGGGGGCGAGTATTCATTCACCAAACAAAATAAGTTCAAAGTTACAGAGGGCCGAAGGCCGAGGGCACACAAGCATTCGTTACAAAGGGATTGTTCAAAACATGTTAAATCAAAAAAAAATTACAAGTTAACATTCCCGGGGGCCGTCTCCTCCGATGGCTTCGAAGTGACCTCTGTGCCGGCCTCAGGTTCATCACCCTCGGCCTCCTTCATGAGCTCGATGTCCTCCAGATCTGGTCTCTCGACGTCGGAGGGGAGAGGAACACGAACGTCTGGCTGCAGGGGGGAAGCCCGTATGCCGCCGGGTCAAAATCCTTGGGCTCAATCTTCAGGTGGCGGGCCATCCTCCGGTAGATGAGGGCTTGGGTGAAAAACTCGCCCCCATCATAATACTGCTTGCCCTTTCGGGAAACCCACTCCACACCAGGCCCGTCACACCACTCGTCGACCGAGGACTCGACGACCGAGGACAGCCATTGCTTGTGCTCCTAAGCTCGCCACCCCCTGCCAAGAACCCAGAGATGGCGTCCCCTCGGGCTCTCTCGATGGCCTCCACCTTGGCGGCCTCGACCTCCCTAGCAGCTCTCTCAAGGGCCACAGCTGCGGACCTTTCAGCCTCGGCCTTGCCCCGGTCTGCGGCCTCCGTCCGCAGGGTCATCTGCCGAAGGCTCTCCTCCAGCATAGCCATCTGCCGGATGGCATCGGAATTCTGGCGGATGAGCTCCCGCATCTTGGCATCCTGCTCAGCCTTGCGAAGACGCCACTCCTCTAGCCGCCGGGCCTGCTCTCCGAGGGCAATGTAGGTCTACAAAAATAAAGAAGTTAGGAAGGCCGTGCATGATTTCCTAGCTCAAAGTAAAAAAAAGGGGGGTAACTGTCAAAAACCTACCGTGAGGGAAGACTGGAGGATCCTGTCCTCAAGGGCTTGATCATCATCAGCCCCGAGGGCTGCTCTGTCAATCTCGGGGGTTATACCCCTCAGGAGCACCCTCGGGTCAGCCGTGCCATTCATCACGGCCGTACCAACCGGGAGGGTAACCGTCAGGACCTCGGAAGACAGCTCCTGGGCGCCCCCCGGCACTTCGGCCATCTTCATCTCCTCGTGCACCCCGGAGGCGAGGCAATCGTCGACAATGACCACCGGGGGACTTTTCTTCCCGGCATCCCCGGTCTTGGGCTTTTTGCTGCCGGGAGCCTTGCCCGCGCCTTTCCTCTTGGCACCAGCAGCAGCGTCAGTGTTTGGGGCCGCCGATGGCCCCTCCGGCTTCTTAAAGAAGTCACCGGCGGGTTTTGGGACACCAGCATCCGTTCCCCTCGGGGCCTTGGAGGACTTCTTCTTCTTCAAGTCAGCGAGCCCCCTGACGTTCATCATGTTGACTGGGATACCTGCAAAACAGTATGGGGTTAAAACCGAGGGGTTACTAACAGATGGCACAAAAAAGAAACAAACAAACAAATGAACTATCTGCTAAGATATAAAAATGAGGGTTCCCTCAGCCACTACCTCCGGAGGCTCCCTCAAACACCGGGAACTTCTCATCTGTTTCCCCCAGGAAGCGGTACCGCCGGAACCCGAGGGTGTAGAGATCCTCCTCTTTGGTGCACTCCTTAATGGTTATATTTTTGTCCCGACCCTCCGGAATCTTGGCCAGGATCCTGCCGTCTTTCTCGAGGGCGGTGCTCCTCCTCTTCTCGTTCCTCCTGAACCGATCACGCAATTCCCTCGGGAAGGGGCTCTCGGTCAACTTCACATAGCACCACCGGTCTTTCCACCCTTTGTTCGAGGAGGGCGCCTCGGTAAAAAGTTTGAACAGGGCCACCTGCTGCAAGTTTGCGAAGCCCTCGGCATTCGCATCCCCCCCGGCACAGATTGAAGCTCTGGAAGAAGAGATCCAGACTAGGTGTCACCCCCCGGGACTTGCAGAGCTGGAGGAAGCCCGCGATGTAGGAATGACTGTTCGGAGTCAGCTGGCAGGGGACCAAACCCACGAACCGGAGGTACTACCGGAGGAAGGGGTGTAGGGGGAACCGGAGCCCCATGGACACGGAAAGAATGTGCACCGCAATGCAACCCTCGGGAGCCCGAGAGAGGACGTCATCGGGACCCGGTGCCACCACGACGGCCGAAGGGCCCACATACAGTTGGGTGACATACAGATCTGCCGCATCAGCCTTCGACCTTATTTCTAAGGCGGCGGTATTCAGGTAGGAATACCCCTCGGGCATATCGAGGGGCTTCCCTTGGTCAGCAACGCTGCCCTTCTTCTTGGGAGCAGCGACCTTGGCCTTCTTTTTTTCGGGGGCCACCCGGATGGGAACCGCGTTCAGCGGCCGAGAGGTGCTGGTCTCGCCGGTACCCCGAGGGGGGAGGACAGCAACAGTGACCCTCGCGCCTTCTTTCTGCGCTTCTTCTTCAGCTGCTTGCCAGACGAGGGCCAGCTCTTCATCCGCACATTCTTGTTCGAAGCCCTCGGCTTCCGCCTCAGCAACGAGGGCTTTCTGCAGCTCCAGGGCGACGACGGCATCCTGTCCCACCGAGGACTGTTCGCTTGTGGACTCCACGTCCGAGAAGACTTCATCCCCCATCGAGGGCGCCCCCGAGATGTCCTGGGAGTCGCTTTGGGAAGACATCTTGACGCTGGTTCGAAGGCTCGGAAATATTAGGGTTTTCTAAAAGGTTTTATCTCCTAGCCTAAAGGCACAGGGCTCAGCTAACTAGAAGCAAAAGAGCAATGGGGAACTAACCTTGAGAGCTGAGGATTCAACCGAAGACAGGTTTCTCTCTCTACAAATTTTTTGCCAGAGCTTCGCTACACTGAAATCGCACAACGGAGAATGACCCTGGCCTTGGGGTATTTATAGGCGCTGGTGATGGATGGTCTACCCGGGGGGTATATATCCGAGGGGTTATTGCTGAGAATAACTTAGAGAGAAGTCAGAGCACAAGTAAGTAAGAGAGAGAGTGTATTCAGTATGAATGTCGTGGTTACAAATGGGGAAATGGGGGGCTATTTATAGTAGCAATAAATGCCGGACAGGGACACGTGTCAAGCATCCATTGGCCGAGAGGTCACCTCATCCGGTTGGCGCTGGCAAACGCATGTGGCCGCATTTAATGCGGCTGTTGGATGGGACGTTGCACAGGGTACGGTGATATGTACGCATGTGAGGCGGATATCATGTCGGGAGAGGTGCCTTCGGCTATAGAGCAGCAGCCGAGGGCTCCTCAAACCGATGGCACCCTGGTGCCGAGGGCTCCTGGTGCCGAGGGCTACTGTTTGTGCCGTTTTCTCCCAGTTTCTTAGTTTGCTTGAGAACCCCGTTCTGTGAGAGTTTAGAGCCTTCGGCCAGGGGGCCGAAGGCGCCCCTGGCGCGTAGTGCGGGCTGCTTGGTACTCTGGGCGCTGTGATTTGGGCCTGTTGAGCCTTCTGGGCCTGTTGGGCCTTTGCTAGAGTAGTAGGAGTCTGTGGGCCGGGGGTTCCCGGGCCATATACTCCATCAGCTGGGATCCGGGCTTGGGCCTGGAAACCGGGCCTCCGGTTGGACTGCCATCATTACAGACCGCGGTTTCGCCCAATCGGTGACGCCCTTCCACGGGCAGCCAACGACCACACACCACGTGGCTACCCCCCCCCCCCCCAACGGCTATATTCTGACGTTAGATATTCCAATGGCTATATTTCCAACGGCTATATTCTGGGAGCCCCCGGGCTTTTTACTTCATTCCACTCCATCAAGGAGAGCCTCCGGGTACACTTACCCGGAGACGCTCCGGGGTTGTGCCCCACACAGTACATAACAGATGCCTACGGGATCACTCCTTCAGAAGCCCAAGGCTTCATATCAGGCACCCCTCGGGGATCCCCCCTCGGCATTTTGAGAGCCGGCTAGCCCCCGGGGAGTATGCCTCATTGACGGATCGCCTACGGCACACAGGTAACGGGACCCCTCGGATATCCTCATCGCCAACTAATCAACAAGCAGGGGACACCCCGATAACACTCCAACTACTACCATCATTCATTACGCCCTCGATTCCCAGATTGAGGGACCCCCCTTCGGCATCTCCCAGGACATCAACAACAAGCCTCCGGCTAATCAACACAGGAGCCCTCAGAACAAGGACGACCTTCGACATCATCATTATTCTCCATTTTGAACCAAGGTTTCACATTTTCGATTCATCGTTGGGGGAATTCGGTGCACTCTTTTTCCCTCATTAGGATTTTTTCCCACAGGGTTTTTCCTAATGAGGTTTTTAACGAGGCATCCCCCCAAAATGAAACGAAAAGCATCAGCCTTCGGCCCACAACAGCAACGCAACTACTTTACTCCTTTTCACCACTTTGCAAGTGCCTCAAGGAGTGGGGGACTGGAGGATCCCCTCGGGGAAAATCACAAAAATCACAAACATAACCCCTCAAGTCCCGACATGTGGGTAACTGAGGGACTGCCCTCGGCAGAATAAACAAACAGCAAACTACCCACAACTCTACAAACTACAAACGGAACAACGGCAGAGGACAAACACAATTACTCCTTTTCCCTCAAGTACCTTTCGGCAAAAAGAGTGAGGGACTCCTGATGGAGTATATGGCCCGGGAACCCCCGGCCCACAGACTTCTACTACTCCAATAAAGGCCCAACAGGCCCAGAAGGCCCAACAGGCCCAAATCACGGCGCCCAGAGTACCAAGCAGCCCACAATGCGCACTAGGAGTGCCTTCGGCCCCCTGGCCGAAGGCTCTTACTCTCACAGGAGGGCCAACACAGCAAAACAAAGTTACTGGGAAAACGGCGAAAATCAGTAGCCCTCGGCACCCGGAGCCCTCGGCACCCAGGGGATCCCCGGTACTCAGAGCCCTCGGCTAGTCCTCTACAGCCGAGGGCACCTTTCCCGACATGATATCCACGCCACATGCGTGCAGATCACCATACCTTGTACAACGTCCCATCCAACAGCCACATTAAATGCGGCCACATGCGGTTGCCAGCGCCAACCAGTTGAGGTGACCTCTCGGCCAATGGACGCTTGACACGTGTCCCTGTCCGGCATTTATTGCTACTATAAATAGCACCCCATTTCCCCATTTGTAACCAAGTCATAAACGCTGAATACTTTCTAATATACTTTCTCTCTTACTTGCTCTGACCTCTCTCTTATTATTCTCCGCAATAACCCCCTCGGATAAGCTACCCCCGGGTACACTATCCATCAACAATTTACTACACATCTTCTCCAAATATTCTTACTCTCTAATCTCTATTCTCTACTAATCTTCTCCATCTTCGTCTTCTCAAATTTATAACTACATATATTATATTTATAAAATTTATTATCTACTTATTATCTACTTATATTAATATCTAATTATTATATTATTGTTACTTGTATTTATTTACTTATATTTACATATTACATATTACATATATAATTATCTCTAATTTATTTACTTATATTTACATATTACATATACTTAATATATACTTATATATATATATATATTAAAGTATTATATATAAGTGTATTACTCATCTGATAGTAATATACTTATATTGTATATACTATAAACATAATATTATATATTACTAGTTAATCTACTTATTATCTACTTATAAATATATATATATTAAGTATATCTACTTATACACTTATCATCTACTTATTCAATTGCTCATCATCATTTATATTATTTGGGTTTGATTGCACATTATATTGATGATGATTGGTGTATGCATAAACGTGTTCTTGCTTTTCGTGAATTTAATGATCGACAAGCCGGTGATAATATTTATATTTTCATTGAGCGTATTTTAATTGAGTATAATTTCACTAATAAGGTGTTTGCTATTGGTTTTGATAATGCTACTAATAATACTGTTGCTATTCCTAGATTACGTGAATTGTGTGGTTCATCTTCTTTGATAGGTAGGTTTTTTCATCATCGTTGTGCATGTCATATTTTAAATATATGTATAAAGGACGGGCTAGCGGCTTTGGGAGATGCTATGGAGGTGGTGAAGGGGGGATTAAACTTATTTGGGCTAGTAATCAACTTAAGATGCAATGGAGAAATTATTTGAAAGAAAGACGTGTCAAATATTGTGCTTTTCCTAAAGATTTGTCTATTCGTTGGAATGATACTTATAACTTAATTAAGGTTGATGGAGTATATGGCCCGGGAACCCCCGGTACACAGACTCCTACTATTCCAATAAAGGCCCAACAGGCCCAGAAAGCACAACAGGCCCAAATCACAGCGCCTAGAGTACCGAGCGGCCCACGATGCGCACCAGGAGTGCCTTCGGCCCCCTGGCCGAAGGCTCTGATTCTCACAGGAGGGTCAAAACAGGAAACCCTCCCCCTCGACCAAACACAAAACACCCAGCTAAAATGGTGAGAACAACTCGTGCCAACTCCAAGAATGTAGAGGACAAGAACCTGGCCCTCGACGAGGTCGACGTCCCCGAATTGAAGCCTCTAACAGGGCTCCCGGGGGCGGCGTCATCGCCGGGTTGGACCAGACGGCTGTCGACCTACGCCATCAAATTCAACAGAATGCCCCCGATGCCCGCCTCGGCATCGAGGCCAAGAAGAAGGACCGGAGCGAGAATCAAATTAGCCCTCCGGTCATCACAATCGACGTACAATCGGCGCTCTCCGCCTTCATCCAGACGCTCACCCAGAACCTGGGTGCCTTCGGCACTTTGGTTCCCCTCCAACCTCAGGTCGGGGAGAATATCATGCCTCCCCCTCATCCACATCCCGAAGGCTAATAATCCAGGGCTACTTCTGGCCTACGATGGCCCGGGATTGTGTAGATCTTGCCCGGAGGTGTCCCGCATGCCAACACTTCCAGAAAGCTCCCGGCAGGCCAGCGGTCAACTATGCCCCCATCGGCACATCCATACCCTTCGCTCGATGGGGCATAGACCTTGTGGGTCCTCTGCCGAGGGGTACCTCCAACAACAGGTACATTATCGTCGCCATCGATTACTTCACCAAATGGGTGGAAGCTGAGCCCCTCGCCAGCATTACTGAGGCCAGGTGTCGTCACTTTGTTCTTAAAAACATCCTCACAAGATTTGGCGTCCCCCAGCAAATCATCTCCGACAACGGGACTCAGTTCAAGGCAGTCCCCTTCTGTGCCCTCCAAGAGGCATGGGGCATCAAACACACCTTCTCATCCGTTGCCTACCCTCAGGGCAACGGTCAAGTGGAGAACGCCAACAGAACCTTGCTCGAAGGCCTAAAGAAGAAACTGGAGGCCGAGGGGGGTGGCTGGGTAGAAGAGCTCCACAACATCTTATGGGCCTACCGTACCACCCCTCGGCGGGCAACTGACGAGACACCCTTCTCCCTTTGTTACGGATTTGAAGCTAAGGCCCCCACTGAGGTAACTCTTCCAACCCGAAGGGTCACACAATATGATCCAGAGGCCAACGACTCCAATATGGCCCTCGACCTCCACCTTATTTCAGAACGCCGAGAGCAAGCCTTCATACGCGCAGAAAACTACCGAAGGCAAGTGAAGAGTTACATTGACGCCAAGGTCCGCTCCCGGAAATTCCAAGTGGGGGACTATGTCCTTCGAAGAAGAGAAGCTAGCCAACCAACCGAGGGCGGAAAGATGGCACCACAGTTCGAGGGCCCCTACATCGTGGCAGCCATCATCAAACCAGGAACTTACAAGCTAAAACGCCCTAATGGGACTGAAGTCCCTAGGAACTGGAATGTACATCACTTAGTTAAATTTTATCAATAACATCAGAGCGGCCAAGCCCTCATAACTAGTGAATGTATTATTTTACGGCCCAAGGCCTAAAAATTCTGAAGAACGAAAGCATTTTGAAGACACCAAGAACATGGAACAAGATACTTACGAAGGGCCAAGCCCTCATATCACCCCAGGCCCAAGGCCTTAGCACAAGGAAGAACCCTCGGCACCAAGTACCGAGGGTAGACAATACTATCACCTACAACAACAAGAAAGTACCAACTGTCCTCAAATGGAGACCCCTCGGCACCCGGTGCCGGGGGGACGCACCACTGACAACTTTCAACAAATGGGAAGAAACACCAAGTGTTTCCACAGAAGACCCCTCGGTACTAAGTACCGAGGGTAAACGGCACAATCACTGGTGATAAATAAAGGAGAAAACACCAAGTGTTTCCACAGAAGACCCCTCGGTACCAAAAACCGAGAGTAAACAACACAATCACCTGCGACAAATGAGGAAAAAACACCAAGTGTTTTCACAGAAGACCCCTCGGTACCAAGTAACGGGGGCCGTAGATCGGAACAAACACCAAGTGTTGTTTCTGAAGCCGTACCCCTCGAGGACGCCTATACCGAAGGTGCCACCTCTCGGTGCCGGCAGCACGTAGTGCCCCCGGCCATTTGCAACCAGTGTGAAAATGAAAACTCTTCCCTGAAACGCTTTCCGCGTCATCACCCCAAGGGTATGACAGGCACGAGAAATGCCCAGGATTCGACTTTCAAAATCGGAACGCTTTCCGCGTCATCACCCCAAGGGTATGACAGGCACGAGAAATGCATATGATTCGACTTCCAAATCGAAACGCTCCCCGCGCCACCACCCCAAGGGTGTGGCAGGACACGGACTATGTCTAGCGCCGAGGGGACAACTTTCAAAACTGAGGCGCTTTCCGCGCCATCCCCCAAGGGGAGGCAGGCTACAGACCACCATATCTTGTACCCAGGAAACGACCCTCGATCCCCTCGGAACTCGGAAGGTTAACCCGAGGGGGGAGCTAATGGTGTATTCTGTTACCTCCCGATAGGCCAAGCCTTACCAAGAAACCAAGTTTCTTGAAGCCTTCCCTTCACTACTCAGTAAAAAAAATGGGGTGGTGAAGGGGAGTAGACTCGGCGAGAAATCAACGAGTACATCACTCCTACAATTCACGAAAACATACCGAGGGATCCCCATGGGAATGCCTTCGGTACCTGGAAGCTCATGAGCACAAAGGATACCATTCACAACAGACATCATCAACAAATGACTAAGTCCACTCAATGATTGCCTCCGGCTACACCCGAAGGCTACTATATAACCAAGTTATCAGATGGTGGCCAAACCAAATCAAGAATCCCCTCCGACACCTCATTACATGCCGAGGGGATATATCCAGACAATTCCCGAGGGAGTCTGCCTTTTTTTTATGCTAGACTTGGATTACAAACTCTCCTATATCAACATTGGGGGGGCATAACAAACAACCGAAGGCTCTTTGTTGTCACGAGCCAACATTACAAGGCAAAGGGAACTATCCTAAACCTACAACGTATACAGCCGAAGGGTCCCCTCCCGAAGGCCAGCAGCAAGAAATACTTAGAGAAAATAATCTAAGTCCTAAATATTTTGCCCCCTGTGGGGCCACCAGCCAGCCGAGGGCGCATCTGAGACAAGGTCCTCACATTCACCCGAAGGCTCCTCCTTCATACAAAATACACTTAGAAATATTTTCTAAGTCCTACATATTTTGACCCTCGGTCAAATCTCCATGCAGCCCGAGGGATCATACAGTTGAAGACTTGGTAAAACTACACTTAGAAATATTTTCTAAGTCCTAACTATTTCTGGGCCCTCGATCATACATCCTGTCAGCGAAGGGTACCCAATCACCGAAGGCTAGACTGTATTCAAACACTTAGGAAAATTCTTCTAAGTCCTAAACACCTCGCCCCCGGTTATCTCATGAAGGCTACACGGAACCAGAGGAAAAGAACTAGCCGGGGGCCAACAGATGAACAAACACTTATAAATATTTCTAAGTCCTGAACGTTGGGCCCTCAACCAAAGATTCCATTGACTAAATAGGCCTAGTGGCCGAGGGCTACGAGAGGTACTATACTTGGAGAAATATTTCCTGAGTCCTAACACGCATACATACATAAAAGGCGAAGGCATACATTCAAAAAAAAAACAAAGGCATACATTCAAAGAGGAGCAATTAAAGGGAACGAATTATATACAAAAAGCCCGAAGGCAGTTATCCATTCATTCAGGGGAGAAAAAGTTGAAGTATTCATTACAAAGGCGCCGAAGGCCGAAGGCCGAAGGCCGAAGGCATAATACCATTCATTACAAACAATCAAAATATGCAGAATACAAATCAACTACTATCAGCCCCGGGGGCAGTCTCTTCCGCAGGCTTTGAGGAGACCTCTATGCCGGCCTCTGCATCGCCCCCCTCGGCCTCCCTCATCAGCTCCGTATCTTCCAGGTCGGGCCTTTCGACATCTGAGGGAAGAGGAACGTGGACATCTGGCTGCGGGTGGGGGGGGGGGAGTCCGTATGCCGCCGGGTCAAAGTCTTTCTGGTCTATCTTCAAGTGGCGGGCCATCCTCCGGTAGATGAGGGCTTGAGTAAAAAACTCACCCCCATCGTAGTATTGTTTGCCCTTCCGGGAAACCCATTCCACACTGGGCCCGTCACACCACTCGTCGACCGAGGACTCCACGACCGAGGATAGCCACTGTTTGTGCTCCTCTGCTCTCCACCCCCTGCCAAAAATCCGGAGATGGCGTCCTCTCGGGCTTTCTCAACGGCATCCGACTTGGCGGCCTCGGCCTCTTTAGCGGCTTTCTCAAGGGCTTCAGCTGCGGACCTCTCAGCCTCAACCTTGCCCCGGTCTGCGGCCTCCGCCCGCAGCGTCATCCGCCGAAGGCTCTCCTCCAGCATAGCCATCTGCCGGATGGCATCAGAGTTCTGGCAGATGAGCTCCCGCATCTTTGCATCCTGTTCAGCTTTGCGCAGACGCCACTCCTCCAGCCTCCGGGCCTGTTCACCGAGGGCAATGCAAGTCTACAAGAAATAAAGAAGTTAGGAAAGCCGTACATTATTTCCTAGCACAAAGAAAAACAGTAACCAGTAAAAAACTTACTGTGAGGGAAGACCGGAGGATCTTGTCCTCGAGGGCCAGGTCATCATCAGCCCCGAGGGCGACTCTGTCAATCTCGGGGGTCATGCCCCTCAGAAGTACCCTCGGGTCCGCCGTACAGTTCATCACGGTTGTTCCTACCGGGAGAGAAACCATCAGGACCTCAAAGGATGGCTCCCGGACACCCCTCGGCACTTCCGCCACCGGCATCTCCACAGGCATCCCAGAGGCGGGGCAATCATCAACAATGACCACGGGGGGACCCTTCTTCCCGGCATCTCCCGTTTTTGGCCTTTTGCCCTCGGGAGCCTTACCCGCAGCTTTTCTCTTCACGGCCGACGGCCGACGGCCCCTCCGGCTTCTTAAAGAAGTCACCGGCGGGTTTAGGGACGCCAGCATCCGTCCCCTTCGGGACCTTGGAGGATTTCTTCTTCTTCAGGTCAGCAAGCCCTCTGACGTTCATCATATTGACCGGGATACCTGCAACACAAGACGGGGTTAGGCCGACGGGTCATTAACAGATGGCATGAAAGTACAAAAAAACAACAAACTATGTGCTAAAATACGAAAATAAGGGTGCTCTCTGCTACCTCCGGAGGCTCCCTCAAATGCCGGGAACTTTTCATCCGTTTCCCCCAGGAAGCGATACCGCCGGAACCCGAGGGTGTAGAGGTCCTCCTCTTGGGTGCACTCCTTGATGGAAATATTCTTATCCCGGTCCTCCGGGATCTTGGCCAGAATCCTCCCATCCTTCTCGAGGGCGGCGCTCCTCACTTTCTCATGCCTTCTGAACCGGTCGCGCAGTTCCCTCGGGAAGGGGCTCTGGCTAACTTCACGTAGCACCATCGGTCTTTCCACCCTTTGTTTGAGGAGGGCGCCTCAGTAAACAGCTTGAACAAGGCCACCTGCTGCAAGTTTGCGAAGCCCTCGGCATTCGCATGCCCCCCCGGCACATGTTAAAACTTTGAAAGAAGAGATCCAGGCTAGGCGTTACCCCCGAGGATTTGCAGAGATGGAGGAAGCCCGCGATGTAGGAGTGGCTGTTCGGCGTTAGTTGGCAGGGGACCAAACCCACAAACCGAAGGTATTCCCGAAGGAATGGGTGTAGGGGGAACCAGAGCCCCATCGATACGGACAGGACGTGCACTGCAATGCAGCCCTCGGGAGCCCGGGAGAGGACGTCATCGGGACCCGACGCCACCACTACGGCCGAGGGACCCACATGTAACTGGGTGACGTAGAGATCCGCCTCATCAGCTTTCGACCTTATCTCTAAGGCGGCGGTATTCAAGTAGGAATACCCCTCGGGCATATCGAGGGGCTTCCCCTGGTCTGCGACGCTGCCTTTCTTCTTGGAAGCAGCAACCTTCGCCTTCTTTTTCCCGGGGGCCACCCGGATGGGAACCGCGTTCAACGGCCGAGAGGTGCTGGCCTCATCAGTGCCCTGAGGGGGAAGAACAGCTACGGTGACCCTCACGCCCTCTTTCTGCGCCTCTTCCTCAGCTACTTGCCAGGCGAGGGCCAACTCTTCGTCTTCGCATTCTTGTTCGAAGCCCTCGGCTTCCGCCTCGGCGACGAGGGATTTCTGCAGCTCCATCGCTACAATGACATCTTGTCCCACTGAGGGCTGTTCGCTTGTGGACTCCACGTCCGAGATGATTTCCTCCTCCATCGAGGGCGCCCATGAGATATCTTGGGAGTCGCTCTATGAAGACATCATCTGTGCTAGCTCGAGGGCTCGGATATACTAAGTGCTCTAAGCTAAAATTCCTAAGTATAAGTCCTAAGTCCGCTAAGCACAGCTAGGTAAAAAGGTGGAGGACAAGTGAGGAACTGACCTTGAAACGGGAGTTAGATCGAAGGCAGATGTTTCTCTCTCTAGGAATTTGGGCAGAGCTTCGCTACAATAATATCGCACAGAGTAAAGCGGTCTGGCCATGGGGTATTTATAGGCGCCTGGATCCGGGCTTGGGCCTGGAAACCGGGCCTCCGGTTGAACTGCCATCATTACAAACCGTGGTTTCGCCCAATCGGTGACACCCGCCCACGGGCAGCCAACGAGCGCACACCACGTGGAAGCCCCCCCCAACGGCTATATTTTGATGTTAGGAATTCCAACGGATATATTTCCAACGGCTATATTCTGGGAGCTCCCGGCTACACTTAGCAGACCACTCCTTCATCAACCATGAAACTAGCCCCCGGGCTTTTTGCTTCACTCCGCTTCATCAAGAAGAGCCCCCGGGTACACTTACCCAGAGACGCTCCCGGTTTGTGCCCCTCACACTACGTAACAAATGCCTTCGGGCTCACTCCTTCAGAAGCCCACGGCT
Source organism: Cuscuta europaea (assembly GCA_945859875.1). Lineage (NCBI taxonomy): Eukaryota > Viridiplantae > Streptophyta > Magnoliopsida > Solanales > Convolvulaceae > Cuscuta > Cuscuta europaea. Next base: position 40,316,954 of record CAMAPE010000038.1, read on the forward strand.
TCATAACAGGCGCACCCCTCGGGGATCCCCCTCAGCACTTAATGGGCCGGGTATCCCCCGGGGAGTATGCCTCATTGACAGATAGCCTACGGCACACAGGTAACGGGAGCCCTCGGATACACTCCTCACCAACTAATCAACAAACAGGGGACACCCCGGTAACACTTCAACTACTACTCACATTCATCATTCCCTCGATCCCCAGATTGAGGGACTCCCCTTCGGCCCCTCCCAGGATATCAACAGCACGCCTCTGGCTAATCAAACACATGCGCCCTCAGAACAAGGATAGCCTTCGGCATCAGCATTATACTCCATTTCGAGCCAGGGTTTCACGTTTTCGATTCATCGTTGGGGGAATTCAGTGCACTCTTTTTCCCTCATTAGGATTTTTTCCCACAGGGTTTTTTCTAATGAGGTTTTTAACGAGGCATCCCCCCAAAATGAAACGAAAAGCGTCAGCCTTCGGTACAAAACAGCAACATGACTACTCTACTCCTTTTCACCACTTTGCAAGTGCCTCAAGGAGTGGGGGACTGGAGAACCCCCCTCGGGAAAATCACAAAAATCACAAACATGACCCCTCAAGTCCCGACATGTGGGTAACTGAGGGACTGCCCTCGCCAGAATAAACAAACAACAAACTACCAACAATTCTACAAACTACAAACAACGGCGGAGGACAAACACAATTACTCCTTTTCCCTCAAGTACCTTCCGGCAAAAGGAGTGAGGGACTCCTGATGGAGTATATGGCCCGGGAACCCCCGGTCCACAGACTCCTACTACTCCAATAAAGGCCCAACAGGCTCAGAAAGCACAACAGGCCCAAATCACAGCGCCTCGAGTACCGAGCGGCCCACGATGCGCACCAGGAGTGCCTTCAGCCCCCTGGCCGAAGGCTCTGATTCTCACAGGAGGGTCAAAACAGGAAAACAAAGTTACTGTGAGAAAACGGCGAAAATCAGTAGCCCTCGGCACCTAGAGCCCTCGACACTAAAGGGGTCCCCGATACTCAGAGCCCTCGGCTAGTCATCTACAGCCGAGGGCACCTTTTCCGACATGATATCCGCTCCACATGCGTATGGATCACCGTACCCAGTACGACGTCACATCCAACAGCCGCATTAAATGCGGCCACATGCGACTGCCAACGCCAACCAGTTGAGGTGACCTCTCGGCCAATGGACGCTTGACACGTGTCCCTGTCTGGCATTTATTACTACTATAAATAGCACCCCATTTCTCCATTTGTAACCAGGACACAAGAAGCAACTACGTTGAATACATTCTCTAACATACTCTCTCTCTCTCTCTACTTACTTGCTCTGACTTCTCTCTAGTTATTCTCCGCAATAACCCCTCGGATAAGCTACCCCCGGGTACACTATCCATCAAAGGTGCTTATTGGATTTAAAAACCATTTTCCTGCTTTTTTAAAAGAATATGCTAACTATATTATAAACCCGGCCGAGATCAACACTTGTGAAAAAGTTGTGAATGTTTTGATGTATTTTAATAATGCAACTCAAACTTTTAGTCATTTTTATAAACCTACCGCAAACCAATTTTTTGTTGAAGCTGTTAATCTCGCCGACGCTTTTTGTGAATTTGCTGATGCCGCTTATGTTAGTTATATTTGTGACTTCATGAAACAAAAGTTTTTAAAATATTATTCCTATATTCCGCACATATATAGTATTGCATTTATTCTCCGATCCTCGTTTGAGACTTGCTTCTTTGGAGCAATGTTTAGATTACTATTATGCTTCTTTTTTTGGTCCATTGTCTATGTACGACGAGAAGGCCATAGACCCTAAACAACAATTCCAAGAGGTTACTAATTTATTATATCAATTATTTAATGAGTTTCATGCACAATATGGTAAGTGGTAACGCACCCCCTCCCCCGCCACGAACATCTTCTTCATCTAAATGAAAATCAATTTTGAAATCTGCATTTGACAATCTTATGGAAAAAAGTAAATCAACTCCGGTTAATGAACAAAGCTCGGTCAACGAGCTTTCTTTATATCTAACATTTCCTGTTGAGTATGAAGAAGGGGATGACTTTGACGTTCTTCAGTGGTGGAAGGATAAAGAGAGAACGTTCCTGATCTTATCAAAGATGGCTAAGCAAGTGCTAGCAATGCCGGTATAAATAGTTGTTGTGGAACAAGAGTTTAGTGCGGCCGGTAACGTCCTAACGGATTATAGAACGAGATTGAGCGCAAACTCTCTTGAGACGCTTGTTTGCTTCCACGATTGGTTGAAGTCCAAACGTAGAACTCAAGAAATTAGCATTAAACTCACCCGCCACTTTATGGAAGAAACAACCGAAGATGGCGGAAATTCCGATTGATTCTTATTTATTAAAAAGTGTATTTCATATTTTAATGTTTGCTCAATTTTCAATTGTACTGCATATTTCAAATAAATATATTTTAAATTTTTTTATGTCCAAGTAATCTTAATTTAATATTTAAACAAAAAATTAAATAGCCCGGGCCCGGCCCGAACCGGCCCACTACCCGGCCGGGTAGGCCCGACCCGTACCGGACCCGGTATCACCCCGGGCCGGTTCCGGGTCCATGTTTCTACAAAAAAAGCCCGCCCGGGCCCGGCCCGGGTCCATCCCTATTTGAGTGTGGTTCTACTAGTTACCTTCTACGGAGTAGTTCTTACTTCTTCACATATAAATTACGGATAAGTTCTTACTTATTACTGTTATTAGCATATAAATTACGGAGTAGTTCTCACTTTTTAGCATATAAATAAGTTACAACATTCATAGAATTACCACCATAATAAGTACTCCGTATAAGTTACACCATTTGTGGCATTTATATGTTATATTAGTTCAAGCACGCAAGTTACGCCATTTATTTATTAGTAATTAGGTCATATAAGAAAATATAAATGTATTAACTTTCCATGGATTTACATAGTTTGTTATCCTAATTCTTTTTTTATTGTAACCTAAAGTTTGTTACTTTAACATAGTACATGAAAAATAAATTTTGTTGGATATGATCAAATATGTTTTTTAGACAAAATAAGTGTTCAAAATGTTTGCAACATCACGTCCCAAGTTAGCGACAGGCTGAGCCTAGCATGGTCTAGGGTTTAGTTTGGTGCGGTAGATCCTCTTCGAGGCTCTTAGCCGTCGGGCAAGTAGACAAGTACGAAGAATGGCAAAGGTCGTTCGAGCGCAAGTCGGCTTCAAGGGCTAATGTGAGAATTCCTCGTGGGTAGGGTTCAGTTTGGTGCGGCGGACCCCAGAGCTTTCTCACAACTACTAGGGGTGACAACCCAATGCTTTTCCTCCTAATGAAGATGAAAGTTCAACGCGAGAGATAGCTTAGGGTGCATGCATGGATGGGATCCCATGATCAGCAATTTGGATGGGACAAAATGGAGTAAGATGAAGTGTTGATGATCCGCCCCCCTCTTGAACCACCGCCAAAAAATGAATGAGATGTTAGGGTTTGCGCACCTGCAATGTTTTTAATTTTTGTTGGGTTTTAATACTCCATTTTGTTAGTTTTCATAAGTACTTGTTTCTTTTAATAATGTTTTTGGGATGGAGGGGAGTTAGTTGTGTTGTTAGGGTGTCTATCACCCCGGTCAGAAGCTTTGTGGCTCCCAAAGTTGCATTTGTCTTCAAAGCTTTCATATGGTTAGCGAATTGGTATTCTAATTCGAGGGTGACTAATTCTACGTCTGATCATAAAGCAAGAGATCTTAAAATTTTGAGTCTAGTGAGTGTTGATTTTTCAGTCTAATGCACACTCTCTGTTACAGTTTACTTTCATATAGGCGATTTACTTTCGAAAAAAGAATTTATGGAACATTAATACTTTCTTGACCGAACATTAAGCAATTGAAGTTTCATAATTAAAGATTTATTTAGAAAATTCGAAGAGATTAAAATTTTGAGTCTAGTGAGTGTTGAATTTTCAGTTTATGTACACTCTCTATTACAGTATTACTTTCATATAAGCGATATACTTTCGAAAAAAGAATTTACGCAACATTAATACTTACTTGACCGGACATTAAGCAATTGAAGTTTCATAATTAAAGATTTATTTAGAAAATTTGAAGAGATTACCCATTTAGGCAATTACATCAAAAAACATACTGCCCTCCCGTGTAAAACGACAACTTTTATTTTTAACCTTCTTTATTAATAATCGTGTTAAATCAAAATATAATACATAAAAATGAGCCTGAGGTAGTATTTAGAAGAGCACAAATGCAACAAAATTTGATATAAGAAAAAAACAAGAGTACACGATGCACGAAACAAATGGAGAAAAAATCTATTTGTACTCCCCTTGAAAAACCTACTACTAGGGTTGTAAACGAATCGAATCGAACCGAATACTTGATAATATTATTCGTATTCGTATAATTATCGAATATTCGTATTCGTATTCATTTAAAATTCGAATCTTATTTTGTATTCGTATTCGATTCGTTTGATATATTCGAATCTTTTTCGAATCGAATTCGAATATTCGAATTCAAAAAACATTAAAGTTAATTTGTGAAAATAATTAAAATTATGATGTTAGTTTGCCCCTTTTAACTAATTTTCATATTACACATTTTATAAGAAACAATTCATTTATAGAAGTCACTTCAAATTTAATATCAATATAGATAAATCAACGGAGAATTTTAATTGTAAATTAAGCTATTTTGACCTGATAAAGTAAGAATTTTTAAATTAAAATATGCAAAATATTTACATGAATATTTTGTTATTAATATTTTTACATTGAACTATATGTATTCATAAGAAGTAGTATATATTGTATGAATATATAAATATATAAATACATATATTTATTCGTATTCATAAAGTATTCGAATCAAAAAATAGATTTGTATTCATATTCGTATTCTACTTACTTGAATTCGAATCGGCATTTTCGAATTCGAATCACGAATCAAAATTATTCGATTCGTTTTCAAGCTTATCTACTATGTATTTTTTGTGAATGAATTCAGTATACCCTCCCACAAACAAAAAAAAAAGCCTTTTTGGAGGGGTAGCTTCGTGACAGGAGTGTTAATCAGCTGGATATAAGGGAGTGGAACACTGACAAATCAAATACCAGACCAGAGTCGTGATTTACATACATTCCTTGCTTCTAGTCCAGGCAAAGCATTAAAAGTGACCACTGTCCTGAGCTCACCGCAACTCGCGGCGCCTCATCAGTTAGTTAGTCATTTTCCGGCGCGGGTTGCTCTGAACACGATGCTCCCTTTCACAAGAGTAACGTCTTCTGATCATTATTCATTAGCAAAGTCTCCAGCTTTTGTCAAATTCACCGCTTTCACCCTCTTATCCCTCTCCATCTTCTTCCTCGTTAGGTACTTCTCCGACCCATTTCCCAAATTGTCATCATCCTTTTCCAACCTTACCACGACGAATTCGTCTGCAAACACGTATCAGCCGTCAGTTTCTCCTCCGCCTCTCCCGACGGTTTCTCTGCCGTCGGTGGCTCCTCCAGCTAGACCGGCGAGGGATTTCTTGGAACGGACGGGAATTATCGACGAGAATGGCGTGATGGTGCTCGACTTTATCGTCGGGGATTACGATGAGTCCCTGTTGGGGACTGTAGTAAATGCGAGTTGGGGTGTAGGAGGAGCAGATAGGGATGAGGCTAGAGGGTTTGTGAAGGGTAAAATTGGGAAATTTGGTGTTTGTGATCAGAGTATGAGCCAGTACATTCCTTGTTTGGACAACATGCAACCTTTATCCCAGCTGAATTTGTCCGGGAGGCATTGCCCGGAGAGAGGAAATGGGTTGGATTGTGTTGTGCCTAGGCCGAAAGGCTATACACTTCGAGTCCCATGGCCTAAAAGCAGAGATGAGGTACTGCATCATGCAATAAAACTTGAACTTTTCAATAGTATTTCTTGATCCCTGCCATTTTTTCTGAGTTAGTTCGATCTCAGTCACTAGAGGTTCTGAAATTTAAAATGCCCATTTCTTGTTCTCAACTAGTCATTTTAGAATCGTCTTTGTTTGTCTGGTGACTGGTGGCAGACACATTCGGTTACTTACTTACTTTCTTTTGCTGCTTTACTTAGGCTCAGTTTGGACTTTGGAACCCGAGAATGCTAGGTAAAGAAAAATAGGGAGAAGATACAGCAGAAATTTGGAAGCAGGAAAATGTATTGGAAAATAAAATATCAGTTCAACCTCAATGATTTTTAATTATACTTTGAATTTGTTTGTATTGATTCTTATATATCAGGGAGTAAATAAAATTATAAATACTAAGCAATCTAAACATATGCAAATTTTTTGAACATTAATCATATTTCATTTTCTTATGCATTTCCCCGGGTAAATATTTAAGAATACATTTTTTCTTACCATTATCTTTCCTTTCCTTAGCGTTTGGTGAGTTCGAAACCTAGCTTCAGAGAATACATTTGGAATATCATGAAGTAGGTATCAGTGTATCACTATCTCTCACCATTTAAGGAACCATGTTTGATCAAGGTAGAACTGTCATAAATCTTTAATCATACTTGCAGTTAATAAATTTTTAATTTCCCTAAAATTTATCACATGTAAATTATCCTTGACTTTTTTCAACAAGTTACTCGAAAAACTAGCTTTGTTTTTTCAAGCAACATTGTTTCTTAGGAACAAGAGAGGTGTTTGAAACATGAGTCTTCTTTGAGACGGAGTGGGTACAGTCGGTATATTAATTTAGATTTGTATTTTTCATCGTCTTGACAACACCTGGAAGCTACCTAAATAGTAATGTATGGATAAAACTTAGGGCCAGTTCATTTGGAATGAAATATCCTGGTCTGGTTTGAAGTTGTCTTGATTTGTCTATGTAAGTCCTATTTGAACTGATCTAGTGATTCTAGTCCCATATTGTATTATGTGTATTTAATTATTAATCGAGTATGTTCTGGTCTAATCTAGTTTGGCACTGAAGTAAGTCAAAGTGAAGAGGTCTTCTCTAATGTTAATGTAGGTTTGGTATTCAAACATACCTCACACGTCCTTGGTTGATGACAATGGAGGGCAAATTTTAGTGTCAAAAAAGGAAAAAAAGTACATTTTTCCTGAAAGAGGTATGAAGCAATACTTGGACCAGATATCAACGGTATGCAGATTTTATGAGTAACTCCCTCATCTTTGCAGTATTTATTCACATGAATGTGCTTAATTATTTTCCATTTGACTGCAGATGGTTCCAGAGATTTCCTTTGGGAAGAAAACACGAATTGTTTTGGATATTGATTGTGGTGTGGGAAGCTTTGGTGCCTATTTGGCGAAGCGCAACGTAGTCACTCTCTCCATATCCCCAAGAAAAGATGCTAATGCTAACCAGATTCAATTTGCACTCGAACGTGGTGTCTCTGCCATGATTGCCGGGCTTGAAACACGCCGTTTGATGTTTCCTAGTCAGGCATTTGAGTTGATACATTGTTCAAGATGCAGAGTCAATTGGACCGACAATGGTACATCCCTTGCATTCATGTCCTCACAATCTTAGTACCATGTTCATAGTAATGAAATCTTTGTTCTCTTTGGCTTCTGTGGTGAAGGGGGTGTTTTGCTTCTTGAGGTAAACAGATTGATGAGAGCTGGAGGTTACTTTGTTCTGGCTCTACAGCAACCTGCTGACATGCCTGACAAACTAGAAAAAGGCAATCTTTATCTCTTTATAATGTTTTTCACCTAATTATGTTTGGAATTGCATTTAACTTGTGTCCTATAATTACATCTCAACTGGTGCCACAATGGTAAAATGTCTGTCCTAAATATCCATCACTATATGATTCCCTAATTGTTTGTTGGCAAAATCAATGAAGTGCAGAAATGGAGGATCTTGCGGGTCGTCTTTGTTGGGAACTTGTGAAAAGGGAAGGGGGGATTGCGATTTGGAAAAAACCTTTGAATAACAGTTGTTATGTCAACCGCAGGCCAACTGCTACACCTTCATTATGTGGCACCGATGATGACCCAGATCATGTCTGGTAACTTTCCCTCTCTACTCAGATTTAGAACCTGTTTACTTCAATTTACTTCAGTCCTAGATAAGACTAAAACATACCAGACCGTATCAACTTTGAATAATACAAAGTGGCAAAATGTACTTCTTCTGTTTTTTAATAGTTTCAACACTTTGATTTTGACACTATTCACCTACTCTATTTTGACTACATTTTATTTATTAATGTATTAAAAAGTTATATAAAAAATATTACAAAATTTGTCTTGAAGTAAAACTTTAAAATATTATTTTTTACAGTTTTTACTAATAGCCAATTAAATATATTAAAGGTCAATGTCTTACATTGACATACATGAAACTAGCTTGTCATAATATAAAACTAGCTTAGATTCAAACATGCCAAACCTGAACAGATCAATTCAGAGCAGAACAAACCATTAAATTTCAGTGCAGAAGTAGAGGTCCTAACTCTATACATTTGGTCTACCCATTAAAGTTTCTTCTCTTCTCTTTAATGAACCATTACAGTTTAAACTCTACAGATTTGTTCTTTCCGCTACCTTGTCGTTTGCTCTATTAGTTCATCTCTAACTGTTAGTCATACAGTTAAAAATTGTTTTATGTTCAGCTAAATCATGCAATTCTGTTTATTCCAAGTTGGAAGAGGGCGGTGGATTGGCTTACTATTATGCGCAATTTTACTTGTAGATGCTTGTACACCTTTTCATCCTGACAAGATTTTAGAGCGTCCAAATATGTAATCCACTCAATCTGGTTTGGAAGAAGTTGACATGTTTTTTCTGTCTGCAGGTATGTGAATATGAAGACATGCATAACCCGTTTACCTGAAAATGGTTATGGTGCTAATGTGACTGAATGGCCTGCTCGCCTAAAGTACCCACCTGACAGACTTTTTAGCATAGAAATGGATGCTATTTTGTCTAGAAAGGAAATTTACAGAGCAGATACTAACTATATGAATGATCTTGCTCGTGGATACATTAATGCATTCCACTGGAGAACCCTGGCATTCAGAAACATTATGGACATGAAAGCTGGATATGGAGGGTAGGATTATTCCTTTTTCTATACGAAACTAATGCAAAGAAAAAACTTATCAAGGGTAGATTTTTCGTTTTTTGGCCCGACTTGGATTTTTTAGATTATGTTAAGGTTTTATTGTTTTTTTTATTCCATTTAGCTGTATTTGCTTTCAATTCGGATTAATATGGTTTGGAAAAGAAAAATTGCCAATATTAATCCAATTGCATATGGTTCGGTGTTGATTGGATTAGTTCTGCTAAACTGAACCAAAATGCACACTCCTACATTTTTGAGTAAAATTGGTCACTGATTTTAGGATATAACTGGCAGATTTGGAGCAGCTTTAGTTGATAATGAGATAGATTGCTGGGTTATGAACGTGGTTCCTGTGACCGGTCCAAATACACTGCCTGTTATTTATGACCGCGGTCTCATCGGTGTCTTGCATGATTGGTTAGTGTTCTATGCAGACAGCAGAATCACCTTTTTAGATTCAGATTTTAACCCCTCCCCAATATACACTTTCGAATTTGAACCTGTACATTTGTAGGTGTGAGCCGTTCGACACATATCCAAGATCATATGATTTGCTGAATGCAAATGGTCTTTTCTCGGTAGAGAAGAAGAGGTAATATTAGTAATATAATAAGGGAAGCAAATGAACCAAATGATAGCATGCATTTGGAAAATATAGTACTTGTTTGATGTGAACATAGTAATCATAGGATGTAATAATTATGATAAATAATTGCATGTATGCGTATGTAAACATGTTAAGCATCTCATACAGGCCAAATTAAAAAAATCCAAATCAACATATACGCTCTAGGATTACTTATCTTGTGGGGTTAGCCTTTTACAATGGAATCCTCAATGTTGAGTCTTGACTAGGTATAGTAACGATTAAGGTTCAGATGAGCAATCAACTTGATTAAGGTTCAGATGAGCAATCAATCAGCCTGATCATTGGAGCAGAAGCAGATATTGAAGTGTGTGGGTGAAAAAGTATTACTTCTACGTGCTCCAAATTGCTCATAGAAGTAGTTTTTGAGAAGTAGATATTGAAACCAGCTTCTGAGAATTTGATTTTGATTCTACTTCTGCTTTTATAAAAGAAGAACAATATCATTTCCAAACACCCTAAAATTTTAAAAAGATAACACATCCCATCCCATAACATAAAGTACTTTAGCTTTGCTAGAGCTCTACTACTTGTATGAGATATGAATATTGGATTCCATTATTCCAATGGTATGTGTCTGTGTCTATGTGCAGATGTAATATATCCAATATAGTGTTGGAAATGGACCGAATCCTACGACCCGGAGGCAGGGTATATATACGTGATCTTACGCCGACCATTGATGAAGTACAAGAGCTGACAGAGGCAGTGGGATGGGTGACATTCAGATACGATGATAGTGAAGGCCCCCATTCTAACTGGAAGCTCTTAACCTGTGAGAAACGTATGTAGCATTCCTTCATATCTCTCCCCCTCGACCGCCAACTGCTGCTGCTACCTGACAATTTTCAACTCAGTCACTGTAACCAATGTCATCGCCCGTAAATGACGAGTCAATTTCTGACCTGGAATTTGTACACCTGATCTTCTACTCCAATTAATTATTTATTAAAGTTGCAAAAAGAAAAGCTTCCATGCTAATTGATCGATACTACTTTAGTCCTCATAATGATTTCCTTATTCCATTATACCATTCATAATAAAGTTCTTACACTAGCAGTCCAACCAAACTATTTCTAGTACTGTCACTCCGAATGAGCCTCTTACGGAAGCATTCACCTCAATAAGTTACACAGAGTGTTTATACGTTTATCTTAGTTTCTTTAACATCCTTTTGTATACAGCTTTAATGCAAGTTTAACTGTTTTAGTGTTTTGTTGTACGGAGTATTGATTAGAGAAAACTGTCAAGTATGTGAAGGGGGTCTATGTTAATATTTGATACCCGGATTAATCGATAGGTGTTAATAGAAGGATGCTGTGACCGGAAAAATGTGTACTTTTAGACTAGCTAGTGTTGTCAAAATGAATGTAAATTATAAATATAAAAATGCATACTCTATTAATCAGTGAAAATATAATACCAATAACAATAATAAGAGAGTGGTTGCCACAATGGTGGCAAATCTAGGGATGGGCCGGGACCGGGCCGGGACCGGGCGACACTAAAAATTTAAGGCCCAGTACTGGCCCAGGTTTGTACCGGGGCCGGGCTAGGCCTAAACAGTACCGGATCGGGTTCGGGCCGGGACAGGCTTGGGCAATTAATTAAAAAAATAGTGCAATCGGGTCCGGGACCGGTCCGGGCCTAAAAAATGAGCCCGAAGCCAGCCCTTATAGCCACTGGACAGGGACCGAGCCGGGCTCCGGGCCTAAAGAGGATCAGGCCGGGCTGGGACTAAACAGTACTGGGTCGGGTCGGGCCGTCCCAGTCCATCCCTAGGCAAATCCTAACTTGCAGCCTTGCAGGAGCCTCAATTCTCTTCTCTTCCCAAATATGAACAAGAAATATTCATATTTCTCATTTGATAACATTAAAATTGACTGAATAGGTTGAATCTGATTAAATTGATGAAATTCAGACGGATTCGGCTGAAATGGAAAAAGTTACATTTATAATATATTTGTATTAATGAGATAAAGAAAAAATTATATGTAAATAGTTAAAATGGTCTTTTACGGTAATTTTAGCTCATTCAGTCAGAAAAGTAACTCCTTCAACCTTATTTATTTTGACTATTGCACATTTCAGCGCGCGAAATCAAAAATTAGGTATTTGATAAAAGAAAATGGCTAAGAGGGTTGATAAGTTGAAGATGTGGTTATCAAACGGACTCTTAATCGTGTTTTCAATTCAAATAGTTTGGTCTATTTTAGCAATATTTAGAGATTGTGTTTTACTCACTAGCATAATCAATCCATGGTGGAATTTTGTTAACGGTGGTTGGCAAGACTTGCTCTACATAATCTTTCTCTGATGGTGGATTGGTGGCTTCGCGTAAGCACATGAGGTCGCGTCTATTCTGGAAGCAGCGCCCAAATGGATCAAGTAAACTTTTAATATCCTCAAAATTATTCGGGCAAGGATCAAGGAGGCATATGTCTCAATTGCCACATTATTCCACCCTTTTTCCTTCGCCCACACCAGCTCTTCCACTTCCAAAATACTCCCTCCGTTCTTTATTATCTGTCTCGCTTTCCATTTTGGTCTGTTTTTTATTATTTGTCCTCCTTTCCATTTAAGGAAAGTTTTTACGGTAAATATACCAAAATACCCTTTCATCTTTTCCCCTCATTTATTATCCCTACACCTAAACTCATTTAATTCTCCCCACCCACCACCTTAATTACACCCCACCGCCTAACCATCTTCCACTTCTCATCCAACGCCTAACATTATCTTCGTATCATCACCCTCAACCTTTCAACTTCTACCCCCTCCTTCTTTCGCTCTCTTCTCACACTACCATTGTAGGCCAGATGGATCTCCCGTCTGAGCAGATTAGTCTTTATCCATCTGCCCTTCAAAAGCTGGATTTACTTTCCGATTCCGACATCCAACCTTCCGATTCTGACCCATGTCTGCCTGAAACGCCGGTCCAACATTTCAATGGTGGCATGCGTGTTCCAGATCTAGCGAAGACTGAAGCTGTGGACAACGCACATCTACAATGGATCGACGCCATGGTGAAACTAATACTGCCGCAAAAGAAGGTTGGATCTGATTCCGAAAAAGGCTGGGATGAATTGTGGAAGCGTTGACGGTATTTGAGTGTAGATAGTGCACATGCAGTTGCCGATAAGTCATATGTTCTCTGTTTTCTTTTGTAATGTGCGCAATTATGTACTCGCATGTACTGAAGTGTCTACTTTGAATCAACATGAACTATGATTTGCCAATATTGTGTAATGCGTATGTTCCTTTGCTGCCTTTTAATGTGAGAAATCATTGTTGTGTCTCTGGTTTCAGTGTATGCTCTCTGATTTCTATGATAACAAACATATTGTAAAATGATTGTTGTATCTCTGATTTCACTGTACGCTCTATGCTTTCTATGATAATAATTATGTTTTGAGAAATCATAGTTGTGTCTTTGATTTCAGTGTATGCTCTCTCATTTTATGATAACATTTTTTTTAGAAATCATTGATGTGTATCTGATTTCAGAAGTATGCTCTCTGATTTTTATGATAACATACCGAATTGAGAAATCATTGTTGTGTCTCTGGTTTCAGTGTATGCTCTCTGTTTTCTATGATAACAAACCTATTGTAAAATGATTGTTGTATCTTTGATTTCACTGTATGCTCTATGATTTCTATGATAACAATTTTGTTTTGAGATCTCATAGTCGTGTCTCTAATTTCAGTGTATGCTCTCTCATTTTATGATAACATTCTTTTCTGAGAAATCATTGATGTGTATCTGAATTCATTGTATGCTCTCTGATTTGTCTATATGCTTTCTCATTTGGAGTATAACTTCTTATGTGGAGTATAAAGTTTATGAATTTGCAAAAATACTCTGTCCCATTTATCTGTCTTATGTTGTTTTTTTGTTCCAAAATAAGTGTTATATCTTCTTTTTTTTGAAAAAATACGTGATCTAAAACATTTTACTTTATTATACTCAAATCTCATGCACAATTTTTATTTTTCTAATCACTTTATTCATAATTATGTCAAACTAAAATAAGACACATAAAAAAAGATTGATGTAACTGCTCAAGTGAAAGATAGATACTCCATCCGTCCATCAAAATTTTGTCAAATTTGAATAGTACGGAAAATAATAAAGTAAATTTTTTTAAATAGAATAAAGAGAAAACACAAATCACTAATTCATTAATTTAAAGGGAAAGTTCTCGAAATAGGACTAAAACAGTTTCAAAATTCCAAAATAGGATTGTCATGTTTTTTATTCCCAAAATAGGACTAATTACTGACATGTTTAGAAAATACTGACATGTTTGAAGTCTAGTACTGCCAAAATATGACAATAATTAGTCCTATTTTGGGAATAAAAACATGGCAGTCCTATTTTGGAATTTTCAAAGTGTTTTAGTCCTATTTCGGGTAATATCTCTAATTTAAAAGGCAAGTGAAAAAATTTTGAGTGTATAAAAGAAAAGATGACAAAATTAAAAGTAAGTCAGAGACTAATTAAAAAAATGTTTGATGTACACGTTTTGTATATACACTTTTGTAACATTTGTTCGTCTACGCAAACAGATTATCCGTACACAGATAATTCTGTTTACATGGACAATGTCTAAAAGTGTATGCAAAAAACGGGTACACCAAACACTTCTAATTAAAAACAAAAATGTTGTTTGTACACCTTCTAATACCCACTAGTACACCACTAGTAAACTCACCCGTGCGATGCACGGTCTGAGAATTTTTCTTTCAAAATTATGTGTGCTTAGTGATTCAAATCACACTATCAATTGATGACATCATCTATCTTCATGTAATACTGATATACATCAAAGCATTAAACGAAACACACTTATAATATTATGGTCAAAATGAGAGTACTAAACATTACTTAAAAGATCAAAAACATCCAAAAATATGTTGAAAACATCACATTGTAAATATGCATTTAATGTAAACCTAAACATTGTTGAACACTTCTTTGAATACAACATTCCGAGTCTGGTCAGTGGTTCCTTCATCTTCACCAACAATTAGAATTTTTAAATTTACACGAATTGCATTTTTTTAGACGAATTCTCTCTAAATATGTAAAATAAGGGAGTAAAATATGTGAAAGTGTGTTATGTCATTCTTGATTTATACTTGAATCTAAATTTGTGGGAAAATGTTCAAATATGTGCTTCTACTATTTCTAATATCCAAGTATGGTCTGGTCTGGTTTGTTTAAGTTTGGTTTGGTTTGAGACTGAAATAAGTCTAAGTATAAACATCTCAAGTAATATGGTGACTATGCATTTATACGAATTGCATTTTTTACACGAATTGCTCGGGTAAATTGGCAAATCAGGGGGTGTGCAAACATGTGAAAGTGTGTCATGGCATTATTACACAATACTCAAATATGATAATTCTTCAATCGGGTCTTAACCGGCTCTATTCGATCCTAGACCAAACCCGTGCGATGCACGGTTCGGCCTGATTGTACTGGGGGTCTGGGCCAATCGGGCCTTAACCGGCTCTATTCGATCCTAGTAAAGCACCCGTGCGATGCACAGTTTGAAAATTTTCACGATGCAATTAATTTTAATCAAATTTAAAGTTAAAAAACTTCTAATTTTTCTCGAATCATTTACAATTATTCTTCGTACAATAATAAAGTTTGACGTAAAAATGAAACATATTCAGTATGATCTTTTAATGATTACCGAGTAGTTCACACATTTTATAGTCCCACAATATTCTCTGTTTCAATTTTTGTTCAACTGTCATTGTATGTAATGTGATTGTTTAACGTTCGACAAATTGATTGCTCCTCACACAACCACGTAAAATTGACAATAACTATAAATAAGTGTTTTCAACAACAAACCATGCAACGCGGGACACCAACTATTTTTGATTTTATTTACATTCATGACACAATAAGTCATGTTTAGGTATTCTAGTACCCGAAATTGCAATGACTAACATTTTAAGGTGTTAAGAAATGCTTCGAAATTAACACCTTCTGTCCCGTACTAACTCGTGTTAAAATTAAAATTCTTCCTTCTAGTAAATTCACCCTCACAATGCACAACCCGCACGGGTAGCTCAGTTGGTCGAGTGGTGGGAAAAATTGGACGTAGACCAAGGTTCGAATCCCGCAGCGGCCAAAAGGGGGTTTTCAGAACCTGAAATAAGGCTGGCCCTCTGGTGCGCACGGGTAAAGGCCTACTGCCGCTTTGCCGACTGAGTCACCGTGATTTACTCCCCCACCATCCTGTCGGGTCGGGGTGGGGGGGCCCTTGGGGTTGGGGATTCAACCCTCACAATGCACAAATGTTTTAGCAAATATTTTTTTCATTTTCTAAATGATTGCCCGAGTAAACATGCCATGTGCCATTAATAGTAACCCAATCTCATTAAATACAACCACACCACCGACCTTTAAATATTTCGAACTGTTAGGAAACCGATGAACTCATTCATGAGGTTGAACAACCCGAAACCCGAATCGCCATAAACGAATTCCAAACGGTTATTGCCTACCCATTATTTGTCCCCAACATCTCATCTTCACTCCAGCCCTTCTCGACCCGGTATATCAAAGGACAACATAGATGTAACACACACCAAACACATAAACTTCTATGAATTTGATAATTTTAAGACGACCCTTTTTTTATTTAAATAGCACAACTCTAATAAATACAACACTTTGTTAAAAAAAATAGCCCTTCCATCAATGTCTATTGAATTATTTCTTTTTGTCCAACCTACAATTATAAAATGACGATATGTTTTTTTTCAACCAATTTTCGGTGAAATCCATTGTTACAAAATAATACTACCAATTTGAGCAATAATATATATTTATTGAAACTTGTTTATAATATAAAAATGATATGAAAATGTTCTTGGTTAAAAGTCATTTCGTAATAGTATAAAATTTCAATATTTCATAATATTATACTAATCAAAACCATGGTCCAAATTTAAAGATTTGGCTATACATTTTGAAACTGAAGTAGTAATGTTTTCATCAGTGACACACTTAATCCGTATATTCACATAAATTTAATCTCCATTTCACATAAATAAGGAAAAGGAACAATATGCCTATCTACTGATAACTGTAAAAAATATTCAATTTTTTTAACAACATTCATTTGACATGAAGGTCTGGGGATATCTTTTCTTTCGTTGACCGTTGTTTATTTAACTTGTATCTCTTTGAAATGTCAATTTAATTTAGTCTGTTGCATCTTAATTTTTAAGTTGGAAATGTAATAATTTAATAATTAGGTATAGATTAGGATAGAATTAGGACTTGAACAGACGCAGAAATCCGATGTACGTCTCTGAAACCCTTAATTTTGCCCACCCACAATCAAAAAAGTACATTTGTTTTTAGCAAATCGGTGTTCGCAACATCATGCCTACAAATAGTACGACAACAAATGTATAAAAGTTGTAGGCTTAAAATCTAATAGTGTGTTCTTTAGTCACATACTTTTAAATTGGATAGGAAATGAACCCCATCGTATATAAGTATGTTAACTACTTAAGCAGGTTGATGCTATACAATGGATATATAAGATTTAGCCCTAACTTCCTTTTTTTTGGAATGAATTAAGATTTAAAATTACATGTCTGAGCAGGAGCAAGAACATTTAGGAGCGAACAAATAACAAATTTCAAAAAGCAAAAGACATAGAAGACACTGACTTAAGGTACCTCAACTTGTTGTCTTCTAAACATAAGTTCTTCACGCGTCTAGGTTTTAAATATTGGATACCCATAATAAACTTAGTGCTAAGCACTACATACTTAAACATATTAGTTAAACCCCATGAATAATATCAAGACTTAGGCTCCTCAATATTTACCCCTTTATCTTCTTCATAGGCATGATTGAAGAAAATTCTACAAATAGATCTATCTTCACTCTTTCTGCATCAACTTCCAGCACAATTCTTTTTTCTTTATTCAACATTTCAACAAAGGGCTTGTTGAATCCACCTACCTGTTGTGAATTAAAGAAATAGAGTGTTAATTCACATATATACCTACTACTGTGAGGTTTGAAATAACTTAATACATCTAGAAAATAAGAATATATTCACCTTTTCGCTTTAAGAAAACTCTAACTTCAAGAGACTGAACTCATCCTCCTCCTATATATCACCATAAATAGTTGGGTCATTTGATACTGCGTATTTTAACTTCAGTCTCCCAAATATTTATGATAAGTTAGATAAGGAATTTCTGCTGCACTCGACTCTAAAACATAGAGAGAAATAAATGTCAACACTTGTGTATTGTGCAATTAGAGCTTTGATATGGGAATGAATGAATGTGAAAACCTTCTTGAATCCATATTGCTTTTATAGCTGAAAGTCCATTGCAATCTTTTAGGAATTTGGAAACAATCAATAAGCTTCATTATTCCCACCACCCATTTCAACCAATTCGGTTTAAGTATTTGACTATTCCCACCACCCATTTCAACCAATAAAGTTTAAATATTTGACTATTCCCACCACCCATTTCAACCAATAAGGTTTAAGTATTTGACTATTCCCACCACCCATTTCAACCAATAAGGTTTAAAGTATTTGACTATTCCCACCACTCATTTCAACCACTAAAGTTTAAGTATTTGACTATTCTCACCACCCATTTAAACCAATAAGGTTTAAGTATTTGACTATTCCCACCACCCATTTCAACCAATAAGGTTTAAGTATTTGGCTATTCCCACCACCCATTTCAACCAATAGAAAATTAGTATTTTAATCAAAATAAAGTATCCAATAAAAATTAAAATAAAACTTGATGTTGACATTTCTTGGGGGGAACACTAATCCTCAAACTTCTTTTGCTTTTATATTAGAATAGATATATAAAGCCAAAAGTTACCCCCCTTTCCCACTCCAATATCACGTGCGCCAGTCTCCCTCCCCAAAATCAAACCCCCGCTCAACACTTTCCGCAGACAACTTCCCCAAAACTCCCGTCCGTTCTTTTTTCGGAAATCCTTCCCAACGAAACATCACAGCCGTTCCTTACATCCTAACGCTCAACGGAGAAGCCAGAACTTGTAGTCGGCTGGCCATCGGATAACGAAGCTTGAGGAAGATGAAATTTGGGGAAGTGACCCTGGGACCGATTGAGAAGTTAGAGACGGGAATGGAGGAAAGGTTAGTATCATTTTAATTAATTTTAAACCACATTAAATTATGAAGGTCATTTGGAGCGTTAATTAAGGCCCCATTGTCGATTAAGATTAAGGTGTTTATAAAGGTTAGGGATTTTGTAGCGTCATAAATTTGGGCATTTTTCTGTTTTTAGGGTTTTGTTGTACTAATTTTGAGTAGCAATTAAGAGGCTTGTATTAAAGGAGGCGTGTACCAACAAGAAACAAATTAGCATGTTACTTCCTTCATAAAATCAGAGTTAGTAATTACTATAAAATCAGAGAAATAATACTAGTCCTCGAAATGTTTATGCTCAAAACCCTTCAAAAACCAAGTCCCAAACTGAGCAAGTAACAATTATCAGTTATTCATTAGGTCTGTACATTGTTCTGTATTGTCTGTGACTCGTGATTCTGTCTGTAACAGGGCTCTAAAGTTAGAAGTTCCGCTTAAAGACTATTTCCCAGCTCAGTACTCGGTGTGCGGAAAATATAATGAAGCATCTGATCTGATAAAATCATGTTTATCCGCCAAACAATTGCAATTGTTCCGCCAGCTACCATGGGTCCATCTTGTGGATGTCCCGAAGATTCAAGTTTTTGCCCAAATAGTTCATATGCTGCTTTTACGCCTTGTGGAGGAACAACCAGAAGATGAACTCTGGTTTGCGTTCAAAGAAAGGTCTTAAAGTTTACCTTTGCTGATTATTGTTACGTAACTGGACTACCCTATACAGACGAAATGCTATCCTGACCTGAGGAAGACCAAGTGCGATCCTCACCTGAGGAAGATGAAGCTGGGGAAGATGAAGTTGAAGAGAAAGAACCTGGGGAGGTGGCAGAAAAGTACCTCGGTGGCTCAGTGGATACTACCTTTGAGAAGTTTAAGGAAATACTTCAAAAATTAAGGCCTTCCAAACGAGGTGATCCAATGCTTGGTGTGAAGTTGGCCTCTTTGTACTTTGTTCAGTGTGTGTTGCTAGCAAAAGATCGAAGCACAAGGATAAATCCTGACTACGTAAGACTGGTTAATGTTTTCGCCGAATTCAGAGCTTACCCGTGGGCTAAGGAGTCTTACAATTTATTGATCACCGATTTGAAGGGTTTAATGGTTGAGCAACCAAAGAAGTTTAAAGAAAGCAAGGTGAAGAATTCAAGTTATTGGAACACAAAGTTCACTGTTTATGGTGCTCCATTAGTTCTACAGGTATAAAAATGCAATTATGTAATTGTTTATTAATTTTGTTATTTATTTATGTATTTATAAATTTATGTGTTTGTACAGTTAATCTAATTGTATTTTACAGACAATATATGTTGTACACAGACACTACATATTGGTCACAGACAAATAATGGGCTATAAACAGACAATGATGTTCTGTGTTTTGTGTTATTTATAGGTTTGGGCATATGAAACTATACCAGAATTTGGGCAACACTTTGGCAAGAAGGTGGGTGATACAGAGGTGCCAATATTAAACTGGACCGCGGATAGAATCTTCAGGTAGACACATCTTAAAAAACCCGTCTTTCCTGAGGTATGCTTGAATATTTTTATGTGAAACATATTTATTTGGATCAAATCAAAATCCGTTGTTATAACTTACTATACACTTGATATATGTATTTTTCAATGTTGTAAAATTTGCTAGTAGCTAGTCGGGGGGGGGGGGGGGGGAATTCAATTTTTACAACTAACATTTGTAATATAATGTATATCATTTCCTTTATGGCAGGAGGCCGAAATAGGTTCCAGTTCTGAAGGAGGAAAATCTGATGAAGATGACCAATCATCACAGAATTTAAAGATCATGGAGGAGATGCAGGAAATGTGTATGTGTCTTCAAAGAATGGAAAAGTGGATTGATGCTTTTGAAGATAGGGTTTGTGAAATGAAGGACCTAATTCTTCAGTTGATTAAAAAAGGCAACCCATCAGGGAGCGACAACGTATGAAGTCATCAGTTACATTTTCTCATTAGTTACTTATGTGCGTGGGTTAATTCAGTGCATACATACTAATCATTTCATTGCAGGATAAGAGGCCTCATTTTATACCCCCCAAGGAGAAGAAGGAAGCAAACACTGTGGTTGAACAAGAGCCAAGCAAGGGTTTGGAGACTAGTGCTGATGACATTATGACGCTTGATGTGACTAAGGTATGCTTATTCCATATTTTTGTGTTGTCTGTGTGTGGTGTCATGTCTTGTCTGGTTGTTGTTTAATTTTGTCTGTGGGGAGGAAAATATTGTCTGTTGTGAAACATTGGATTGAGATGGAGTTGTCAAGGATACATTCTGAGTACATGCCATTTGATTGCAGGATAAGAGGGCTGATTGCAGGAATCGGAAAAAGCATTGATGCTCTCACTTCTTTGCGTTGTAGACATGCTCGCTCAAAATGTTGGCTTTAAATAGCACGGTACCCACTGCGTTCTTTCGGTGTACATTACATCGAGCCATTCATTATCTTGAAGTGAAAACCTGAAATGAAATCATCAACATTTTACAAATTATTACATAGAATAACTTACTGCCCGCAGACAAATTTATTTCTGTAAAGTACAAATATGTGTTTGTCTGCGACCAAATATATGTCTGTGAAATTTACAGAAACTTGTACCTTTGTAACATCTCAATCCACTTATGCTCAAATTCTTGCACGTATTGGGAGTCGTAAACGCGCTCACGTAGAGCATCTACGATATCATCTTTTTGTGTAAGGCCTCCAAGTTTTTCGGGTACCTTTTTCATTATGTGCCATAGACACCACCGATGTTTGGCATTTGGAAAAACAATTTTAATGGCATTTTGCATTGCACGATCTTGATCCGTAATAATTTCCATTGGAGCACATCCCTCCATGCAATCGAGCCATGTTTTAAATAGCCACACGAAAGTGTCTATATCTTCACTAGATATTAATCCACATCCTAGCAATATAGATTGGCCATGATGGTTGACCCCGACAAATGGAGCAAAAGGCATGTCATACATATTCACAAGGTAAGTTGTGTCAAACGTGATGACATCTCCAAAAGATTTGTAAGCATACCTACACCGATTGTCGGCCCAAAACACATTCCGCAATCTTGACTCCTCATCTAAGTCAAGGCTATAGAAAAATCCGGAACATTGGGCTTGCATAGTAGCAAAGAACCCTTGAATTTCCTTTGCATCACCACTCCCTAGCCTAAGTTGCCTCACCTTATCAATGTAGTTTCTACAATCTTTTTCAATAAAGGGAAGTTCATCATATCCACCGGCTTGAACAACGGTCGAGTTGAATGTTTTATGAAGTCGTATTCCCGCTACATCATTTATTTCTAGTTGTCTCCTTATTTGAGGAGTCAACCTCCTATTGCACCAGAATAGGCGAGCCTTTGTTGGACTCATCGGATGGGAATGTTGTAGAGATATTTTTGAAATTTCCCATGACCCATTATAAGTTGTGTGCGCCCGTATTCTAGCTCCGCACCCGGTTTGCATTGAAAGTTGGGGCTTCAATTGATTTTGTGCCTTACTACCTCGACTCCCTGCGCGTGCACACTCCATTACCATTGCAATCTCTACTCCATTTTTGTCTTTGATTGTACTCCTAGTTCTTATGGGAAATCCCATGCTCTTCGCGTATGTCTTGTAAAAATCATACACGGCTTCTTTCGTATCAAACTTCTTACCAACATCCAGAGCTTCAATATCCTTTTTCTGACCATGCACATCTGTCATCGTAAAATATTCAATTCAACTTGTTCACCTGTTCCAACAAACACAGACAAAGTTTCATACAATACAGACAACTTTGACTATTTCACAGACAAACATGTTCACTTATTCCAACATACACAGACAAACTTTCATACACTACACAAACAAAATACCCAGAAGCGAAAAAACATAGTACAAAAACGAAATATAAACTTTAACTATTTGCAGACCATGTTCACTTGCTCCAACATACACAGACAAAGTTTCATACAAAACAGACAACTTTGACTATTTCACAAACAAAAATGTTCATCTGTGTGCATAAATTTATTTTGACGAAATTACGAACTACATAAATGAAATACAAACAAGATGAAGTCCTACCCAGTTCATACATGACGTCCATGGAAGCCTCCAACGTCGGTCTGTCACCTTCTTCAGTTTGATCCTTGTTTCCGTCATCTTCTTCAGTTTGGTGAGCTCCGAAGGTCTGTCCGCCAACCCCTGCAGCTTCGGAGGTCTGTCCGTCATCTTCTCCAGATACTATCGACGTTCCTTCAGTTTGGTGAGCTACGTCATCTCCGCCTCCAGCAGTTGCATCCCAGAAAGCCCAAAAATCGTCATCGTTAACATATCCCATGGTGTCTTCCAACGAGCGACGATTTGAGAGGGAGATTCATCGTCGTCCTTAGCCAGTTGGTGCGTTGATTTTTTTTTGTCGGAGAAGACCACATGCGGAGAAGAAGCTGGTGCGGGAGTTTGATTTTGGGAGGGAGATGGGTGGAAGATTGGCGCACTTGAGATTGAGTGGGAAAATGTAGGGATGGCAACGGGACAAATCGGGGACGGGTACACATAAAACCGAAACCGCCCCATTGGATAAATGTTTGCCCCAAAACCGCCCCATTACCCGTTCGGGTAATTTTTATTTGAATCGTACCCGCCCCAACGGGGAATCGGTTTATCCACGGGTACCCGTTTACCCAAATGATACCAAATAAACAACTTGTAATCCTACTTGTTAATGTAAACATCCTTCATAGTAAATTATATATTAAAAGCACCATAAAACATACAAAAGTAAATGTTCAAGTAATCAAGCAATTTTAGTTCTAAATTCATTAGTATGACAAGCACCCAATGTCTCTTGTAACATAATAAAAAAGTAGTAAAAAGAAGAAAGAAGGAACCGAGTCGAATCCTTGATAATGAGAAAGATTAGAAGCCACCGACGGTAGAACCAAACTGCAGACCTAGCATCGTTCCATCTAGAAGAATTCAATAGAGTTGTTCTCACTGTTAAGAAGCAGAGCCTTGAGCCATAGATCCGTAATACACTGAGTTAGGGGTGTCAGAGTTTTTGAAGTGGGCCTCTGGTGTATTATTCTTTATATACTTATATGTGATATACGATTTAGTGTACACAATTTAGCATATATACTTATTATTCTTATATATATATAAAGTTATAATTTCTTAATAATGTTACAGATCGGGTAATGGTGCGGATACCCGCACCATTAGTGAACGGGGTGGTTTCGGGGCGGATAACGGGGCGGTTTAGTATAAAACCATAACTGCCCCATTATCCATTTAAAAAAATCGGGTATTCCCCGCCCCGTACCCGTTCCCCAGTCAAATCGGTTTTCCCCAGTTTGACCAAATCGATTTGGTGCGGGTATCCAACAGGTCGATCGAAATTGCCATCTCTAGGGAAGGGAGGTAATATATGGGTATTAGAAGGTGTACAAACATCATTTTTGAATTAAAAAGGCGAAATTCATACCAATAATCCATACTTTTAGCGGTTCTATAATAACAATCCCTACAAAAAATATCTATATAAATAATCCATACTCATAAACACGTCTACATAGATAGATTAGATTAATCTTTTTGATATTTAATACATAAGGATACATTATTGACTTTGTTCACCATTGTCATAAATTTGAGTTTAATGTTTTTTATATCATTACTATAATTATTTTTTTGAAGGATAATAATCTATCTATGAAGGTTTAATCTATCTATGTAGACGCATTTACGAGTTTGGATTATTTGTATTGACTTTTTCAGTAGAGATTATTATTATAGAACCACCAAAATTACGGATTATTGGTATGAAGTTCATCAATTAAAAATCGGATATTAGCCCTAAATAGGAGTAAAATAAGCCCAAAATTCAACATTAGGAGTACAATCCTTTTATTCCCAAAATAGGACTAATATATATCCCTTCTTCCCATTCTACCCCCTTTCTATAATTTCTAATAGATTTAGTTTATTAATAAAAAAATCATAGTTTTATTTATAAAAATATAAAAATAATAAAATATTTATAAAATAATAATGAAAACGTGAAAAAATAAAATAAAAAATAAAAAAATTAAAAATAATAAATAAATTATTTAAAAAAATTTAAAAACGTCCATAAAATAAAATAAAATACCTAAAAAATATGTACGTCACTGCCAACGCGCCTCTACCTCCCAGCACCACCGACTCTGGTCGTCGGAAAAAAATGCCATCTTGTGTAAAAAATGACACATTTCTCTGAAAATGCCATAAAGATGACATTTTTACTCTTTGAAAATATCCAGCCTTCTCTTGCTTTCTCTTCTAAATTGCCATCATGATGACATTTTTTCCTCAACTTGGCAATCTTTTACGGAAACCGGAGGTGGCGGTGCTGGAAGGTGGCTGAGGTGGTGGTTGAGGTCTATATATTTTTTAATTATTTTTTACGTTTTTTTTTTATTTTGATTTTTTATATTTTTTATAATTATTGTTTAAAAATCCTATTATCAAGGATAAAGGAAAGGGTAGAATAGAAAAAGTTAGTCCCATTTTGAGAATTTAAACTTTAAATTCGTATTGTTGCAATTATACTTTTATATATTCCTATTTAGGTAAATAACCCATTAAAAATCAACTGATCGGTACTAGTAAGTCGAGAGAATATTCTTACATTCGCACGTGGTCAACGGTTTGCATATACAAGTGCCTGAAAACCAAAGGCGCCTACAGAAATGCCACGACCGAGTTTCAAAAAGACATGAAAGGGTATCCTCCAGTGTTCATGATCCTTTTCCCGCGAAAAGAGGCGGTATCAAAGGCAAGGGCTTTCCGGTCCAGCCACAGTTATCCATGCCGTGCCACTATTGCGCATATTGTCCCCTTCCACAAGTCACGAACGAGACCGCCCTTTTATAGACCGACACTTGTCCGTATTTCATATCTCCTTCTTCCCCGCTTCGCTCAGACTAGTTTATTTTTCACTTTTACCCGAAAGAAAGAAGATAAAAGAAACAGAGAAACCGCCATGTCTTGCCCCACCGCTGGTCAGGTCATTCGCTGCAAAGGTTGATCCCATATTTTCATTTCCCGTTCTGTTTAATTACTGGGATTTTGTTTATGTGGTTTTTTTTTCGATCATCATGGATTTGGGTTGTTCTTGATTCTTGAATATGATCATTACTGCTATGGGTTTTTAGATTTCTGTAAATTGATTTACTGGTGTATTTTATTCCCGGTCGTTGCAGCTGCCGTGGCATGGGAAGCCGGGAAACCTTTGGTGATAGAGGAAGTAGATGTGGCGACACCTCAGAAGATGGAAGTTCGCCTGAAGATTCTCTATACCTCCCTTTGCCACACCGATGTTTACTTCTGGGAAGCCAAGGTAAGTACAAAGTTTCTTTATCTGTTCGAATTCATCTGGAAGATAAAAAGAATTATGTTTTCTTCTTTACTAAAAAAATCTGGAGGACTGCGAATGAAATACCAGAAACTCAGACAGTGGTGGGTTTGGGTTATATTTTCACATGGGTCACTTATGCTCCGTATCATGCTGTGATTAAATAATTTTGCAGTGGTAAATGATGATCGTATAACATGTAAAAGACTTCGTTTTTAGACATATGATTGAGAGTTCTATGCTTGACTTTGGTAAACCTTCCTCCAACAAGAAATATTGATGTTTTACTGCAGGGTCAAACTCCTCTATTCCCTAGAATCTTTGGACATGAAGCTGGAGGGTATGATCTCCTGATTATGTTATCGCTTCTTTGCTAACATGTTGATTATCAGCAGAGCAAGTATTTTTTTACTTGCTAAAATTTCTATACCGTATTTAATTCCAAACTGAACCTTAATCATTCATTTTTTTTCTATTGAAAATGTGTAGGATAGTAGAGAGTATAGGGGAAGGAGTGACACACCTGCAACCAGGAGACCATGTTCTTCCAGTGTTCACAGGGGAGTGTGGGGAATGCCGACACTGTAAATCAGAAGAGAGCAACATGTGTGATCTTCTGCGGATCAACACAGACAGAGGGGTTATGATTGAAGATGGGAAGACGCGGTTCAGTACTAAGGATGGGAAGCCCATTTATCACTTTGTGGGAACTTCCACCTTCAGTGAATACACTGTCGTCCACGCTGGCTGTGTTGCCAAGATCAACCCTCAGGCTCCACTTGACAAAGTCTGTGTTCTCAGCTGTGGAATTTCCACAGGTTTGCTACAGATCATTCTTTTTTATTCAATATTGGTGTTGTTAGGTTTTTTTGTGTTATTTGTTATTTCAATTATAGATTGATTGTTATTTGTTGATCATAATCAGTTTCTGTTTTAATATAGTTTCCTAGAAATAGAGTTAGAGACTATTTAATATTAAAACCCTTTAAAGGACAAGATAAATTAGTTCAAAAGTACCCGTAATTACAGATTTGCGACTTCTTAGAAGCAGCTGAAACTTTGGTGAAGAAATCTCAAAAAGTAGCATTTCCAAATATGATCAAGTTTTGAACAAGCTATTGGTTTTGTAGGCTGGTTTTGATTTTACGTGTTTGCGTGTGTGTTTCGGAATGCAGGACTAGGTGCCACACTGAATGTTGCAAAGCCACCAAAAGACTCATCAGTGGCCATTTTTGGATTGGGAGCAGTAGGGCTTGCTGTGAGTACTACACCTCACCTATCCTTGTGTACCATTTCCCTATTTCCTTATTGATTTTGGTTGTAATTTTTCAGCAAATGGTGCTGTTTTTCTATCCTTTTTTTAATTTATCTATGAACAATATTATTAGGCTGCTGAAGGAGCTAGGTTGGCTGGGGCAGCCAGGATCATCGGTATTGATTTGAACCCCAAAAGGTTTGAAAATGGTGAGTAGTTCAGCAGCATTAGCTCTTGTGTGTGTCCAAGGAACATATTCATAATTCATTTAGAAGGCTAATTCTAATAACTACTTAATGAGTTGATATATTATAATGTGACTTGCAATATTCTAAAGGCACTTAATAATGAGTTGATATAATAATATTTTACTTGCTATATTCTAAAGACACTTCATAATGAGTTGATATAAGGATATCAGACTTACTAACTCTCTAAACAGGACTGGTTAATGCCTTAGTAGTACATATGCGAGCTTTGTTTTAATTGGTTTCTCATTTAAGCAGTTATGGTTTTTGAAAATGCACTGATGTATCTCTTTCTTAAATAAACATAAAAATCTTCTTAAGGTGTGTTTAATAAAGTTTAGGGTTTCATTTTGAAAGGTTAAATTCATAGGAGTTGTTTAATATCTTATATATTAGTTTGTTTATCTTTCATATACTGTTAGTGTGGATTGATTAATGTTTTCCTGCAAGATTGTGGTTTATTGGAGAAGACCAATCTAGGATTTAGGTGTGATTGGCTGATTTCTTATTAGGATCAAAGTATAGGAGTAGTTTAGTGCCTTTATATATGAATTCCTATATTTATGTATAGGATGGTTTGACACCTATACAAACATTTTTTTCCCAAATTAGTCCATGTTGATCCTAATCTCTACCCAGCAGTGGATTAGGCTTTTAGCGCCTATGAGGATTCCCATCTTCGGTATGGCTACGACTAGACAGGATGATTTTATTGTTAGGTTGCATTACTTTTCATCTTCAAAAGAAAAAGAAGCTAATTGTGTTTTGTTCTACTCCATGGACAGCAAAAAAGTTTGGAGTTACTGAGTTTGTGAATCCAAAAGAGCACAACAGGCCAGTTCAAGAGGTTAGTTCCTTCTTTAGCCTTATAATAAGTTATGAGTACATAGTTGCCCTTCTTCAGAATCAAAGCAGTCTAATAAGAGAGGTTTGTGTATTATGGCAGGTGATTGCTGAGATGACAAACGGGGGCGTGGACCGGAGCGTGGAATGTACTGGGAATGTGAATGCTATGATCTCTGCCTTCGAATGTGTTCATGATGTATGTGTGTTAACTAAACCAAGTCTTTGTTTAGTTCCATTGTTACCCCCTTTTTTTACGAAGCGAATTGTATTGTTATATATGATGATGTCAAATGTGAATGGATGAATGGTTGTGGACAGGGGTGGGGGGTTGCGGTGCTGGTAGGGGTGCCAAACAAAGACGACGCATTCAAAACTCACCCGATGAATCTATTGAACGAGAGGACACTAAAGGGGACATTCTTCGGCAACTACAAGCCGAGAACCGATCTGCCTTCCGTCGTGGAGAAGTACATGAGCAAGGAGCTTGAGCTGGAGAAGTTCATCACCCATGAGATCCCTTTTTCTGAGATCAACAAGGCCTTTGATCTCATGCTCAAAGGTGAAGGCTTGAGGTGCATGATCAAGATGGACCACTGAGATCCTCTCTCCCTCTCAGTCTCTCTCTCTCTCACACACACACACACTCACACTGTTTTGTAAGGAAATAAAAACCTGAGCTTTATTGCAGTAGCATAGAGAAGACTGGTTCCAATCTATGCTATTGCTTTTGCTCTTGATTCTGCTTGTGTTTTTGCTTTGTTTGGAGATTTTGCATTCTCCCGTCTCGATCTTTTGATAAAACAAGAAATTGCATCACTGTTTGATTTAAGAATTTGCCAATTATGCCCTTGATTTAAATTAATAGCTCGTAATAATAATAATAAAAATGATTTAATAGTAAGAATTCAATCATAAATTTCAACTGGCCAACCCATCATTTGCACCGACGCCTGCTGATGCGGTCGCTGTAAGCCTTTAATAGTTACAACAATCACATTCATCAAATTAAATATACGTATTAAAAAAGAAACATGCCTTCGCAATCATAGAGCTCAGATGTCATAAAATAAGGAGGGTCATCCTTGTAGATCAAATGGGACAAATAATTTACAAGAACATTCAAAACATTTTATTTATGAGTGGAAAATACTTTTTATGGGATAAAGAATTTACAAGAGCATTCTAAACATTTCATTTATGAGCAGAAAATGCTTTTCTTAAATGATGTTTTGAATGTTATTTATTTTGATAATTATACCATTCTTTGCAAATGGTTAGAATTTTTTTTGCTTGATAACAGAGTTATCTATAACGATGATAAGTCAAAAAACAAGAACGATAAGATCAAAATATGAAGAAAAAAAACATAAAGACTGTCAATGAGTGATTTTTTGTTTTTGTTTTTGAAGGGGTGAAGGAATGATTAAATAGAAGATATTCCCTAAACAATTAAAGTGTTCGGTTTGGAATTGGCCCCAGCAAAATGAGTGTTTTTATATGGAGATAAATGAACGAGAGAATTCCCTAAATAGGAGTAAAGAAGTTTTGAAATTTCAAAACAGAATTATCATGTTTTTTATTCCTTGAATAGGAGTAATACCATGTTTTTTATTTCTTGAATAGGAGTAATTTTTTGTCAAGTTTGACATTAACAGACGTTAAAACATGACATTTTTTTTTCAAACTTGACAAATTACTCCTATTCAGGGAATAAAAAACATGATACTCCTATTTTGGAATTTCAAAACATTTTTGCTCCTATTTAGAGCAATTTCTATAAATCACATTGGAGAGGAAGTGATCCAGCTCTCCCACACGAAAGCGCTCTCGGAGAACAAAATCCACCGGAAAATAATGATATCCACCGAAAAATAATGATAGATAGCCGAAAATAATTAAAACAAAATAGATTCAATTATAATTAAGTTGAAGGTAAAGTAAAATAAAATCGCAATTAAATTTTTAATATTTTTATTTGATGGAAAACAAGAAGAATTGAAAAAAAAAAATAAGAAAAAATAAAAAAAGGAAAGCACAAGAAAAAGGAATGAAGAAAAGAAGTGATTATCATCTACTTTGTTTTTATTACCCGTCCGTCCGACACAGTCTGATAATATCATAGGATGATACTTGCTACACTCTTACAAGATCACTTTGAATTTAAATTTAGAATGAAGAAAAGCATCTTATATTAAAACTTCCCTATCGAAAATCCAGCTGAACTTGACTTCACGCCGCCCCAACTTCTTGGCTCGCTCATCGGCTCGATCTTGCAGCTTCTTAATCCTCGACGGGAGACCACACACGAACTCCTGTGCATCCCTTCCCTTCCCCGTCAGTCCCCTGAGCCCCTCCAATTTCCACCGTCCGATCAGGAACTCCAGAATATCGGCGTAATCGTGGGCGGTGTAAACGCCGAGGGATTGAGCGACGGCGGAGAAGTGTTCGAAGAGGCTGGGGTCGCGGCCGTCGGTCATGAGGTACGCCGGCATCGTGATCTTCTTCCGCATCATGTCGCCGATGGCCACCATGGCTCCGTCGGGATCCACCTCGAGGAGCTTCTCGACGATTTTGCAGTAGGCATTCTCGTGGCGCTTCTCGTCGGCGGCGATGGTCCCGCAGATGCGGGCCAGCACCGGGTCGCCGCCCTCCTTGGCAAGCCGAGCCGTGTTGCCGTGAGCCACAAATGTGGCTCGCTCTTGGAACGATGTGTACACAAATCCCAAGTAAGGGTTGTTCTCTGTGCCTGAATCCTGCCCATTCATCCATTTGTGGTCAAATACACAATATTTTACTCCCTATTCTATTTGGTACTGCCTCCTTTTCTGGTTGTCCTAATTTTCCACCTTCTATTTTAGATATGTAAGTAAGAACAAATTTACCCTTACTTTTACTTTTTCCCCATTAACTTAAAGCATCTACTTTTAGAAAATACATTTATTGTCATTTCTTAATCCTTGTGTCGGTCAAAGTTTGTAATTCAATTCGGGACGGAGGGAGTATAAAAGTAATCTAACCTTTTAATAAGAAATGTTACTGGTCTATGTCCTAGTAGTATTTCTGCTTTTTCTTAATGCAACTTCCAGAAACTTAAATAGGAGAGGTAGTTAAAAGGTTCTGCCAGTAGTAAAATTTAATGAAATCAAAAAGTGCTAGCTCTTTTAATTTACTCCTTTCTTCCCTGATTAAACTTTCAAATTCCCTTTCTCAGCTTTCTAAAATAAGCTTTCATTTTTTTTAGCAAGCAATTTGTAGTTTACAACAAGGGGTAATTTGAGTTAGCATCCAATTTTATTGTCCAAATTGAATTTTTAAAAAACTTTGTTTTTGCAACCAACCTCGTATGAAAAAGCAAAAATGCCCTTCCATTAACAATTCTGTTGGCTTTCAACATATTCGTTATCGAGGGGCATTTTTGTCTTTTCATACAGGATTGGGATGCAACAACAAAGTTTTTAAAAAATGGGTGCAAAATCCAATTTGGACAATAAAATGGGGTGCAAACTCAAATTACCATTTACAACAATTCTAACATATTCTCACATATTTCTCTCACCTCTGCATAACTCTCCATCACACAATATCCGCTATCATAATCCCGATGCCAAATGTATTTGGAAGTTAATTTAGGGACATGATTATGTTTTTATGCGCTCTAACTCTCCTTTCATCTCTGTTTTTTATATTTAACTTTTGTGAATGCTATGGAGTACTACCTATATTAAAGTTTGAGGAAGGGTAACTGGAGGAAGAGTGTTATAAGAAGTAAACCCAACGGGAAAAAGAAAGGATAACAAGGACATAAGAAAATGTGTTTAATTCAAGTGTACAAACCATTCCAGCTCCAATCAAGTACTTCACCGTTTTTTCAAGCATGGCCATGTCCACCCTACCCGTAAGGTACACATAAGTCCGGAGCAAGTCGCTGTGCCGATTCTCCTCGGCAGTCCAGGCCCGAGTCCAAATAGCCCAAGGAATCGGGCTGGACGTAGTCTCATCGCGCACGCCATCGAGCGTGTTCAATAGGGACTGATAAGTGGGTAGTGCTTCCGCAGTCACCATGTCACCCAGCAGAGCCACAAAGTAAGCATCCGAAAGCCCAGAAGCCCGCTCCCGGAGGGCTCTAACTTCATCAAAGAACTCATCGATAGGCTTGGCCAGGTTCGGGAGGAACTCATTGGGCTGCCAACTTTTATCGACGGGATTGATGAAAGGGAGGAGCGTGTGGGATACCCAAGACTCCAACGACTTGAAAATCTCGACTTTTTCCGGGGGCAATGAGTGTGTAGTGTTGTACCGAAGTGGTTTGGGTAGCTCTCCGATGGCGGATATTGGAGGTAGACGGCGAAGTGAGACAGTCCTTTGGTGAAAGGATGGTGGTGGATTTTTAGAGAATGCTATGAAGTGCATTTCCACGCTCGAACTAAACCCTAATCTCAATTCTCGCGTTCTGCTTCGTCATCACATAACGAAGTGTTGATTATGGTGGACGACATGGCAACTAACGGAGATGTGTTAGACGATGCTGAGATCGGCGTGGAAGGGGAAGATGACTACGATGTTGAATCGAAGACACATGCGCTGACCCAGAAGCTGGCTGCCTTGGAACAGGAGAAGCAGGAGCTGATTCATGAAAACGATCTCTTGAAGGAGAGATTCGATAAACTGAAGAAGACAATCGAGGAGCTTGACAGTGAGAAAGCCGAGTTGCGGAAAAACTTGGAGAAATCGGAGTCGGAGAACAAGGCTCTTGGATCGGCGGCTGCTCGAGCTTCTGAGCTTGAGGGTGAGGAGTCTCGTCTGCAGCATGATCTCACCACTGCTAGAATCAAACTCTGAGGCGTCTAATTTGAAGACGGCTTTGGATAGGTTGAAAAGCAGTAAGGAAGAGATCATAGTGAAAGTCGAGGTGGAGGCAGAAAGGAATCGTCTCACTTCAAGATTGGAGAAGCTGGAGAGTAGTGGGATTAATCACTTGGCTGAGATGGAATCTAAGGAGAAGGAAATTATATCTTTAAAGAAGGACGTTGAGGATTTACATGATACTTTGTTGAGCAGGAAGGGGATGGATAAGGAGAAGGAGGAGCTGGGAAAGAAATCAATAGAAATGGCAGGGAGAGTGGCTGAATTGGAGAAAGAGATGAAGCAGAAGGCAATGAAGATTTCTGAAAGGGCTGTTGATGGAAATATTAACGGGATTGATGGGAAGAGAGTTGTCATTTTGATCTTAAGAAAAGGGTGGCCTTGTATTGCAGGATCTGCTGCAGCTACTATTGCTGCAGGATGCATTGTGTTCTACCTACATCAGAAGCAGATGAAAGCTTGAATCACTTGGAGGACCAAGAACTTAAATACAGTTTTGGTAGTAGCATTGCTATTTTTGGCTTTAATGCTCAGGGTTTCTCCTTTTCTTAATAGATTGAGGTTTTTATTTCCGTTGGCTACTAATAAGGTGATATGCAACCAAGGCTAAACTGGATAGGATGAAGCATTTTCCAGTTAGTATATGCTTAATCTTTTGATTAACATGCTTATAGTTTTCTATGCCCAAAAAAAATGCTATGAAGTGCATTGCTTAAACACGAAAATGTGTCTCAAATTTGATATGAGACAATCTTAAGAGGACGAATCCTGAACATGATTTAACTTCCCAACTCACATTTCAAGAAAACAAATATGATAATCGTATTCGAAGGCATTTGTTATATTTATGCAATTTCTATATATTTTACTATTATTTAAGAAAATTTCTAATTATGAAAATGCTCAACTACTTGAAATGACCCGACTGGCCAATGCCATACCAAACAATACTCACTCACTTAGCTTAAGATAGTCTTTAGTGTAAAAGACACTTTTGATAAACGTTAGAAAATTTTCATATTTAGTTCTTCAAATTTCATAAAAGTAACATTTTTTATCCTTCAACTATTATATTAATGACATTTATAGTCTTACACTTATTATGTCAAAATAATGGGGAACTAAAAATGGAAAAGTTGAAAGTCAAATACCAAAAACATCACTCTGACACAATAGAAACTCCAGTTTAAGAAAAGAAACAACTTTATGATGGCACATGTATGTAAAAAAATAATTTTAGAAAATATTGTAGTCTAATTTTAAAACTGCGTGAATCTTATTGTTTTAGAAAAAAATCTAGAAAACGGCCAAATAATTGGTACAACTAAACAACTGGATATAGGCATATAGCTTCTATTCCACGTTATAAAAAACATGAAAATGAGAACCATTGAACTTACAAACCAATCGAAATCCCCAAATTTTGCAAACAACGTTTCCATAAAACAATACCCACCAAACATTAGGCACAACTGAAGTATAAATAACACGGAGTATAAACTACCTAAACAGCGAAACTCTTCAATTCCATGGGCCACACTTTTATCCTTCCTTCCTAATTCAGGGTTTGTTTTCATAATATAAAATGCTCCTTATTTGGAAGCTCACCCATGGGTGTTTGGATCTATAAAATTTAGATTATTCTTGGCAAATAATTAGTACAATGATAAAAAACTATTACACCATTATAAAATCTTAATGACAATTTTAGCTAAACTATTATCCTAGCCAAAAATATTTTAGTAAACAATTAATATTTTTAAATGACAATTTAATATCAAATGTTAAAAATATACATATATTACATCACAATTTCCATTCATTACCCCATTATATTGTATACACTTCAAAACTATGCCTCAAAGTATTATGAAATTATAATATTTAATTATTGTCTAAATAAGTGTGTCAATGTGCGATGACAACATTTGAACAGGATGGATGTAGTATGTTTTATGCACTTAATAACTCTCTATTTGTATTTGTTTTTTTTAATTAAACTTGTGTGTCCTTGCAAAAAAAACAAATTAAACTTGTGTATCTTACAAAAAAAAAAGTTAAACTTTTGCAAATAGTAGGGAAAAGAGTCAAATAAGACCTTCTACTATTATGAAATCGACTATTATGAAATCGTCACATAAGGTCATGTACTCATTAAAGTGTCATATAAAAATATTTACTTATAAAAAGCAATCAAATGAGTCCTAACGGCTCACTGACAACCTCCTAATCTCGATTTTTGCTTACGTGTAGTTATTTTTGCCTTGTATTGAAGCCAATCCTAACTAAATCTTCCATGTCAACCTTGTAATCTATGTTAGAAAAATAACCAAATGTAAGCTAAAATCGGGATTATGAGGTTGTCAAAAGGCCGTTAGGACTCATCTGATTTCTTTTTATAAGTAGACGTATTTATATGACACTTAGCTTTATTGAGTACATGACTTTATGTGACAATTTCATAATAGGAAAAGACCTTATTATTTGATTTTTTTACCAAATACTATGATGTTTTATGCACTTAATAACTTTCTTTTCATCTTTTTTTTTTAAATTAAACTTTTGTAAATACAATGAGCATGTTTGATAGACATAAGTTCCTACCTTCTAACTTTTGTACTATTTAAAAAGTCCGTAAAAGCTTCTAACTGAATGTTCGCATGACAATTTTTAAAAACTTTTAAAAAAATAAAAAATCATTTTTGACATGCTACAATGAGTAGCATCTGAGAAAAGGCGGAGGCTTTTGGCATTAATTAGTTCCAAAAGCTTGCATGTCGAACACAACTAAATCAAACCGTCACCTTTTAACAAAATGGTAACACTTTTTTATTTTTAGATCTTTTCGGTTAATAAAAGCTAATATACTCTTTGCGGTACAATAAACTTTGGTTGTCATTTTTATATGAAAATTTTAAATATTAATAGCTAGTAATGGTGAACTGAACAAGACAAGTAGTTGGAGGAAGAGTGTCATAAGAAGTAAATCCAAAGGGAAAAAAGCAAGGATGTTAAGGACATGCAAAAGGAAATGAGTTTGATTCAAGCTAAGTGTGACAAACCATTCCAGCTCCAATCAAGTACTGCACCGTTCTTTCAACCATGGTCATGTCCACCCTACCCGAAAGATAGACATAAGTCCGGAGCAAATCGCCGTGGCGGTTCTCCTCGGCTGTCCAGGCCCGAGTCCAAATAGCCCAAGGAGTCGGGCTGGATGCAGTCTCATCGCGCACGCCATCTAGCTTGTTAAAGAAGGTCTGATAAGTGGGCAATGCATCCTCAGTCACCATGTCACCCACCAAAGACACAAGGTAAGCATCCGAAAGCCTAGAAGCCCGCTCCCGGAGGGCTCGAACTTCATCAAGGAACTCATCATTAGGCTTTGCTGGGTCAGGGAGGAGCTCATTGGGCTGCCAACTTTTATTGACAGGCTTGGTGAAAGGGAGGACCGCATGGGATACCCAAGACTCCAACGACTTGAAAATCTCGACTTTTTCCGGGGGCAATGAGTGTGTGGTATGGTAACGGAGTGGTTTGGGTGGCGCTCCGATGGCGGATAGTGGAGGCAGACGACGAAGTGAGACGGTCAATTGGTTAAAGGATGGTTGTGGATTAATGGAGAATGCTATGTAGTGCATGACTTGAACATGAAAATGTGACCAACAGGCTAGAGCTTAGATCTTGAGAGATAAGAATCCCTCCTCTTTTTTGTTTGTCATATGTCATGACTGAACATATATCAGAAACCTAGGTTTATCACGGAAATCTCCTTAAAGCCTCCAATAAAATGCCCAACACAATCAAATTATGAAAACAAATGATCAAGGAGGAGTAAAACATGAGCAAAGTTCTAAAATAACACTTAGTATGATGTATTTCCCAAAATAGGGCTTTTAAAAAATGAGTGAATGAGGTATTATTTCTTATAAAATGCCCAACTATTTGAAATGACCTGACCAACTCCATACCAAACAGTACTCATCAGGTAGCTTAAGAAAAGAAACAACTTGATAAGGTCATTTCTGCCAAAAAAACTTCATTGGTCAGTAATGCTTAGAAGTTAATTAGACCACATCTTGTGGCACTTGTGGGTTGAAGAAAATGAAAGCATTCGCAAACAAGACTAATATGTACCATACTTCTGAAAAGGTGACCAATTGACTTTTTTAGAAACAAATATTGATATGTTTATTTGTGAAAATCACTAATGGATAGCCTTGTATTTCTCCCTTGGCAAAAAATCTTGAAAATGGCCAAATAATTGGTACAAGATAACTCCAGTTTGACGTTATAAAAGCATGAAAATTTATAAACCATGGAAATAAAAAACTAATGGAAATGCCCAAATTTTGCAAACAACGTTTCCATGAAACAATTCAATACCCACCATTAGGCACAACTGAAGTAAAACTAGTAAAAACTACTTGAATTAGTTAGAACAATTAATGATAATGATGTTGTACTACGTGAAGTGCGTGAAGTACTTGTTGGTGTGTATAGAACGGAACAAAAACAA
Source organism: Cuscuta europaea (assembly GCA_945859875.1). Taxonomy (NCBI): domain Eukaryota; kingdom Viridiplantae; phylum Streptophyta; class Magnoliopsida; order Solanales; family Convolvulaceae; genus Cuscuta; species Cuscuta europaea. The sequence continues at coordinate 40,354,996 of CAMAPE010000038.1, forward strand.
AATTCACACACTTGAACGCTTAGACCCGCCTTTTCCGCCTTTCCTGTGACTATATATTGGTAACCACTAACCACAACGGGTCCAGAGGGGCAAGCACGTGACAGCGCCCGTCCTTCTCTCGTGACTTTAGGGTATATATGTATACGTGACAGCCCGTACACCCGGCTGTACCGAGTCACTTGGTACAGCCAGGTATTTTAGTAAATACTTGCAAAGCGAAGGTCACTAATTATGCTCTCTTTCGTCATTTGCTTTCTTGTTTCTTTGTGTTGTTCTCTTCCGACTTCCGTGAGTCCGTCTCTCTTTCATATGTCTTCTTTTTCTTTTTCATTTAATTAAGTTTTGCATTTGTTCTTCTTCAGTTTTTTCTTCTCGTTTTCTCTATTCTATTTTTTATTCTGATTTTTCTTTTTTCTTTTCTTTTGATTTTGAACTTTAATTTTTCTAACTTCAACTTTTCTTTTTCCTTTTTTGCTTACTTTTTTCATTTTTCTTTTTATATATACCTTATGTCTTATGCTCCTCCAATTTTGAACTCTTACTTCTTTTTTATTTTTAAGAATTTTTTATTTTATTTTTAACTCTTCTTTTAAAAGATTCAAACTTCTAAATAATTATGAGCATATTATTTATGTTAAATGTGCATTGATGTAATTTTAAAAAATAAGCACAATAAAATTGGTTGGTCTAAAATAAGAAATTGGTGCTTTTTTATGTTCTACTAATATGAGCATACTCGAGATTTTAAATGAGCTTTTTAAATTTTTGAAGCCCATTTCGTAAATTATCTATGCTCATTTGATGTTGGTGTACTGTTCATTTTAAAATGAGCACTACGCTAGACAACATAAAATGTCATATTCATGCATATTGGTGTAATGCTCATTTTAAAATTTTTGATACTCATTTCATACGTTATGTATTCTCATTTACTATTTGAGCATACTAGAGATTTCAAATGATCTTTCTGAATTTTTCGATGCTCATTTCATAAGTATGTATACTCATATGATATTGACGTAATGCTCATTTTGTAAGTTACATATTCTCATTTGATATTGATGTTATGTTCATTTTTAAAATGTCATATTAATGCAAGTTTAAAAATATCATATTACATTAGATTCACATATTGAAATGCATAAGAGTTGATTATAGATATAATTTAATAAGTTTTTATAAAAAATTAAGAAAAAGAAATTCGAAGATATGAAGCAGTTATCACGATTCTCATTGTTAGGCTCCTAATGTTCAATATAATATACTTGATTTTCACTACAGCTGCCGTAACATTTTAATATGAACACTATTACATTATGTATGAACTATTGAAATGAGTTTTTTATATACCAAAATGAGCATAATGTTTAAAATAAAGGTTCATTTGATGTAACATTACGACACTAACAAAATAAAATTTAAGTCTTGAATAGTGTATTACGGAATTGCCGGAGTATAAATTTGTTGATGAATTTGTTATAATTCATATAGATATACTTATTGATATTTTATTAAATCATGCATTCAAAATTTGTAAGTCAATTTGATATAAATTAAGAATTATAAATATAACAAAAGGCAAAAAAAAAGAACATGAAGAGAAAGCCATGAGAAAGTGTGGCTGGTGAAGTGCGTTGCCGGTAGCTGCAGGCACACGACAACGAGGCGAAGCATGGGCTGAAGGTTAAATTTTTTAGGCTGAAAGTTAAGCACATTTACAGAAATATCTGGTTGTACGGTTCCCACCCGTACAACCGGATGTACCATATACGCTTCCACTTAAACTCACCTACGTGGACTCTAGAGTACAAAAGGTTGCAAGTTTCAATCTCAACAATGGACTCTTTTCGCTCTTATTAGCTAATGCCATCAATGCCTAAAAAATGGAGTAGCATGTATGAGTGTTGATTTTTTTAGATGTTATGTATTATTCAAATTCATAAATGTTTATAACTTTTGGATTTTATAATTTATATACTCCCTCCGATCCTAAATAAAGTTCACACTTTCCTTTTTGGACCGGTCCAAAATAAAGTTCACATTTCTTCTCCTATCTTTATTTGACAAATTATCTACATCAAAACAGTGCAAAACAGTGCCAAACAGTGTCACAACAGTGTACTCTACAGTAAAGTCAAATTTATTTCCTTAATTTATGTGAAGTCAAACACTGAACTTTATTTAGGACCGGAGGGAGTACTATCAACTTTATAAAACTTATATTTCACTGAAATATATACAGAGTAGTATATATGTACTTCATTGTTAAATTTTATATTCTTTTTTGTTTAAGGATAATCTCAATTCGCCATTTGGAACCGAAGCCAAAAAAATAATTAGACAACTTTTTAATTTTAATGATCTCCTAAAACTTAAAACAAACACGAAAAATGTAACTGTAGAGCAAAAAGTAATTAAAGATAAAAATTCAAGTGAATAACAAAATGTTCTAGAATATAGCCAATATAGGTAGTGCAAAATACCAGTAGATCAGTAACACAGAATTATGTTAATAGATTAAATTTGAAAATGATAATCTGGGTACGAGTAGGATGTTTTTACTTGGACTGTAATTCGTCCCAACCAGACCAGATCAATTCAGACCAGACTAGCCTTGGATAGTTATAAAAATACAAAGAAACCAAACCAGACCAGTACAGACCACACTAGACCAGATCAGACCAGACCAACAAATTACAGTCCAAGTAAAAACATCCTAGATCATCATAAAACTTTCACAATTATTGAAATTCAATTGAACTGTATTGTTTGTAAATGGGGTATGTTCTACGGAGTAAGGATGTTTTTACTTGGACCGTAATTTGCTGGTCTGGTCTGGTCTGATTTGTTCTGGTCCGGTCTGTATTGGTCTGGTTTCTTTGTATTTTTATAACTATCCAAGTCTTGTCTGATTTTGTCTGGTCTGAACTGGTCTGGTCTGGGACGAATTACAGTCCAAGTAAAAAAATCCTAATTATTACTACTCCGTATTTTTTAATAGTTTTAAATTATAAATAAATGAATTTTTAAATTTATAATCAACAAAACTAAACCATACCATAACAATTAACAACGTGACCGAAAATGAAAAAAGAGGAGTTTGAGTAAGAGTGTGACAAACCATTCCAGCTCCGATCAAGTACTGCACCGTTTTTTCGACCATAGCCATGTCGACCCGACCCGAGAGGTAGAGGTAAGTCCGGAGTAAGTCGCCGTGGCGGTTCTCCTCGGCGGTCCAGGCCCGGGTCCAGGTGGCCCACGGACTCGGGCTGGCGCCGCTCTCATCGCGCACGCCATCGAGCGTGTTGATCATCGTCTGATAAGTCGGCAGCGCGTCCTCTGTCACCATGTCGCCGACCAGGACCACAAAGAACGCGTCCGGAAGCCCAGAGGCCCGCTCCCGGAGGGCCTTGACGTCATCGAAGAACTCCTCATTGTGCCGCGACGGGTCCGGGAGGAACTCGTTGGGCTGCCACCCTTTATCCACGGGCTTGAGATAAGGGAGGACCGTCTGGGAGGCCCAAGACTCCAGCGACTGGAAGATCTCGATTTTTCCCGGAGGAAGTGAGTGCATTGTCTGGTAACGGAGTGGTTTGGGCGGGGCTGCGATGGCGGATATTGGTGGGAGACGGCGGAGTCGGGTGGTTTGGCGTTGGACGGGTGGGAGTGCGGTGGCGGAGAGTGCTCTGCTCTGCATGGCTGACACTTGGAAATGTGAAGAGTCTAGAAAGTCTTAGATGTGTATATGCAGTCTAGTCTTTACAGCTAAATATATAGAGTCTAGAAAGTCTTAGAAAGTCACTTAAATATATAGAGTTGTTTGATACTCTCTCTATTTAAAAAAAATTGTATCTAGCCTCTTAATTAGTCTCTATTCTCTAATCTATTGTTTGAGTAACACGATATCCAACTTTGATTTGTTAAGTCTTAATTCTTCAAATGAAAAATCTTTTAATCTTTGATTTTGAAAACATTTAGATCCCATTTAGTAACACTCAAATTGATTGAATTGATCGATTCAGCTGAAATTTATGAAATCCTAGATGGAGTGACTGTATGGGCTGATTATGCTGATTTATGAAAAAATTATACTCCCTCCGTCCCATAATTTACTTCCAACTTCCCCTTTTCGTCTGTCCCATAAGAACTTCTTTTTCCCTTTTTTGGCAAAGAATTTGTGGTTCACATCAATTCTTACACATTTACACATTTCTCTCTCCTCTGCACAACTTTCCACTACACAATTCCCACTTTCTTAATTCGTGTGCCATTTGTACTATGGAAGTAAATTCTGGGACGGAGGGAGTACTACATATTTAAAATATTTGTTATTAATAAATAAAATGAAAAATATATGAAAAATGGTTAAAATGATCGTTTACATTAACAAATTTCGGTCAATACAGTCATATAAATAACTTCAATCTTATCTTTTCTTATTACTACATCCGTCTCTTAAAACTTTGCCAACTTTTCTATTTCGGATGTCTCACTGACTTTGCCACTTTCACATTTAAGTAAAGAATTTGTGGTTCCTTTTTACTTTATTAATCCCCGTGCCGGTCAAACTTGGCAAAGTTTTAAGGGACGGAGGGAGTATTACACAATTCAACGCAACAATCAAAAGTTACGTATTTGATGAAAAAGCTGATTGATAAGTCTTATAAGCCGGAAGAAAATCACCGGGTCTTAATTTCTGAATTTTGTTGAATATTGCCAAATTGACATTTATAATCCTTTCAATGTCTTTTTATCATAATAAGTGAAGGATTATAAATGTCATTTTAAAAATAGTTAAAATATTAAAAGTGACTTTTTTGATGAAAAAAGTGACACTTTTATATAAGTGATTTTATAGTCCTTTCAATATCTTTTAATCATCTCTTTTGCTTAATTGCTAAATTATTACGGAGTATTGTTTAATTTATAGGTATTTTAATATATTTTGCATTATTAAGTACTACCTATAACTATTTCATACGCAGTAATTTAATTAATGAGCTAGAAATTTATCAATTTTATTATATTCCAATAATTCAATCAATTTGCTTGAGTCTTATGAAAGTAGAATGGGAACAGTGAAATAAGAGACTCAAATAGTATAAGTCGTCTCTTCTTCTTTGGTTTGACACGTTCCAGGGTTTTCCTCCGACCCACTGTAATGGTTTCTCCTTTTTTTTTTTATCAAGAACACAGAAAAGGATTCTGTGTACGGAGTACTTTAGTAATTACTAGTTAGATAGTACGTATTCGTAGCATAAAAATGATTATACTTATTTTTATTAATTAATGAGTCATAACTTCACTAAAAACAATAATTGGGGTATTTATATAAAGAAAAAATTACAGTACGGAGTATACTCCGACAAAACATACGGAGTATAAAATTTGAAAGAAAATGAAAATTAAACTAGCTTGAAGAAAAAAATACAATTATTATAGATTTATGTTTCTTCAACTCACAGGCCCGTTTTATAGGAGGTGCAATAAGTGTTTGACATCGGTGCCCACTCATGTATGCGGCTTCCAAAATTTTAGAATGTAATACTTCGTACTAGTTATAAGTTTATTTTTATAGATGTTATGTATTATATTATTCAAGATTTCAAAAGGTATATAATTTTTAGGATCTCTAATTTGTGTACTTTAAACATTATAAAACTTATATTTCATTGAACTGTCTAGTCTACATGTATTTCATTGTTCAAATTTGTAATTTTGTTGTTTTAGGCGGCCTCAATTTTCCATTTGGAACCGGGGCCTCCAAATTCATTAGACGGCCCTGTCTAACTCATTATATATGTATTTACTTATAGTATATGTGAACATACAAAATCTTAATGTATTTAGAAATTATTACATACTTCTTCCATCCCAAAAAGTTTGTGATATTGACTTTTTTTCTAAATGATAATCAACTTTATATATATTACGTACTCCCTTCGTCCCATTTTACTTAGCCAATCTTGATTTTTCAAGTTAATGGAATCTAACTTTGACCGATTATATGTTTATATAGAGAAAATAATAATAATATGAAAATGTTCTTTGTTAAAAATACTATCATAAAAGTATAAAATTATTAAATTTTGCATAAATATATAAGTTTAAATAATTGGTCAAAGTTTAAGATGGCTAAGTAAATTGGGACGGAGAGAGTAGTTTTTAATATGGAATTATTTTGATTATGAAAATTATAATAAAATATTCCTTATTAAAAAGTCAGTCATAAAAGTATAAGAGTATAAATTATATATAAATATAATAATTGAAATAAATGTTGTTTACAAAAATGTGACTAAATTAGTAATTTAATCATAGTGACTTATGCTCAATTTTTACAATTAAATGACTATGAGACTATATATATACTACACTCTAACTATTAGTCGTAGTTTTATAAATAAATTTGATCTCGGTAATAATTTTGAAAAAAACTCATACATTTATACAATGGTGTACGGAGTAAAACTTAAAATATAGTTACAAGATTAAAAGCATATTTTATACTCCGTATTAAATAAACTATAAAAAGACACGTGGCAGTTGTTGTTTATTTACATTTTACTTCCGATTTTTTTATTATTTAATGAATTAATGAATGAATAGTAATATACGAACAAAACAACATTAATTAAGGGAAGCATGACCAAGAGATATTTGTGGAGCCCAATATTTACAAACTATCTTTTTCTTTAAAATATTATAACTTTTTCATTTTTATTCTAATTTTTACAAAAATTATATCAAAATTCATCATTTTTTATGATCTTTCATATGACACCAATATTGCATATGTAAAATTTTAGGTTTTATATCCTTCATTATTCATGCAAATATATCTTTATAAATATTCTGAAAAATTATTCTATTTAATATTTGATTACATCGTAAGTAAATATTGAAAACAAGTGTAGTGAGGACACAATTATTTAATCTTTTTGGTATGAGAAGATTAGATAAGCTCGATAATAACTGAGCGGGATAATTTTCTCTCTCATATGTAGTGATTTTAAGTATAAGATAAGATAAGCGCATGGGCGGCTTTGAGGGCAGTTGGGCCAGGCAACTGCCTTGGGCCTCAACTACCAAGGGGGCCTCCAAAAAAATCTACTCCGGTATTAGTATTAGGTGTTATTCGCAGACCGCCAATACATCAAGCGGAAACTGCAAGCAAAAATCAGCTTTATATTTCACTTTTGACTATTCGTCCTTCATCAAAGTTGTAGCTAATGAAGTCTTCTATCCAACACAACTTGCAAAACTGGATTTGAATCATCCAATAAAAATATATGAATAAAATGGTGGAAGGTCGCATTCTGAAATCTCAACAGAGATTGTCTGACTTCATCGTCTGTTTTCACCTTGCTTCTCTCAGATTCTCACAATGGTGTCGTCATATGATTTGTAGCCCTTGAATTTGGCTTTCATATGAAACTTGAATCATGTTTTTTGGATGTTCCTAAGAAAAGATATGCTTGAACGATTGACAGAACGTCATCTTGACCGTTGTTTTCAAGCTCGATTCGTCTTCTTTTGATCCCGTAGCCAATTCTAGAGCTCTTTTATCTTCAAAACTTTGTCTTTAACACCTCAGTGATCTCCATTGCTCCTAATCAACTCTAAAATGCTTCTCAACTCGTCCCTATTGCTTCTCAAACACCGGTGCCAGACTCAAATTCCCTGATTTTGACTCCAAAAATATCAAAACTCGAACCAACGGCTGGTAAATATGACTTGAGCTTAAAATTGAGACTTATGACACATTAAAGTTAGGAAAAAACTATCAAAAGCCGATCTCAACACGCATCAACGTCCAACATACACCGCTAATCGGTTACTGTATATATGCCTCGCTGCCCGCCGTCGACATGGGTCCTTGGTTAGTGAATCAACTAAGACTCTTCAGCTCTTCTCTCTGAGTCTCGTTCTTGAAGTCTCTTAATACTTTTACAAGTACAAGTTTGCCTTGTGTTTTGAATAAGTTTGCATTTTAAAATTTATCCTTTTGAATATTACAAACATTATATCGTGGACTTTGAATATGCTTTTTTCATAAGGCGATTTTTATTCAATTTATCTGATTTTAAAAGTGATTTGTACATAGTAAATATTTTTCGTCTGGGGCCTCCAAAATGCTCAAGCCGCCTCTGGATAAGCGGACTAATAAGTGAGCAAGAAACAATTTTCTTTCATATGAGTCATATGTAATGCTTTTAGGTATAATATATAAGCGAGATAATAACTGAGTACGATGAGTTTCTTTCTCATATGTACTACTTTTAGGTACTGCATATACGATAACATTAATGAGTAAATAATTGAGTGATTTTTTTTTTCTAATACGTAGTGCTTTTAGGTATAAGATAAGATAAACGGACTAAATATTGAGCGGAAGAATTTCTTCTCTCATATGTAGTGTTTTTAGGTATAAGAAGATAAACTGGATAATAGTTGAACGGAAGAATTTTCTATCTCATATATATGTAGTAGTTTTAGGTATGAGATGAGCGTACTAATAAGTGAGAATATTTTCTCTCATACGTAAGGTTTTTGGGTATAAGATAAGCGGACTGATAAATGAGTGGGACAAGTTTCCTACATACGGGACAAGTTTCTTTCTCATACGATAAGATAGACAAGTTTTTTCTCATATGTAGTGGTTATAGGTATAAAATAAGATAAGCAGACTAATAATTTAACAAAAAAAAATTCTCTCTCACATGTCCTGCTTTAAGATATAACATGAGCCGACTAATAACTGAACAATTGAAGTGCTTTTAGGTACTTCGTATACGATAAGATATACAAGCTAATAATTGAGTGGAAAAAATTCTTTCTCATACGTAGTGCTTTCAGGTATAAGATAAGATAAACGAACTAATAACTGAGCGAGAGAATTTCTTCTATCATATGTAGAGTTTTTTTAGGTATAAGAAGATAAGCGGGATAATAATTGAGCGAGGGAATTTTCTATCTCATATATAGGCGTTTTAGGTATGAGATGAGCGTACTAATAAGTGAGAGAATATTTTCTCTCATACGTAATGTTTTTGGGTTTAAGATAAGCTGACTAATAAACGAGCGGGAGAAGTTTCTCTCTCATATGTAGTACTTTTAGGCATAAGAAAAACAAACAAATAATTGACATGGAAGATTTTTCTCTCACATATGTTGTATCTTTAAGTATAATAAACCAAGATGTGTGGACTAATAATTGAGCATGATAATTTTCTCCATCATACGTAATGCTTTTAGGTATAAAAAGATAAATGAACTAATAAGTGAGCGGGATAATTTTCTCTCATATGTAGAGTGCTTTTAAGTATAAAATAAGGGGATTAATAAGTGAATGAAACATTTTTTATATCATATGTAGTGTTTTTAGGTTTTATATCCCGTTATTCATGCAAATATTTCTTTATAATTATTCTGAAAAATTATTCTATTTTAATAATTGATTACATCATAAGTAAATATTGAAAACATGTGTAGTGAGAAAATAATTATATAATCTTTTTGGTTTGAGAAGATTTGATAAGCTCGGAAATAATTGAGCGGAATAATTTTCCCTCTCATATGTAGTGATTTTAAGTATAAGATAAGATAAGCGGACTAATAAGTGAGCAAGAAAATTTTCTCTTTCATATGAGTCATATGTAGTGCTTTTGGGTATAATAATATATAAGCGCGATAATAACTGAGTACAATGATTTTGTTTCTCATATGTATTGCTTTTAGGTACTGCATATACGATAAGATAAACGAGTAAATAATTGAGTAAAAAAATTTCTTTCTCATACGTAGTGCTTTTAGGTATAAGATACGATAAACGAACTAATAACTGAGCGGAAGAATTTCTTCTCTCATATATAGTGTTTTTAGGTATAAGAAAATAAACGGGATAATAATTCAGCGGAAGAATATTCTATCTCATATATATGTAGTAGTTTTAGGTATGAGATGAGCGTACTAATAAGTGAGAATATTTTCTCTCATATGTAATGTTTTTGGGTATAAGATAAGCAGACTGATAAATGAGCGGGACAAGTTTCTCTCTCATATGTATTACTTTTAGACATAAGAAAAGCATACAAATAATTGAAGGAAAGATTTTTCTCTCTCATATGTTGCATTTTTAAGTATAAAATAAGATGTGCGGTCTAATAATTGAGTGAGGTAATTTTCTCCATCATACGTAATGTTTTGAAGATAAAAATATACTTATAAAGTTATAATTTATAATTCAGCAGGATATTTTCTCTCATATGTAGTGCTATTAAGTATAAAATAAGGGGACTAATAAGTGAGCGAAACATTTTTTATCACATATGTAGTGTTTTTAGGTACTATATCATCTATTATTCATGCAAATATTTCTTAATAATTATTCTCAAAAATTATTCTATTTTAATATTTGATTACATCTTAAGTATATATATGCATCGACCGCTTTTCCCGTGCGTATGCACGGGTACTATACTAGTTTATATAAAGAAAAAATTACAGTACGGAGTATACTCCGACAAAACATACGGAGTATAAAATTTGAAAGAAAATGAAAATTAAACTAGCTTGAAGAAAAAAACAAAATTATTAGATTTATGTTTCTTCAACTCACAGGCCCGTCTTTTAGGAGGTGCAATAAGTGCTTGGCATCGGTGCCCACTCATGTATGCGGCTTCCAAAATTTTAGAACGTAACACTTGTTAAGTTTATTTTTATAGATGTTATGTATTATATTATTCAAGATTTCAAAAGGTATATAATTTTTAGGATCTCTAATTTGTGCACTTTAAACATTATAAAACTTATATTTCATTGAACTGTCTAGTCTACATGTATTTCATTGTTCAAATTTATAATTTTGTTGTTTTAGGGGGCCTCAGTTTTCCATTTGGAACCGGGGCCTCCAAATTCATTAGACGGCCCTGTCTAACTCATTATATAAGTATTTACTTATAGTATATGTGAACATACAAAATCTTAATGTATTTAGAAATTATTACATTCTTCCATCCCAAAAAGTTTGTGATATTGACTTTTTTTCTAAATGATAATCAACTTTATATATATTACGTACTCCCTCCGTCCCATTTTACTTAGCCAATCTTGACTTTTCAAGTCAATGGATTCTAACTTTGACTGATTATATGTTTATATAGAGAAAATATTAATAATATGAAAATGTTCTTTGTTAAAAATACTATCATAAAAGTATAAAATTATTAAATTTTGCATAAATATATAAGTTTAAATAGTTGGTCAAAGTTTAAGATGGCTAAGTAAATTGGGACGGAGAGAGTAGTTTTTAATATGGAATTATTTTGATTATGAAAATTATAATAAAATATTCCTTATTAAAAAGTCAGTCATAAAAGTATAAGAGTATAAATTATATATAAATATAATAATTGAAATAAATGTTGTTTACAAAAATGTGACTAAATTAGTAACTTAATCATAGTGACTTATGCTCAATTTTTACAATTAAATGACTATGAGACTATATATATACTACACTCTAACTATTAGTCGTAGTTTTATAAATAAATTTGGTCTCGGTAATAATTTTGAAAAAAACTCATACATTTATACAATGGTGTACGGAGTAAAACTTAAAATATAGTTACAAGATTAAAAGCAATCATATTTTATACTCCGTATAAAAATTGATTTGGAAGAGAAAACTTATTAAAATATGTGTGTGTATCTTCAAACTCATTAATTATATATAAACTCATTTCAGGATTTTTATTTCTTTATGTGTAAATTTTGAAATTTAAATATATTTTTTGAAAATTTTAAAGTGATTCTTTTCTTTCCGTTTACATTTCTATAAGATAGAAGCCAAGTATATTTTAATGTTTACTAATACATAATTAAATATAATTATAGTGAAAGTTGTGTGTTGACAAACGTGAAAGTCAAACTGTTGAAAGAATTAAAGAACGAATGATAGTATATAATTATTTATTTATTCGAGAATAAACGGACGAATTGAAGTAGAAGGAAAACAGGGGGCCGGTGGATTGGGTCTGTGGGTGAACCTTTCTACCATACCAAAAAGTAACGGCTTGAAGTTGTGTTTTTGCGTGTTTAGTGTTTACCTCTCAATGACTATAATCTTTACATACACACTAATTTCAATGCCTGGGGTCCACACACAAACCTAAGAAATGAAAGACATGCGTTTTTATCGAGAGTTTTGCACACACGCGTTACTCACTTGCACCCTTTGGTTTTAATAAAAAGAACATTTGTCACTCAAAAAATGAATCCATAAACATTTCACGAGCATAGACATTCCCCTTTACTAAAATCACGCGTAATTGTTTGTACGTAGACAATTATACTTCAACGTGTAATCCGATCTGTACCTGAAGTAAAACTCTTTTATCGTGTCAAATTATGGATTCATATGCATAAAAGTATTAATCAATACATGATGAAGAAGTAGCAAATATTATTCTGTGTGTTCATAAGGTGGAACCCTTTCACCTCTTAAAGCACCTTCAATGGTTACTCATAAGGACTTGCTTGCAATTTAAAAAAAAACAAATTAGTAGTCTACCATTGGAGTGCGTCTTTGCTTCTAGCTTGGGCAAGCAAGTTAGCCAATACAAGTTACTTGATAGAAAAAGAGAAATTTGAACTTTGAACTAAAATGGTATTGTAATTACCAAATATATTTAATCTATTGTGTAATTGATATACTACACTCGTCCCGCTTAAAGATTCTCATTGCAAAATGACACGGTTATTTAGACAATTATTAAATAAAGTTATTCGATTATATTTTGAAAAATAAATTTGATGGGAATATAATATAATGAGGTCATTGATGATAATTGTGATGTTAAAGATGTATTATTTTTAATATTTGATTATTAAATTATTGTTTAAGAGTATTGTTGATTCTTTTTTAAAATAGAAATGAGAATCTTTATATAGGACGTCCAAAAAGGATAGTTCAAACCTTTGAATACTAAATTAATTAAAAATCTAGCGGTAAAGTGAAGTACTGTAATACAACGGTAAAGTCCCAAAAGTGATTTTTATTTCTTTTGAATTGATATCGTTTAATTAAGTATATTTATTTTATTGATATTGTTTAATTTAGTGTATTTGTTTTATTTAATGTTTTTGCTTTGCTAATTTTAAGAAATATTTAATTTTCTCATGAAATATTTAAAGTTGATATTTTTCAGTATGTATGTGTTGTTAAAGTTTCCTATTTAATACTTTTTAACTTATAAAAATACATTTTTAGTATTAATTTTCAAAATATGCATTTTCATATTACCCCTTATAACAATAATAGCACTGATAATTGATGAGTTTAAAAATATCACTGACATTTCCCAATTTAAAAGTATTTCAAAATAAGTATTATTTTTATTCTATTAATAAACCAATGCATTCAAAATGTATATTTTCAAAATTGATTGATTTGTCATTTGTGGGGTTTATTCAAGAGGGAAGCATTGTGGCTAACCATTGGATCATCACGTTGCTAAAAAATGAATTAGCCAGAAAAACTAATGTGGCAAACAAAAGTACAACGTGTATAGCTAGCCATTGTACATGCTCTTATACAGCGAAGCATGCAATGAAATAGGATCGGTCAAAAAAAGAGAAATTAGAATCCTAGGCTAATACTATTACCATAAGAGAAATAGTACAATTCCTTAAAATAAAACATGCCAAATATAAAACATGCCAAATACAATGCTCCAATACACTCCCCCCCCCCCCCCCCCCCCCCCCTCCAATTGGCGCATAGGTTTCATAATGCCCAACTTGTGCAAGAGAGTCTGAAAATGAGTTTTGTCAAGGGTTTTGGTGAGAATATTAGTCAATTGAACTATGTTAGGAACATGGTGGGGAGCAATAATATTAGCCTATATAGCACCGCAGACAAAATGACAGTCAACTTCAATGTGTTTGGTACGCTCATGAAATACATGGTTATTAGCAATAAGAAGAGCAGACCAACTATCACAGTAGAGCGGGATAGCGTGAGGATGTTGAACACCCAAACTCAATAATAAAGCCTTTAGCAACTTGAGTTCACATGTCGTATATGCCATTGAGCGATATTCAGCCTCGGTAGATGATCGAGCAACATTGGACTGATTTTAATATTTCCAAAAGATAGATGAGTGACCAAGGAACACTAACAAACCCGAGAGAGATCTACGGGTAACAGGGCATGCAGCGGGCCTGTCCACCCAGGGGCGGACCCAGGAAAGTCATCTTGGGGGGGCGAAAATATTTTTTGGGGGGTTCAAAATATTTTTTTGGAGGGAGAAAATTATTTTTCATATATATATACACTAAAAAAATTCTTGTTGGGGGGGGGGGGGGGGGGGGGGGGGGCAGTAACCCCCTGGGTCTATACTACGGTCCTCCCCTGTGTCCACCACCCAAGGGGCATCTACGGAGCCCACCCTCAGAGACTGAGATGTAACATCGTCCCCAAGTATATTTACTTTTAGTAAATCATGTAATAAATCTTGAATAATGATTCGTGAATTTACGAGGTTGTAAATTTTTGTTATTACGTTCACGTGAATAGTTAATTGCACATGGGGCCCACATCGGGAGCGGGGACCACTCGATAAACTCGAGACCATATTATATTCATCTTGGTCTAGATAATATGTATGTGGTGGTAGATATTTTAGTTGAGCCATAGGAAGGGCATAGGGTTGACCCGTCGGTCAAACGAGGCCCAATTACCGGTATCGGTAATTTATCAGATAACAGCCCGGAACGGATTTCGGAGACGTCTAAATTAAATTTGGGGAATTAATACTCATTCCAAGAGTCCATAATGATGGGGAACACATAATATATTTTATTTGACCCGATAAAATAAAATATAATTAAAACAGTCCGAATAATACAACTTTCGGGACCGAATATACATTTCGGGACAAGTTGGGATGACCTCCCACATGAGTGGGGGCCACCCCACGTTTTTGGGTCTCAATTGAGACTTGAGTGGCCGCAAAACATGTGAGGATTGAGCTAAGTTGATTGGAATGGGATCATTTGAGGTGTGGACTCACCCCCACACATTACTGTCAACTAAGACAAAAAAGGACACTTCCTACCTCCTTCCTCATCATTGTGCTCGACCAACCCCCTCCAAGAAGAAGGAAATTGAGCTCTCAAACCACTATCCATTGCTGCAACTCAAGCTCAAGCCATAGAGGTCCAAGGAGGAAGATTTGAGAAGGAAAAATCTAGGAAAAGTGTGAATAATAAAGGTAATGACCTTACAATAACTATTTCTTTATTTGCTTCTACCATATGAGGTATATATCATGTGAAGCACCCTTAGTATGGTTCCACATGTTATAAGTATGGATTTATGGGTTGGAAGATGGTTCTATGTCCAAGAACGGACTTAGGAGCCAAAATTACCGGTTCGCCGGAAAATAACCTTTTAAAGGTTATTTGTATTGATATAGGTTTTATGATGATAAAACCTTGTTAGGAACTTGACTAAAGGGTTTTTAGAGTTCTCCGGAGTTTCGCCAGAGTTCGCCGGAGTTTCGCCGGAGTTTCACCAGAGTCCAACTAAGAAGAGTAGAACTTCTAAAACCCCATTTGAGGTGAGTGGACGGCTTAATATCTTATAACTTTTGGGTTAATTATGAGATTACCTAAATAAATGTTATATGTATTCATAATGATGTTTAAAGGATGTTTAAACATGTGATTAGCCAAAATGATTAGGCTTTGATGGATAGTGTACCCGGGGGGTAGCTTATCCGAGGGGTTATTACGGGGAATAACAAGAGAGAAGGCAGAGCAAATGAGTATAGAGAGAGAAAGTATATTAGAAAGTATTCAACGTGTTGCGTCTTCTGACCTGGTTACAAATGGGAAAGTGGGGGTGCTATTTATAGTAGTAATAAATGCCAGCCAGGGACACATGTCAAGCACCCATTGGCCGAGGGGTCACCTCAGCTGGTTGGCGCTGGCAAACGCATGTGGCCGCATTTAATGCGGCTGTTGGACGTGACGTCGTACTGGGTACGGTGATCTATGCGCGTGTGGAGCGGATATCATGTCGGGGAATGTGCCCTCGGCTGTAGATGACTAGCCGATGGCTCTGAGTACCGGGGACCCCCTTAGTGCCGAGGGCTCCAGTTGCCGAGGGCTACTGATTTTCACCGTTCTTCCCAGAAACTTTGTTTTCCTGTTTTGGCCCTTCTGTGAGAATTGGAGCCTTCGGCCAGGGGGCCGAAGGCACCCCTGGTGCGCATTGTGGGCTGCTTGGTGCCTTGGGTGCTGTGATTTTGGGCATGTTATGCTTCCTGGGCCTATTGGGCCTTTATTGGAGTAGTAGGAGTCTGTGGGCCGGGGGTTCCCGGGCCATATACTCCATCAGGAGTCCCTCACTCCTTTTGCCGAAAGATACTTGAGGGAAAAGGAGTAATTGTGTTTGTCCTCTGTCGTTGTTCCGTTGTAGTTTGTAGAGTTGTGGGTAGTTTGCTATTTGTTTATTCTGCCGAGGGCAGTCCCTCAGTTACCCACATGTCGGGACTTGAGGGGTCATGTTTGTGATTTTTGTGATTTTTCCCGAGGGGGTTCCCCAGTCCCCCACTCCTTGAGGCACTTGCAAAGTGGTGAAAAGGAGTAGGGTAATCATGTTGCTTGTTTTGGGCCGAAGGCTGACACTTTTCGTTTCATTTTGGGGGGATGCCTCGTTAAAAACCTCATTAGGAAAAACCCTTTGGGAAAAAATCCTAATGAGGGAAAAAGAGTGCACTGAATTCCCCCAACGATGAACCGAAAACGTGAAGCCCTGGTTCAAAATGGAGAATAATGCTGATGCCGAAGGCTTTCCTTGTTCTGAGGGCTCATGTGTTGATTAGCCGGAGGCTTGCTGTTGATATCCTGGGAGGTTCCGAAGGGGAGTCCCTCAATCTGGGGATCGAGGGCGTAATGAATGCGAGTAGTAGTTGAAGTGTTACCGGGGTGTCCCCTGTTTGTTGATTAGTTGGTGAGGAGGGTATCCGAGGGCTCCCGTTACCTGTGTGCCGTAGGCTGTCCGTCAATGAGGCGTATTCCCCGGGGGCTACCCGGCCCTCAAAGTGCTGAGGGGGGATCCCCGAGGGGTGGGCCTGTTATGAAGCCGTGGGCTTCTGAAGGAGTGAGCCCGAAGGTATTTGTTATGTAGTGTGTGGGGCACAAACCGGGAGCGTCTCTGGGTAAGTGTACCCGGGGGCTCTTCTTGATGAAGTGGAGTGAAGTAAAAAGCCCAGGGGCTAGTTCTTGGGTCGATGAAGGAGAGGGCTGCTAAATATAGCCGGAGGCTCCCAAAATATAGCCGTTGGAAATATAGCCATTGGAATATCTAACGTCAAAATATAGCCGTTGGGGGGGGGGGGGGGGGCTTCCAAGTGGCGCGCGCTCGTTGGCTGCCCGTGAGCGGGTGTCACCGATTGGGCGAAACCACGGTTCGTAATGATGGCAGTCCAACCGGAGGCCCGGTTTCCGGGCCCAAGCCCGGATCCAAGCACCTATAAATACCCCATGGCCGGCTTCACTTCCCTTGTGCGATATCATTGTAGCGAAGCTCTGCTCAAATTTCTAGAGAGAGAAAATCCAGCCTTCGGTTGAATCCCCAGCCTTTAAGGTTAGTTCCCCCCTGCTCTTCTCCTCCTAGTTAGCTGTGCCCTATGTCCTTAGGCTAGGAGTTTAGAACTTAGAATACTTAGCATTTCCGAGCCCTCGGCCTAGCGGAAAGATGTCTTCACAAAGCGACTCCCAGGATATCTCGGGGGAGCCTTCAGTTGAGATGGAGACGTACTCCGACTTCGAGTCTTCGAGCGGGGAGTCTTCGGTGGGTGGTGATGCTGCTGTGGCCATGAAGGTGGAGAAAGACCTCCAGGCCGAAGTCGAAGCCGAAGACTTCGAGCAGGTGAATGAGGACAAAGAGCTCGCCCTTGCCGTGCAGACTGCCGAAGAGGAAGAGGAGAGGGAGAGGATGAAGGTGACGGTTGCTGTCCTTCCCCCTCGTGGTGGCGGGGAATCCAGCTCCTCCCGGCCATTGAACCTGACGCCCATCAGCGTGGCTCCCGGGAAAAAGAAGAAGATGAGGGCAGCCCTGAAGAAGAAACAAGCGGCCGTTGATGCCGGGCGGCCGGTAGGCATACCCGAGGGCCACTCATTCCTGAACACCGCCGCCCTGGAGCTGAAGACGAGGGCGTCCCCGGCAGAGTACCAGGCCACTCAGATCTTGGTTGGCCCTTCGGCGCGCGTGGTGGAGCCCGGGGCAGATGACTTGCTGCGATATGCGCCTGAAGGGTGTTTTGCTGTTCACACGCTATCGGTAGAGATGGGGCTTCGCTTTCCGCTTCACCCCTTCCTGTTGGAATACCTGAGGTTCGTGGGGTTGGCCCCCTGCCAGCTAACACCCAACAGCCACTCTTACGTGGCCGGCTTCCTCTCCCTGTGCCAGAGTCGGGGGGTTCCACCTACCCTCGACCAATTCTTCATGTCCTTCAACCTCTGCCGGGGGGGCATTCAAACGCTGAGGGCTTTGCCAACCTTCAGCAGGTACCGAAGTTTAGGCTCTTCGACGATGTGCCTTCGTCCCACAAGGGGTGGAAGGAGCGATTTTGCTACATTCGTCTCGAGGAGAACCCCTTCCTGGCTCAGCTCCGCAACAGCTTGCGGCGCCACCCGAAGGTAGGGAGCGCGGCCCTGGAGAAGAATGGCAGAATACTCACCAAAAAACCGGAGGGGTCTGATAAACACGTCAAAATTAAGGACGTCACTCTCCCCGAGGAATTGCTTAGTCTTGGCTTCCGGCAGTTCAGGCCGAGGGGTTCTTCGGATGAAAGATACCCTCCCCTCGATCGGGTCTTCGAAGGAGCCGGAGGTGATTATCGAAGGGTTTATTTGTACCTTGATAGTTTTCCTTCATATACTTTTTTTTTTGCCATTGTAACTGACACCCTTCAGATTAACCATTCTGTGTCTTGTTCTTGAAGGTAATAACATGGACGTAAGCTCTCTCTTCGCTTTAAAGAATGCCAAGGGGAAGAAGAAGGGCCCGGCAGGCACTTCTGCCAGGGAGGAGCCCTCCCAAGCTGCTGCCGCCGGTGCTGGCGCCGGGGGGTCCAGAGGTGTTGGGCCCGCGAAGAAGAAGAACAATGGCAAGGGGACCGAGCCCCCGGCCAAGAAGATAAAGGCCGCCGCCCCCGCCAAGCAGCCGACCACTGACGTGGTTGTTATCGTGGATGAGGGGTACGCCTCTGCCCCCACCTCCCAGGAGCACATCAATCAAGAGTTCTTCGGGCGGGAGAAACTGGAGGCGATAGTGCCGAAGGGGGCTTCTGTACTGGAGGGTAGCCTAAACCCCTCGGCGCTGATGAGCCAGATGCTGCCATCGGCTGATCGCTTGGCCCTCGCCAGACTGGACGAGAGCTCCCTCGAGGCCAAGATCCTTCTGAACACTGCCTCCGTAAGTCACACCTATCTTTTTCTTCTGTGTTTGTTGTTGTTCTTTCGTAATGTGTTCATCATATCTAACTTTCACCCTTGTGAATTGTAGAGCTTTATGGGCCTCTGTGAGCATCTCCGGAGGGTGGAGCAAATGAAGGAGGCGAAAGGCGCAGCCGAAGGGGAGGCTGCCCTCCTTAGGAAGAAGCTTGCCGAGGCCGAGGATTCTCTTCGCCTGGCCACCGACAGCATGGAGCAGCGGGTACAAGATGCGAGGGCCGATGGGGTGAATGAGGGCCTGGCTAAGTCCGGGGAGGCTGCTGCTGAGGCCGCTCGCATCGCTGCTGGGGAAGCCCGCGTGGCTCAAGAAGAGGCCGTCTCCAGGGCCCGGGTGGATGCTGTAGCCGGCTTTACTGCCGAGGGGTGGAGAGCTGAAGACCAGAAGGAGTGGCTCTCTTCGGTGGTGGGGGCTTCGGTGGATGACTGGGTTGGAGGCCTCGGCAAGATGTGGCTTGCAGAGAAGGGCGACTCCTACTACCAAGGTGGGGAGTTCTTCACCCAGCGCCTCATATACCGGAAGCTTGCGAGGCATTTCAAGGTCTCACCGAAGGAGTTCCACCCCGAGGCTTATGGCCTCCCCCCTCGGCAGCTAGACGTCAGGATCCCGCTCCTCGAAGGAGAAGAGACACCGGTGCTTGAAGACTCGGAGACTCTGAGGGAGTGTGGCCTCGGGGGTGATGGGGATGAGGCTGAAAGCGAGGCTGTCTCCACGGCTGTCAAAGGGGGCGATGTTGTAGCTCCCCCTCTGTAAAATGTATTCCCTACAGATCTGTAATCATACTGTCGTACTTTTGGCTTCGGCCCTTCTGTAATGAATACTTCAACTCCTTGTCCCCTCAATGAATGGATAACTGCCTTCGGGCTTTTGTGTATGACCCGTTCCTTCGAATTGTTTTTTCTTTGAATGTATGCCCCTGTTTTTTTTAATGTATGCCTTCGCCCTTCTTTGAATGTATGCCTTCGCCCTTCTTTGAACGCATGCCTTCGTTTTTCTGAGTGTATGTTTAGGACTTAGAATATATTCTTCCAAGTATAATACCTCTCGTAGCCCTCGGCTACTAGGCCTATTTAGTCAGTTGTACCTTTCACCGAGGGCACGATGTTCAAGACTTAGAAATATTTCTAAGTGTTTGTTCATCTGTTGGCCCCCGGCCGGTTCCTTCCCTCTGGTTTTGTGTAGCCCTCATGAGATAGCCGGAGGCGAGGTGCTTAGGACTTAGAAAAATTTTCTAAGTGTTTGAATACAGTTTAACCTTCGGTAGTTGGGTACCCTTCGCTGGCTGGATATATGACCAAGGGCCCAGGAATAGTTAGGACTTAGAATATTTTCCTAAGTATACTTTTACCAAGTCCTCATCCGTATGGCCCCTCGGGCTGCATGGAGATTTGACCGAGGGTAAAAACTTTTGGGACTTAGAAATTTTTCTAAGTGTAGTATGTATGAAGTAGGAGCCCTCGGGTGAATGTGAGGCCCCTGTCTCAGATATGCCTTCGGTTGACTGGTGGCTCCACAGGGGGCAAAGCATTTAGGACTTAGATTATTTTCTCTAAGTATTTCCTGCTACTGGCCTTCGGGAGGGGACCCTTCGGCTGTACACGTTGTAGGGTTAGGATAGTTTCCTTTGCCTTGTAATGTTGGCTTGTGGCAACAAAAAGCCTTCGGTTGTTTGTTATGTCCCCCCAATGTCGGTATAGGAGAGTTTGTAATCCAAGTCTAGCATGAAAAGGCAGATTCCCTCGGGAACTGTCTGGATGTATCCCCTCGGCATGTAGTGAGGTGCCGGAGGTGATTCTTGATTTGGTTTGGCCACCATCTGATAGTTTTGTTATGTAGTAGCCTTCGGGGACGTTTTGAGTTGTTGTTGGCTGAGCCCGCCGTGTTTTGTAGTATTTGAACCTTCGGTTTTAGGTATAGCCGAAGGCAATTATTGAGTGGACTCGGTCACTTGTTGATGCTGTATGTTGTGAATGGTATTCTTTGTACTTGTGAGCTTCCAGGTACCGAAGGTGTTCCCGTGGGGAGCCCTCGACATGTTTCTGTGAATTGTTGGAGTGATGTACTCATTGATTTCTCGCCGAGCCTACTCCCCTTCACCACCCTATCTTTTTTTTTGTGTAGTGAAGGGAAGGCTTCAAGAAACTTGGTTTCTTGGTAAGGCTTGGCCTATCGGGAGGTAACAGAATACACCATTAGCTCCCCCTCGGGTTAACCTTCCGAGTTCCGAGGGGATCGAGAGTCGTTTCCTGGGTACAAGATATGGTGGTCTGTAGCCTGCCTCCCCTTGGGGGATGGCGCGGAAAGCGCCTCAGTTTTGAAAGTCGTCCCCTCGGCGCTAGACATAGTCCGTGGCCTGCCACACCCTTGGGGTGGTGGCGCGGGGAGCGTTTCGGTTTGGAAGTCGAATCCTGGGCATTTCTCGTGCCTGTCATACCCTTGGGGTGATGACGCGGAAAGCGTTCCGTTTTTGAAAGTCGAATCCTGGGCATTTCTCATGCCTGTCATACCCTTGGGGTGATGACGCGGAAAGCGTTTCAGGGAAGGGTTTTCATTTGCACACTGGTTGCAAATGGTCGGGGGCACTACGTGCTGCCGGCACCGAGAGGTGGCGCCTTCGGTATAGGCGTCCTCGAGGGGTACGGCTTAGAAACAACACTTGGTGTTTTTTCTTCATTTTGTCGCAGGTGATTGTGTTATCTACCCTCGGCACATGGTACCGAGGGGTCTTCTGTGGAAACACTTGGTGTTTCTTCTTATCTGTTGAAGGTGATTGTGGTGTGTCTCCCCGGCACCAGGTGCCGAGGGGTCTCCTTTTGAGGACAGCTGGTACTTTCTTTTTGTCGTAGGTGATAGTATTGTCTACCCTCGGCACTTGGTGCCGAGGGTTCTTCCTTGGGGTAAGGCCTTGGGCCAGGGGTGATATGAGGGCTTGGCCCTTCGTAAGAATCATGTTCCGTGTTCTTGGTGTCTTCAAAATGCCTTTGTTCTTCAGAATTTTTGGGCCTTGGGCCGTGAAATGATACATTCACTAGTTATGAGGGCTTGGCCACTCTGATGTTATTGATAAAATTTAACTAAGTGATGTACATTCCAGTGCCTAGGGACTTCAGTCCCATTAGGGCGTTTTAGCTTGTAAGTTCCTGGTTTGATGATGACTGCTACGATGTAGGGGCCCTCGAACTTTGGTGCCATCTTTCCGCCCTCGGTTGGTTGGCTAGCTTCCCTTCTTTGAAGGACATAGTCCCCCACTTGGAATTCCCGGGAGCGAACCTTGGCGTCAATGTAGCTCTTCACTTGCCTTCGGTAGTTCTCTGCGCGCATGAAGGCTTGCTCTCGGCGTTCCGAAATAAGGTGGAGGTAGAGGGCCATATTGGCGTCGTTGGCCTCTGGGTCATACTGTGTGACCCTCCGGGTTGGAAGAGTTACCTCAGTGGGGGCCTTGGCTTCAAATCCGTAGCAAAGGGAGAGGGGTGTCTCGTCAGTCGCCCGCAGAGGGGTGGTTCGGTAGGCCCATAAGATGTTGTGGAGCTCTTCTACCCAACCACCCCCCTCGGCCTCCAGCTTCTTCTTTAGGCCTTCGAGCAAGGTCCTGTTGGCGTTCTCCACTTGACCGTTGCCTTGAGGGTAGGCAACGGATGAAAAGGTGTGTTTGATGCCCCATGCCTCTAGGAGGGCACAGAAGGGGGCTGCCTCGAACTGAGTCCCGTTGTCGGAGATGATTTGCTGGGGGACGCCAAATCTTGTGAGGATGTTTTTAAGAACAAAGTGATGACACCTGGCCTCAGTAATGCTGGCGAGGGGCTCAGCTTCCACCCATTTGGTGAAGTAATCGATGGCGACGATGATGTACCTGTTGTTGGAGGTACCCCTCGGCAGAGGGCCCACGAGGTCTATGCCCCATCGAGCGAAAGGTATGGATGTGTTGATGGGGGCATAGTTGACCGCTGGCCTGCCGGGGGCTTTCTGGAAGTGTTGGCATGCGGTACACCTTCGGGCAAGATCTGCACAATCCCAGGCCATCGTAGGCCAGAAGTAGCCCTGGATTATTAACCTTCGGGACATGGAGAAGGGTCCCTGGTGAGCCGAGCAAGTGCCACTGTGTACTTCCTCCATCGCTACTTCGGCTTCATCTTGATGAAGGCACCGAAGTAATGTCCCGTTGTAGGACCTTTTGTAAAGCCTCCCGTCCTCGATAGTGTAGCTGGGAGCCCTCAGTTTTGCTAGTTTGGCGCGGGCCTCATCCTCGGGCAGTTGCCCTGCGGTGATGAAGGTGACAATGTCTGAGATCCAGTCACCTTGCCTTTGTTGTATGTGCATGATGGGGCTAGCGTGTATGCTAGAGAGGCTGAGTTCTTCCACTTTGGCAATCTTCGAGATGTGCTCAGGGGATTCTGCCGAGAGCTTTGATAAAATATCGGCCTCGGAGTTTTGAGCCCTCAATATTTGAGTAAGAGAGTGTGCCTCAAATACCTTAAGCAACTCCTTGGCCGCCTCCTTGTATTGCTTCATTCTCCCTTCCTTGGCTTCGTACTCCCCGGAGACTTGGCCGACGACTAATTTGGAGTCGCACTTGACGTGAATTTGTCGGGCCTTCATGTTAGTTGCCAGCCGAAGGCCACAGAGGAGGGCCTCGTATTCGGCTTCATTGTTGGAGACTTTGAAGGAGAAACGGACTGCATAATAGGCCCGGAAGCCCTCGGGTGAGATGAGAACCACCCCTCCTCCACATGCCTTGATGGCGGAGGAGCCGTCGGTGTAGAGGGTCCACCAATCATCCAAAGGGGCCGAGGGCTCCTCGTCCGTGGCTGCCCTTGCCGTACACTCCGTCACGAAGTCCGTTAGGGCGTAGGACGGATGTCGATGTTGTATTGGCTCAAGAAGACAGCCCATTTTACCATTCGGGAGGAGCTAGTGGGGCTCCTCATCAAGGCGCCGAGGGGTTGGTGAGTGAGTACCTGGACCGGGTGAGCTTGGAAATAATGGCCCAATTTCTTGACGGTCCACACGATAGCCAACACCGTTTTTTCCACGGGGGAGTACCGGAGTTCTGCTTCCCTGAGGGTCTTGCTAACATAGAAGATGGCATGCTGGATGCCATCCTCTTCCCGGATGAGTACTGAGCTGATGGCCGCCGGGCTGACACCCAAGTAAAGGTACAGGATCTCCCCGACCTTGGGTTTAGAGAGCACAGGGGGTGAAGATAAGTACCGTTTCAGCTCCTCGAAAGCCCTCTGGCATTCTGAAGTCCATTGGAAACCGGCGGTTTTCCTCATGATCTGGAAGAAGGGTAAGGACTTCTCCGCCGATTTTGATAAGAAGCGATTGAGGGCTGCCAGGCGGCCCGTCAATCGTTGGACCTCCTTTACGTTGCGCGGGGGTTCCATGTTAATGATGGCCTGGATTTTCTCGTGGTTGGCCTCGATACCCCTTCGTCTCACCATGTAGCCCAAGAATTTGCCCCCCTGAACGCCGAAGGTACACTTCTTTGGGTTCAGCCGAAGGCTAAACTTCTGCATGATGGCGAAGATCTCCCTCAGGTCATCAGCATGGCTTGCTGACTGCTTGCTCTTGACGATCATGTCGTCAACATATGCCTCCATGGTGCGCCCTAGGACAGCTTGGAATACCCTGGCCACAATCCGAGTGTAAGTGGCGCCTGAGTTCTTTAGGCCGAAGGCCATGACCAGGTAGCAAAAGATGCTCTCGGGAGTCATGAAGGCTGTTTTTTCGGCGTCCTCCTCATGCATGTATATTTGATGATATCCGCGGAATGCGTCGATGAATGACATGATTTCACACCCCGCGGTTTCATCCACAAGCTGGTCAATATTTGGCAAAGGAAAGGGGTCCATGGGACACGCTTTGTTGAGATCCGTGTAGTCCACGCACATGCGGAATGAGGGCGGTTTCTATGCGAGGACTACGTTTGCCAGCCTTGAGGGGTACTTTACCTCCTTGATGTGCTTGATAGAGAGGAGCATGGCGACCTCCTTCTTCACAAATTCCCTCCTCTCGGCCGAGAGGGGTCTCCTCCGCTGCTGTACTGGTTTGGCCGAAGGGTCCACCGAGAGGCGGTGGGTGATGACCCTTCGGCTGATCCCCGGCATGTCCTCCGGCCCCCATGCAAAAACAATGGAGTAGGCGCGGAGGGCGCTGATGATGTTGGTCTTCTGGTCTTCGGGGAGCTTGGCTCCAATCTTCACGACTCTCTCCGGCTTGGCCGGATTGAGCGCGAAGTCTTCTACCTCCTCGGTTGGTTCAGCCCTCGGCCTCCTTTCTTCCGCTTCCACAGTTCCGGTGATGGTGTCAACGCGGAACTCCGTCTTGCTAACCTTCTTTGTAACTTGAAGGTAGCAAGCGCGAGCAAGCTTTTGGTTCCCCCTTGAGTAACCGATTCCCCCCTCGGCTGGGAACTTGAGGCAGAGGTGCCTCATGGAGATGACGGCTTCGAGATCCTCGAGGGCTGGCCGGCCGAGGATGATGTTGTGGGCGCAGTCGATGTTGACGACGACGAACTCCACTTCGAGCTTGGCTCTATGGAGGCCGTCGCCGAAGATTACCGGAGGGTTATGACCCCCTCGGAATCAATGGTGTCGCCGGTGAAACCGGCAAGAGGGGTCTTGATGGGCCGAAGGGACCCCCTCTCCAGGTGCAGCTCTCTGAAGGTGTTGAGGTACATTACATTGACGGAGCTGCCCGTATCAATGTAAGTTCTGTGAATAATAGTTTCGTTGATCTCTGTGCGGATGACGAGGGCATCCCTGTGGGGGGAGGATACTGGGGGGAGATCAGCGTTGGTGAAGATAATGGGTTCCTCCCTCAGCCGCTTTACTGGGGGCATATGAGTGACTTCCCCCCACGTAAAGTGATTGAGCCCACTTCTTTCGTTGACTTGTAGAATCACCACCGGTATTTCCCCCCGTGATCATGAGGATGTGGCGTTTCTTTTCTTGGTACCGGGGGTACTCCTCCTCCTCTTCCTCCAGATTTCCAATCTCCCTCTTCTTGCCGAGGGGGATGGTGTTGGGGTTGACCCATGCATTTGCTCTCGCAGTCTGCCCTCGGGTTGGCCCTTGGTGAGGGGGGCCTTGTTGCTGAGGGCCCTAGATAAACTGGGACAGATGGCCCGCTTGTATCAATCTTTCGATGGCCGTCTCCAGCTGATGGCAGTCATCGGTCCTGTGCCCCTGGTGTCGGTGGAAGCGACAGTAGGGGTAGTTTGGATTGATGGCAAATACCTCCGGGGGTGATGTGAGTTTTCTCGCACTTAAAAAGATTGTAATATAGCAGTGAAAGTACAAGTATCGTCTCCACAGGGACGGTAAAAGGGAATTAAAAATTAACTAAAAATCAGCGATAAAGAATAAATAAAATAAATGCGGTCGTGCGAGATTTGGTTGCTTGAGAAAACTAAAATTGCAAATAAACGATTAAAAGTAAATGATTGGGTTCTTCTTAATTAACAATGAAGGGAACAGGGATTGATTCCGGGGTAATCAGATTTCTGGCAGATCAGACTTAATTACATGAATTTAATTTAATTGAGCCTAGCTAATCAATACTAAGTTCTTACCGCTCTCGCGGCGTAGAGTACAATAATTTAGGGGATCAGGCTGATCTCTCATGCGACAGGATCCTAAATTATTGCCAAGACGAACGAGCTTACGGCCTCTTAATCGCTACTAATCTCTTAGCGAACGATTAAGTGTGTGTGAATGTGTTCTAGAACAAATTAGATCTCTCTTAATTTATTCTATAAGCAATTGTAATTCTAGTGGCCATTCTAGGTTACAAAAGATATCAATTAAATTATTCAAACACAAATTAAATGGCATTCATGCAATTTACACCATCAAGAACCTAACCATACATCATGATTAACCCCTTCATCAACCCCAAATCCCTAATTAAAACTACTCACAACTCATAATTGAAGAATCAATAGAATTGCGAAGAATAGAATTAATTGTCATTAATTAAAAAGATGGAACTTACAAATAATCCAAGGGAATTGAAGAACAAGATGGAAAAGTAGAAGAAATTTCGTCCCTAGGGCTCTCTCTAAGCTCCCCCTTTAATTAGGGTTAGAGAGGTGTTATTTATAGGAAACAAAGCAATTCGGGTTGAATTAGGAAACAAGGAAATTCGCACTTAAATTAGGAAACAAAAACGGGGCACGCACGGCTTGGGTAAAACGTCCGAATTTGACTTTACTTCCTTCTTGAAAGTTGTAGATAATGAAGTCCTCTATCCATCCCAATTTTCCGAATTGGATTTAAATCAACTAATCAACAGATATGAATAAAATGTTGGAATGTCTCATTCTGAAATCGTAACAGGGATCATCTGACTTCGTCGTCTGTATTCACATTCTTCCTATCAGATTCTCGAAAAGGTGTCTTCGCATGATTTGTAGCCCTTGAAGTTGGTTTTCATATGGAACTTGAAACGTGTACATTGGATGTCTCTACAAAAAGATATGCTTGAATGATTAACAGAAGGTCATCCTGATCGTCATTTTCAAGCTCTATTTGTCTTCTTTTGATCCCGTAGCCAATCCTAGAGCTCTTTTATCTTCAACTCTTCATCGTAAACCTCCCGGTGAACTCCAAAGCTCTCAAATCAATCTCTAATGTTTCTCAACTCGTCCCGATTGCTTCTCAAGCGCCGGTGTTGGTGTCTAAAATCCTGATTTTGACTCCAAATGACACAAAACTCGAACCAACGCCCTGTGACACCATAAAAATTTAACAATAAAGTAAAATAACAATAAATCAGAAATAATCTGTTTGATAAAAATGAAATGAATAATAAAGATGATATAACCAAATGATACACAAAATAAGTAGTAGGCATAAAAAGGGTAGTGATTAAAGTATATGCACAACTTTGTTTTTTTCATATAACTAATACATACATAAACAAGGTTGATTATTCAATTACATCACACATATTACATATAATGCGCACCACGTACATATAAGTTATGCACATTAACTATACATACATTACATACATACACATACATAATAATACACTCATACGTACTAGTACATCGCATGGCACGTATGACATTCACGTGATCATAAACCATAACGTCCGGTCATCCATAACATTGCTATAAATGCAAACTTAAAGATCCAGTAACGGGAGATGAAATCCCACGGACACGCTTGAAGGCAGTATCGGGTATATATATGACCATCTGCGAAAGTATACGTATAAGGTATTGGTTACACCGCGGTGATGAAGTGAAGAGGGAGCTTCTCGGAGAAGTCTACACCGTCTTATCTAAAGGAGTGAAGCCGCTGGACTGGAGTACGCCGGAGAAGAAGGGGAGCTTGCCGGTGAAGGAAACCAGGCCGCCGGACCAAGCCACTGCCGCCGTCGCCGTTCGTCTGGATTGTCGTGTTGTCTACATCACCATCGGAGAAGAGGGTCAAGGCCCCGCTGCTTGATTCGTTCTGCTGTTGCCGCCGGAAGTGCAGCCCTGTGATTAGTGGCCGGCATCAGGTTGACAAAGAAGTATGTTCTCCGAACTGTCTTCCTCGAAATTGTTTGGTGCTTAAGCTAGACTGTTTTATTACTTTGGGCTGATTAAAATTAGCTCGGGCCACAAAAAAAATTAATAATAATAATAATATTGATAATAATATTTATGAGAAATATTAATGATGAAATTGGCTTGATTAATTGATAGTAACCACTTGGATAAATTTGTTAATTGTTATTTTACATAATTAAATAATGTTAGATGATAAAATGAATAGATGGTTTAATTAATAAACGATTATCATATTTAAACAATAATTTTGAACTTAGTACCGTATTAGATTAAATAAAGTTGGATTCTCATTACTTATTTGATTAATTGAGGTTGATTAATAAAATTAACGAAATTACGAACTCGGAAATATCAAGTGTTTGAGTAACTAATAACATCAGATTAAATTGATGACGATTAGTTAATTTAAATAATTATTATAATATTCGGATCTACTAATAATGTTACGTTATAAATTAATTACGAAAGTTGAATAGTTTAAATTCGGATATGTTTTAATGATATTAGAATATAGTTAATTATTTGGATGTTTTATAAATAGAGTAAATTAATGGTGGTTAATAAATTAAAATTTGTACGTTTAAATAATGAATACATTCGGATATTGCTATTTTTAGAATTCAAATATTGTAGAAGGGGAATGGGGATCGTTATAGAATAAAGAGCTAATTGTATACTCTTAATTAAAAAGGTGATTACTTAGAGACCGTGTAAGAGAACGTGAACTAGGGGCGTCATCATTGTTGAGGTAAGTTTCTCTGCCAATCCAAAAATCGTTTCCTCGTATTATATATGTATTATGTGATACGTGATTTTAAGTGTGAAGTATGATTTTTATGCATGTGATTCTGAGATGATTCGTGGAACTAAGTGCTTTGGGGGGTAAATATTTTATCTAAATATTTTTAAAGCAGTTTGAGAAGTTGAGAAATATTTTGAAGTATATGAATTCAAGATAAAAGAATGATTTCATAAGAGGTGAGCACCACGGGAGAAATCCGTGGTGTCGGTTTTCCACGTCCGGATAAATGTGGAGGGTGATTAGGTTTGCTACTACTAAGAAGTACAGTTTGAGTTTAAAGTGATATTTGGATCGATGATCCCTTTTAAGAAGAAGTTATGGTAGTAGTAATCCCTAATCATTCAAGATATCTTATTCAGGGGTAGTTGGTAGACTGAGTCCCGACTACTCGTTACGACTTACTACTCGGAGGGCTTGGAATCCCTTTTAGGGGGTGCACACACTTAAGGTAGTCGTTTCGTTTCCAACAGAGCAGTTGTGGTACCGGCACTTGTTCGGGGTGGCCGTCCGTAACCACGGTCCACCGGGCTCTACCGAAAGGTTGAGCACCGCCCTTCTAAATTACTAGGAAGTTAGAGAAGAAGTGATTTTTGAGGAAATCAAAGAGAAGAGTTATTATGAAGTTTTATAGAGAAGTTGAGGATTTTTGTAAAGAAGTAGTCTTGAGAAAAATCAAAGTGAAAAGAATTTCGATGGTGTGAGTATTTTTATATATTATTATATAAAAATCTATTTTAGTCAAACATGATTATTTTACGGGGTTGGGTAGTACTTACTTAGCTCTAAAGCTAATTTTTGTCTTCTTTTCCTTGTTTTGTTCTGCACTTTATTTGTGCAGGTGAGGTTGATTCTGTCGATTGATGATTGCTTGCATGGCCCGAGAGCGAGTTAGAAGCCACCTTAGTTATACTAGTCATGAAATAACATTTACTTTACAAACACTTTATTTCATTTAAATTATTTGTTATGTTCTAGTTGCCTGTGCATCCGGTTGAGAGATGACCGGATGTGGCGGTAACACCCATTTCCCTTACTAAGACTTCCGCTGTACTTTCTTTAGATTTTCATTATCAATAAATAAAAGTTTTATTTCAATTATATCAACGTTTTGGGTGGGAAATTTGGGGGTGTTACACGCCCGGTAAACATAACTTGAGTTAAAATTGAGACTTGCAACACCTTAAAGCTAGGAAAATTATCAAAATGCAACCAACACACATCAAATGCGTGTTGTAATATGTACTTATCAGAATTCCCCCACACTTAAGCTTTTGCTTGTCCTCAAGCAAACAGAACAACGAGACTTACGATAATCACCACACAGAATCAAAACAGTTAGCAGGCACACGTAGCTAAAGGAATATTCACAGAACAGACAATCTAAACCTAGAAAATTCTTCCCTAAACTACATCTTTGTACTCAAGCTAACTATTTGACAAAATTATTCACAACATCCTTAAAGTAATGACAGCATACACAAATAAACTAGCTATTGATCAGAAGGACTTGTGAAGGTGATGGTGAATGGTGGATGATAATAAATAGTCCCTTTCTTTTGAGAGATTGGAAAATATTCTAACAAAGACTTAATGCATTCAGGAATTTCAGGACTATTCTTAGGATCAAGGAACTCA
The DNA here is from genome assembly GCA_945859875.1 of Cuscuta europaea. Lineage (NCBI taxonomy): Eukaryota > Viridiplantae > Streptophyta > Magnoliopsida > Solanales > Convolvulaceae > Cuscuta > Cuscuta europaea. Next base: position 40,386,526 of record CAMAPE010000038.1, read on the forward strand.
GTAGGCCACAATTTAGGAACAATCATCTAAACCTATGCAAAGAGTAGACATGGTGTACAACTAAGCTAAACCGCCGCGGCACGTTGGTGCTTTGACGTATACTTGAAGTACGCGGAGAACTAAAGCTAATTTTCAATAGCCTCCAAGTTTATTAATTATGTTTAGTTTTCCTTGTCATGTTGGCACGAGAACGCCATTTCTTTCGAAAGATACCCAAGTCTCATCTTATTGTGTAAAACACTTACGCTTTTTGACCCGGGCTCCCATTCTCTTTTTCGCAAGGTAAGAGGTCTAGCTATATTAATTTTTTCACCTTTCGGATTCTTACTTAGACATTACCCCATTCTAATCTCGGCCTCATCAAGGAAAAATAGCAGTTAAAGTTCATTTGTTTTAGAAGTGAATCCACGCCTACAATGCAATCCTCGAAAATATCAAGATCCTAAAAAGTGACTGCTCTTACCCCATTTGGGGCATAGGAACAGTGCCAAAATTGGCTCCTACACAAAATTCCATAAAGTTAGCAAATTCATCCCCTAGTTCCCTAAAATGAAGACTACATCAGAAATATTCACGGGTAAGAAAACAGGCCACTTGGCTATGGAGCTCAATTAATTGGGTAGACAAGGAATAGTTAGGCTCAAAATGGCTTCTCCTAAAGGATTTTTTCAGGTGGGATGGAAAATTTATGAATTCATTCAATGGGTGACTAATGCCTTCATCCTTTCAACAACTAGATTATAGTGCAAGCAATTTAAGCCTAAACACTTCAAGGACATTTTAAAAGCATAGTCAAAACGCTAAGCAGCTCACAAAGACACGGTTTAAAGACAAATTTTCAAAAATTTGACATGAATTTCCTATGAATATACAACTAACACCTGCGCATGCTAACTCTAATAATCACATGTAACAACTACTGCCCGACTGCCCAATTCACTCCCCCACACTTAAACTTTGGCATCGCCCTCGATGACCAAAAATGCACTATGCACAAAGGGTAAAGAGGAAAGGGTCACACGTGCTCAAAATCATCTCAAGTCATTTTACTAAAACAGGCGAGTAAGAGTCTTAGGAACTTCCCAAAGGCGCTGGTCGGTGCATAACTAAACTGAGTTAAGTGATCCTCGGCACATCATCTCTACAACAAGATCCTGAGCTGCAAAAACAAAACACACAAAACACACAAAACAAACAAAACAACAACAAATGCAGAAGTAAGCTCGGGTTGCCTCCCGAGAAGCGCTATTTTTAACGTCGTTTGCCCGACGCAACCACGCACTCATCTCTCAAAATTCGTGACAAAGGTCACCTCATTTTCGCGGTCTAGCGGTCCTCCGTAGTACTTCTTCAGGTGGTGCCCGTTCACTTTAAAATGGCCTTTCTCTGGATGGTCTATCTCAACTGTACCGTATGGAAAAACTTCGCTTACTATGAAAGGACCGGACCATCTAGACTTCAACTTTCCTTTAAAAATTTTCATTCGGGGATTGAACAACAGAACTTGATCTCCTTTACTAAACTCTTTTCCCTGTTTGATATGCCGATCATGATAGGCTTTGGTACGCTCCTTACTAATCTTAGAATTTTCGTAGGCCGTGAGCCTCCACTCATCCAATTCGTTGAGCTTCCAAAGCCGCTCACGACCCGCCAATGAAAGATCTTTATTCAGCGTTTTCAAGGCCCAGTAGGCCTTATGTTCAATCTCTACCGGAAGGTGGCACGCCTTCCCATAAACCAGGTGAAACGGAGTAGTGCCAATGGGTGTCTTATACGCTGTACGCAATGCCCACAGCGCATCATCTAACTTATCGGACCAATCCTTCCTATGGGTCTCAACGGTCTTCTCAAGGATGGTCTTAATGTCTCTATTCGAATTCTCAACTTGGCCACTAGTTTGAGGGTGATATGGGACACCCCTTTATGAGTGACCCCGTACTTTGCCAGAAGGCGTGTCATGGGATCATTCCTAAAGTGGGTGCCCCTATCACTTATCAAAACTCGTGGCACTCCAAATCTAGAAAACAATTTCTTCAGAAAACGAATTACAACTCTAGCGTCATTCGTGGGCAGAGCTTCGGCCTCAACCCACTTAGAAACATAATCCACAGCAACGAGAATGAATTTATTACCCTTAGAACCCAGAAACGGTCCCATGAAGTCAATGCCCCAAACATCAAATACCTCACAAGCCAATATAAAATTCTGGGGCATCTCATCCCTCTTGGTAACCGCCCCGGTGCGTTGACACCTGTCACATTCCTGCACAAACGTTAGAGCATCTTTAAACAATGTGGGCCAGAAGAAACCACATTCCAAGACCTTACGGGCTGTCCGGTTGAAAGAGTAGTGTCCCCCGGTTGGTCCTGAGTGACAATGTTTAAGAATTTCAGCTCCTTCACAAAGGGGAACACATCTTCTAACAACCTGGTCAGCACAAATACGAAAAAGATATGGTTCCTCCCAGAAATAATATTTCAGATCAGCAAAAAATTTCCTTCGTTGTTGAGGTGTATAATCAGAAGGAACAACACCCCCAACCAGATAGTTGGCGATGTCTGAAAACCATGGCACCTCATCAACGATACGCAAGAGTCTCTCATCAGGAAAAGTACCCTCAATATCTCTCTCACTCAAGGAATCAAGAAAGGGGTTCTCTAACCTACTCAAGTGATCAGCTGCTAAATTCTCAGCCCCTTTCTTATCCCTTATCTCAAAATCAAACTCCTGGAATAGTAATATCCACCGAATCAATCTAGGCTTAGCATCCACTTTTTGCATCAAATATTTAAGAGCAGAATGATCGGTGAATATCACTACCTTAGACAAAATCAAATAAGGACGAAACTTGTCAAGAGCAAACACAACAGCAAGCAATTCCTTCTCGGTGGTAGTGTAATTTTCCTGGGCACTATCGAGAGTCTTAGAAGCATAAGAAATAGGCTGAAAGTGTTTCTCTCGACGCTGCCCAAGAACGGCTTCTACTGCAAAATCACTAGCATCACACATAATCTCAAAGGGCAAAGACCAGTCAGGAGCTACTACCACCGGTTCCTTGACCAGTTTCTCCTTCAAACACTCAAAAGCCTCTAAACACTCTTTTGAGAAGTCAAACGGTGTGTCCTTCTCAAGGAGCTTAGTCATGGGTCGGGCTATCTTAGAAAAGTCCTGGATGAACCTACGGTAGAAACCTGCGTGTCCTAGAAAACTCCTAATGGCACGGACTGAGGTAGGGGGAGGTAATTTAGAAATAACATCAACCTTAGCCGGATCAACCTCAATTCCCCTACTCGATATCTTATGCCCTAGGACCACTCCCTCACTAACCATGAAGTGGCACTTCTCCCAGTTAAGCACCAAATTCACCTCTCGACACCTAACCATGACTTTCTTCAAATTCTCTAAGCACTCATCAAAAGTGTCACCATACACAGAAAAGTCATCCATGAAAACCTCCATAAACTTCTCAATAAAATCCCCGAAAATAGCAAGCATACATCTCATAAAGGTAGCAGGGGCATTACATAATCCAAACGCCATCCTTCGATATGCGAAGGTACCGAATGGACATGTGAATGTGGTCTTATCCTGGTCCTCTAGGGCTATGGGGATCTGGAAGTATCTCGACAAGCCGTCAAGGAAACAGTAGAACTTATGCCCTGCTAACCTCTCTAAAATCTGATCAATGAAGGGGAGGGGGAAGTGGTCCTTCCGGGTGGCGGCATTTAATTTTCGGTAATCAATGCAGACCCGCCATCCGGTGACCGTACACGTCGGAATCATCTCATCTTTCTCATTTTTAACCACAGTCATCCCCCCTTTCTTGGGAACCACCTGGGTCGGGCTGACCCAAGGGCTGTCTGAAATCGGATAAATAATGCCTACATCTAACAGACGAATGACTTCCTCCCTAACCACCTCCTGCATGTTAGGATTCAGTCTTCTTTGTGGTTGCACTACCGGTTTAGCATTATCTTCCATCAAAATTTTATGAGTGCAGAAAGCAGGGCTGATTCCTTTCATGTCAGAAAGTTTCCGGGCTAGAGCTTCCCTTTGTTCACTAAGTAAATCAAGACATGCAGATTTTTGGGATGGCTCAAGCCCAGATGCAAGAATAACAGGGAGGTCAGGACTATCATCAAGAAAAGCATACTCAAGGTGGGAGGGAAGAGGTTTTAGATTTAATGGAGAGGGTGTTATAATGGAAGAATCAGTTTGAAAATTTTCCTTCTCCACCTCATCTAAATCTTCTTCCTTCCCCTTCACATCACTAGCATCACTTGAGTCCTCCTCTCCACCTATCATAAGACAATCAAAACTAGGGAGGAGTTCAAGATCCTCTGCTGAAAGACTCTCATCCAAAAGAAGATCAAAGAAGGCTTCATCAGAAAGCATGTTAGGAATGCAATCCCCCACCAAAGAATCCATCACATCCATGTAAAAACACTCTCCACTATCTTGACAGGGCCTCTTTATTATTTTGGACATGTCAAAGGTGGCAGACTCATCCCCAACGCGGAGGACAAGCTTACCGTCTCCAACATCAATAAGTGCTCGGGCAGTTGCCAAAAATGGTCTGCCCAAAATCAATGGTACCTCCCGATCCTGATCCATGTCCAAAATAACAAAGTCTACCGGAAAAATAAATTTGTCCACTTTAACCAACACGTCTTCAATAATCCCTTGGGGATATTTTACGGATCGATCAGCCAACTGAATGCACATACGTGTAGGTTTAAGTGGACCAAGTGCAAGCTTTTCATATAAAGCAAGAGACATCAAATTAATGCTTGCACCCAAATCAACCAAGGCCCTATCAAAAGTAAGATCTCCTATAAAGCAAGGGATAGTAAATGAACCTGGATCCTTAAGCTTCTTTGCCAAATCTGTCTGTATCACGGCCGAACACTCTTCATTAAGCGTCACAGTTGACGCTTCTTCCAGCCTCCTCTTGTTCGTCAGTAGATCCTTCATGAATTTCGCGTACTTGGGCATTTGTGCTAGTGCATCCACGAATGGTAAGTTAATTTGCACTTGTTTCATGAGATGCAAAAACTTACCAAACTGGTCACTGTCATTCTTTCTAGTCAATCGCGCCGGATAGGGGAGAGGTGGGTGTAATTCTTTACTGGAACGGGCTGTTTTGGTGCAGCCGCCGCCTCTCTTCCCTCATCTTTCTCTGTTTCTTTTTCACGGACATCTGGTTCACTTTCAACTTCATCGGGCTTCTTTTTCGTGGCAGCAGGCTCTAGCTCTTTTCCATTCCTCAAGGTGATTTCCTGAACATGTTCTCTTGGGTTTGGCTCGGTATTACTAGGGAGGGATCCCTGCGGTCTTTCAGACATGGCTTTAGCGAGCTGCCCAATTGTTTTTTCCATGTTTTGCATCCTTGTGTCCGCTTGCTGCTGAATTTGCAACAATTTCTTGAGTGTTTCTTCTATGCTAGAAAATCTTTGTTCAGTCTCTCTCCTAAAGCTCCCTTGCACTGGTTGAGAAGCTTGTTGTTGGCCTTGAGGCGCCTGGGGCTGAGTATAATTTCTAGGCTGCTGTTGATGCTGATTTCCTTGCCCGTAGTTCCCTTGTTGCTGTTGTCCATAGGGCTGATTGTAGTAGCTTTGTCGCTGGAAGTGCATTGCGTCAACTTGCTCCACCCCAAGGGCTGCCGAGTGCGCCATCATATTACATTCATGTGGCCAATGGAGTCCCCCACACATGGTACAAGCAGGACTCGTAGGGCCGGGGGCTACCATATTAACACTAGGCACCGAGAGAGCAAGATCCATCTTTTCCCCCATATCAGACACGCTGGTTGTTAACTTCTGCATCATGCTTGCTAATGTATCTACTCGTGCAGAGAGAGCAGAATTATCACTGATCTCGTATAGGCCCGGAGCCTTTTGTTGAGGAGCACTTCTGTCGTTGTACCAAGATGCATTGTTTGAAACGATCTTCTCTACTAGTTCTTCCCCCTCCTCGGATGGTAGATCAGGAAAGGCTCCACCGCCCGAAGCATCAAGCATCATCTTCCCTTCATTGCCAAGTCCGCTATAGAAGAAGGAAAGAATCTCACAATTAGTCAAATTGCCCTGAGGGCAAGCTCTCCTCAGCACCTTGAATCTCTTCCATGCTTCAGCTAAAGTCTCCAGGGATCCCTGTTTGAACTCTTGTAGCTGCTTCTTCAATTTCAGAGCCTTTGATGTAGGGAAGTATTCTTTAATAAAGGCACTATGGAGCTGGTCCCAAGTCTGGAGGTGATGGTGAGGATTGCTTTCCAACCACCTCTGCGCATCATCCCTCAGTGAGAAAGGGAAAAGCATCATCCGTACCTGATCATCAGTTAACCCAGGTATCTTGAAAGTCTGGCACATCCTCAGGAAGCGGGTAATATGCGCCACTGGGTCTTCAGTAGGGCCTCCTCCAAATTGATTATTGGATACCATGCTTATCACCGCCGGCTTGATCTCGTAACGGTTGGCAGTAATTCCTGGCACTTGAATGCTATCGTACTCTGAAACGTTTGGCGTAAGGAACTCTGCAATGGTCTGGCGCTGATAGAGTGGATTGTTGTGCGGTACATATGGATTGGGTGGAGGCTCCTGATGTCTAGGCTGGGGGGCTGGTTGTGGTTGAGCGGGTGGTACTTGGGGTTGTCTATGGTACTGATTGGGATATAGATTCTGGTATTGGGACTGATTTTGGACAGTAGGTTGAATGACTGGAGGTGGGTTCTGTCTTGGTTGGAAAACTGGAATACCCTGTCCTGATCCTTGCATCCCATAAACTTGGTTTTGAAAATTGGTTTCAGGATCAGTAGGGGTATTTTGAAAAAGTTGGAATAATGGAGGAAGATTAAATTGTGGTGAGGACTGATTTTGGGAAAAGATCGGAGTGCGGTAATTTTGAAAACCAGGAGGGTTTCTAGGTGAAATTGGTGGTGAAGATTGGGGTGATGTGTTGACATAAAATTCTTGTTGAGATGTGGGGTTAGGGTTACCCGACATCCATGCGGTTCCAGATGAAGACTGGTGATCCATGGTGTTCTTTTCCTTTTGAGCCTTGCGGTTCTGTCTGGCGAGCTTTTCGATCTCAAGGTTAAGAGGGATTAGCGGTTCTCCCCTCTTAGAACGTGTATGCATAAACAGAGCTGACCTGCAAGGTTAGCTGACAAAATTCCTACGAAAAACAAAAAAACGAGTCGCTGATATTAATTAACCCAAAAATCCGACACCGTCCCCGGCAACGGCGCCAAAAACTGATGTGAGTTTTCTCGCACTTAAAAAGATTGTAATATAGCAGTGAAAGTACGAGTATCGTCTCCACAGGGACGGTAAAAGGGAATTAAGAATTAACTAAAAATCAGCGATAAAGAATAAATAAAATAAATGCGGTCGTGCGAGATTTGGTTGCTTGAGAAAACTAAAATTGCAAATAAACGATTAAAAGTAAATGATTGAGTTCTTCTTAATTAACAACGAAGGGAACAGGGATTGATTCCGGGGTAATCAGATTTCTGGCAGATCAGGCTTAATTACATGAATTTAATTTAATTGAGCCTAGCTAATCAATACTAAGTTCTTACCGCTCTCGCGGCGTAGAGTACAATAATTTAGGGGACCAGGCTGATCTCTCATGCGACAGGATCCTAAATTATTGCCAAGACGAACGAGCTTACGGCCCCTTAATCGCTACTAATCTCTTAGCGAACGATTAAGTGTGTGTGAATGTGTTCTAGAACAAATTAGATCTCTCTTAATTTATTCTATAAGCAATTGTAATTCTAGTGGCCATTCTAGGTTACAAAAGATATCAATTAAATTATTCAAACACAAATTAAATGGCATTCATGCAATTTACACCATCAAGAACCTAACCATACATCATGATTAACCCCTTCATCAACCCCAAATCCCTAATTAAAACTACTCACAACTCATAATTGAAGAATCAATAGAATTGCGATGAATAGAATTAATTGTCATTAATTAAAAAGATGGAACTTACAAATAATCCAAGGGAATTGAAGAACAAGATGGAAAAGTAGAAGAAATTTCGTCCCTAGGGCTCTCTCTAAGCTCCCCCTTTAATTAGGGTCAGAGAGGTGTTATTTATAGGAAACAAAGCAATTCGGGTTGAATTAGGAAACAAGGAAATTCGCACTTAAATTAGGAAACAAACATGGGGCACGCACGGATTGGGTAAAACGTCCGAATTTGACTTTACTTCCTTCTTGAAAGTTGTACATAATGAAGTCATCTATCCACTCCAATTTTCCGAATTGGATTTGAATCATCCAATCAACAGATATGAATAAAATGGTGGAATGTCTCATTCTGAAATCGCAACAGGGATCATCTGACTTCGTCGTCTGTTTTCACATTCTTCCTATCAGATTCTCGAAAAGGCGTCTTCGCATGATTTGTATCCCTTGCAGTTGGCTTTCATATGGAACTTGAAACGTGTACATTGGATGTTTCTACAAGGAGATATGCTTGAATGATTAACAGAAGGTCATCCTGATCGTCATTTTCAAGCTCTATTTGTCTTCTTTTGATCCCGTAGCCAATCCTAGAGCTCTTTTATCTTCAACTCTTCATCGTAAACCTCCCGGTGAACTCCAAAGCTCTCAAATCAATCTCTAATGTTTCTCAACTCGTCCCGATTGCTTCTCAAGCGCCGGTGTTGGTGTCTAAAATCCTGATTTTGACTCCAAATGACACAAAACTCGAACCAACGCCCGGTAAACATAACTTGAGTTAAAATTGAGACTTGCAACACCTTAAAGCTAGGAAAACTATCAAAATGCAACCCCAACACGCATCAAATGCGTGTTGTAATATGTACTTATCAGGGGGTGCGCGTGAATCTCGCTCCACCAGGCCCCTCTCCTCAGCAAAATCAAGAATAACGCTGACGGGGTGCGTCAATGGTGTCCGAGGGTGCTCCAGGAGGACAGGTTGTGCCCAAGCCCTCGGGTTCCCCTTGTAGCCTCCCCCGGGCTTGGCTTGGCCATGCCGGGGGCGATCACCGGAGGGGGCAGAATCCTTGGGATGATTGCGGGGAGCCCCCGGTTACCTTTGTCGTCTGGCCGAGGGCGTTGCTGATCTGGGACGTGGTGGCATTTCTCCACCTCCTCGGCCTCGGCGTACCGGTCCCCCCGCTGTAGGGACCTTATATAATCGCGGGGGGGTTCGATGATGAGGCTTCTTGAGAAGTTCCCGGGGCGGAGTACTGTTTGTAGGAGGGCCAGGAGGGTCCCGTCATCAGCGCCATCAACTTTATCAGCCTCCGTCCTCCAGCGCTCCAGGAAGTCCCGAAGGGTCTCCTCCTTCTTCTGTCTCACTGTTAGCAAGTGGGAGAAGTTTTTTCTTGTGCGGCGCCTTCCCGCAAATTGCGTCAAAAATCGCTGGGCGAGTTCTTGCCATGAGTCAATGCAGCCCTCGGGCAATCGATTGAACCATTCGTAAGCTGGTCCCTCTAAGGTGGAGAGGAACCAGCGGCACAAATACTCATCTGATGCCCCCACCATCATCATGCTATTTTGATACCTGTTGTAGTGCTCTTGGGGGTCAGTCTTTCCGTCGTAGGGCTTGATGAGCTGCCCTCGGTATTTTTCCGGGATTCGGGCCGCCAATACCCTTGGGGTAAACGGCGTTCGGGTTCGGAGCTGTATGGTGGGTTCCCCGGAGCCCTCGGCTATCTTCTTCTGCATTTCTTCCACTTTGGCCATCATCGCCTCATACTTGAGGTCTGTATGAGGGGCAAAAGTGGTGGCGTGGGCTTTGGTGGCCTCCATCTCGTCAAGCCGGTGCTGGAGGGCCGCAATGATCTCATCCCGGGGGTCCTTCGGGAGGGCCTCCGCCCCCTGCGAATGGACCCGGGCCGAGTGGGCCTGGTTGATTTGGTGGCGTGCATCGTCAGCATGGAGAGGTGCCTTGCCTTTGTTCTGAGGGGGACGCCTTTCATTGGCCCTGGAGAAGGACCCGCCACTTTCCTGAGGCCTTTGGAACGCCTTCCCCCCGAGGCGGTCTTGGACCCCTCGGCGGTCTTGCGCCCCTCCAAGTCTCTCGAGGGCGGAGGTCCGGAGCTGTTCTTTGTTCACATTGTGGCGGTCCCAGGACTGGACTTCCTGGGAGGCCGTATCTTGGGCCACGACCCCCTCGGAGTTCCCCATCCGGAGGACCGGGTTACCGAGGGGTCGTGGATGAGAGGGAGGCATAATATTCTCCCCGACCTGAGGTTGGTGGGGAACCAAAGTGCCGAAGGTACCCGGGTTCTGGGTGAGCGTCTGGATGAAGGCGGAGAGCGCCGATTGCACGTCGATTGTGATGACCGGAGGGCTAATTTGATTCTCGCTCCGGTCCTTCTTCCTGGCCTCGATGCCGAGGCGGGCATCGGGGGCATTTTGTTGAATCTGCTGGCGTAGGTCGACAACCGTCTGGTCCAACCCGGCGATGACGCCGCCCCCGGGAGCCCTGTTAGAGGCCTCGGGGACGTCGACCTCCCCGAGGGCCAGGTTCCTGTCCTCTACATTCTTGGAGTTCGCACGAGTTGTTCTCACCATTTTAGCTGGGTGTTTTGTGTTTGGTCGAGGGGGAGGGTTTCTTACTTGATTGTTCGACCTCTCAACGAGAGCACCAAATGATGGATAGTGTACCCGGGGGTAGCTTATCCGAGGGGTTATTACGGGGAATAACAAGAGAGAAGGCAAAGCAAATGAGTATAGAGAGAGAAAGTATATTAGAAGGTATTCAGCGTGTTGCGTCTTGTGACCTGGTTACAAATGGGGAAATGGGGTGCTATTTATAGTAGTAATAAATCCCAGCCAGGGACACGTGTCAAGAACCCATTGGCCGAGGGGTCACCTCAGCTGGTTGGCGCTGGCAAACGCATGTGGCCGCATTTAATGCGGCTGTTGGATGTGACGTCGTACTGGGTACGGTGATCTATGCGCATGTGGAGCGGATATCATGTCGGGGAGGGTGCCCTCGGCTGTAGATGACTAGCCGAGGGCTCTGAGTACCGGGGACCCCCTTAGTGCCGAGGGCTCCAGTTGTCGAGGGCTACTGATTTTCGCCGTTCTTCCCACAAACTTTGTTTTCCTGTTTTGGCCCTTCTGTGAGAATTGGAGCATTCGGCCAGGGGGCCGAAGGCACCCCTGGTGCGCATTGTGGGCTGCTTGGTGCCTTGGGTGCCGTGATTTTGGGCCTGTTGTGCTTCCTGGGCCTATTGGGCCTTTATTGGAGTAGTAGGAGTCTGTGGGCTGGGGGTTCCCGGGCCATATACTCCATCAGGATTGTATGAAATGAATTATTTGAATATACATGGAGTATGATGTGAGAATTTCTATGAAATTGCATGCTATGTATTAAAGGGTAAAGGAAACCTATAATGAATATTATTGACTTAATATACATGATGATTGAGTTGATATGTACAAGGTTTGAAATGGCGGTCAACGAAAATGTTGACCGATGGATAATGGATTAATTAATACCGGTTGGTATTAGTTAATTACAAACTTATATAAACGCATGGCTTGCATGAGTTGAGATACATAAGCTTTATGGATTGATTTAGCTATGAATGAATAAATATGATATAGACTATATCTAGGTTGATAGAAGCTTGATCATAGGATTATATATTGGTGGAGGACCCTAGGACTTAAAGTCCTTAACACTCAAATTATATATTGGTGGAGGACCCTAGGACTTAAAGTCCTTAACACTCAAATTATATAGTGGTGGATGACCCTAGAACTTAAAGTTCTTAACACTCGGATTATATATTGGTGGAGGACCCTAGGACTTAAAGTCCTTAACACTCAAATTATATATTGGTGGAGGACCCTAGAACTTAACGTTCTTAACACTCGGATTATATATTGGTGGAGGACCCTAGGACTAAAAGTCCCTAACACTCAAATATAAATTGGTGGAGTACCCAAGGATTTTGCTCCTCAAAACTCATAGATTATGATATTTATATATGGACAAGGAGGAGTCCTATACACTCATAGGTATATGGGTGGTTTGGGGTTTTTAGTCAAGAATATTGGCTATTACTATTTTCCCCAAATAAAACGGTGATCTACGGATCGGGTATTTTCCAAGTGTATATATATATACTATTAAGTATTTCTTAACTTGGGGGAAAGGACTATTTATATAAGTATCACCCTACGTTTGGGTCTTATACGTGAAACGCTAGTTATTCTATATTTAGCCTGCTACTCTCTCGGTACTTGTACTGACCCCTTCAGGGGGGGCCCACCATTTTCAGGTTGAGGCTAGGGCTTGCTACCTGCACCTTTCTACGGGTGACATCAAATCAAGGAAGACGTTGTTCGTGCTTCCTCATTTTCTTTCAAATTACCAAACATTGCTCATGGATACTTTTATTTATTATAGACTACTTTTGGGTTTGCATGCCCATGTTATTGGCCGAATGTGGTCTATGAAGTACCGCTGAATATTTCCGCTATTCAATAGTTTAATTGTGATGTTTGTAATGTATGTTTACTACTGAGCATGGATGGATTGTTTTCTCGAACGCCTTGTATGGTTAAGTGATGTTGACCTGTGGGTGACGTCACTTGATTATACGGCGGTTGTACACGCGCTTAGATTGCGGTCTGGGGCGTGACAATTAAGTGGTATCAGAGCCATCTCAGTTCTAAACTATGTAATCAACCTCTCACGAGAAATTTTGCAAAAAGGAATTTTTACCGAAAACCATGAGCATTGTATTTTGACGTTCATAGAACTATTGTTACCTAGGTTTCAAGGTCTCTAATTGTTAAGATGGTACCCTTAACAATTGGTATGGCGGTGACTTGGGCCAATACATGTCTATAACGTTCTTCCGTCAATTGACATTGATAGGAGTCTAACGACTCGTCCAAATCTTATTTCAGAAATGGAGGGTAGGCGAATGGCAATGAGGAACAATCCGAGTGGGCAGGCACTGGTAACATCCATGAGGGGTAGCCGGGCTGCATCTCGGGGGAGAAGAGGAGGCTGAGTAGGCCGTGGGGGCCACCGGGCCCAAACAGTGAGCGACGGCCACATAAGCTCGATGTTTGAAACTAACACTGAGGACTATGACTCGACTTTTGTTCCCGGCACGGAGCATGAGGAGACCCCGTATGACGGGGGTGAATTCCACACTGATGAGGAACACAACGATGAGAGTGATGCCCGATTCGCTAAAATGGGTGAATTGCTTGAGTGGTATCAAAAAGAGAAACTAAGGAGAGACCTTAGGCGCCAAGCAAGGCACGGCTCTCGTGGTGGTTCGGTTCAAGCAAGCCGGGGAGCTTCAAGGGCCACTCCAGCAGCGTCACAAGGTGGGCGTGAAGGAGGGTTTTGTGTGAGAATCTCCAAGTACCTCAAGGAGGCTAGGGCCTTGGGGTGTAAATCCTTCGACGGCACCGGTGACATTACCGTTGCCGCCGATTGGATCAAGAAAGTGAACAAATGCATCAAGGGATATGCAGGTCACACCCGACGTGAAGTTGACTGTTGCTACACGTTTGCTTGAAGGAACCGCTTCTACATGGTGGGAGAGTGTAGAAGGAAAGTCCTGGGGGGGCCATCACATGGGCAAACTTCGAGTAGGAGTTCTACGCCCAATACGCGTAGGGAGTACACCAACCTTAAACAGAAGGGTGGTGGTTCTGTCAAGCAATTGGAGCAAGATTTTAGAACCTTGACTAGGTTCTTACTGGAATACGCGGTCGATGAGGATCACATGTCGGAACACTTTTGGGACGCCTTACTCCTGGACATCCGTGACCGAGCTACGTACTCTCGTCATATGGCGTTTAGCGAGGTGGTGGAACAGGGCCTACTTGGGGAGGCTCAGTGGAATGAGAGGAAAGAAAGAGACGCCGAAGAGGCGAAAAAGAGAAAGTGGCATAGTTCGGGGCTGCCCGAGCAATCACGAAAGAATAACCACAGTGTAGGTAGTGGTTCGTTCAAGACGCCGGCACCACCGGCAAAGAAGAACAGGGATGCTCGGTGGCACTCATCCTCCTCTCGAAATACGGGACCTCCTAGGTGTGTCAACTGTTCGAAGAATCACTTCGGGAAGTGCCACGCACCCCCGAGGTGTTATCAGTGTGGGAACACAGGCCACATGAAGGCTAATTGCCCACAATTGGGGGGAGGAGGAGCTCCCGGGTCCGGAGGAGGTGCTTTGATGAGTAGAAACCGTACAGGGCCGTCAAACGGCGGAACGGGAAGAGGTGGTGCATCAACGAGTCATGCCGCGTCTGTTAACCAAGGCGGGGCCCAAGCAAGGGTCTACGCGATGACTGAGGCCGATGCTCGGGCCAACCCCGACTCCGTTGCAGGTAATCCCTTGCTAATGCTTGATAAAATACGTGTATTAATGTGTTAGAAGTGATAGTGGGGTTGTACGGGCCGGCCGGTGACTTTGTCGGTCAGTTTCTAAGTAAAAGGAGAAAGAAAAAGGGTAAGGGGCTGCCCAGGGCCCAACCGGCTCCGTTCTCCGGCCAACCGGCGCCGGTCGTAGGGTCCAAAACACTACTAGCACCCACGCACGCGTGCGTGCGAAGGGACGCACGCGTGCGTCCCCCGTTTTTGGGCCAACCGGCGCCGTTCGTTGCGTTATAACACTACGTTACCCTACTTCCACCCAAGCACGCGTGCGTGGGAAGGCACGCACGCATGCGTACCCCATTTCCGACAAAAAAAACGGCCCAACCGGCGCCGATTAGGCCCAGAACCGGCGCCAGTCCAGTACAACTTTAAAAAAATTATTAGCTCGTTTTTTATTCGGTAATTCGGGTAGGGTGTCTTACATCATTTGTAAATGTAGGAACACTCTTGATCAATGGAAGAAACGCAAGAATTCTCATTGATACCGGGGCGCAACGTTCTTTTGTGAGCGAAGCGTTTGCCGAAGGTCTTGACGTGCCATTGACGCCGATGACTCAGACCTTGGTAGTCTCCACACCGTTAGGAGATGATGTGGAGAGGGACCACTATTATGAATCGTGTGAGGTAGAAGTGACGGGTGAACCTTTGACTTGTGATTTCGTACCTCTAAGTATGTTGGAGTTTGATGCGATCCTAGGGATGGATTGGCTCGAAAAGCATCATGCTAGAGTTGATTGCTACACCAAGGTCTTATAGCTTGAGGATGATGAGTGAAACACCATACGTTTCGAGGGAGATCGATGGAGATCTCAAAGTTGTATCATATCCGTGATGAGAGCACGGAAGATGATGAAGAAAGGTTGACACGCGTACCTTGCTTACGTGGTAGATGGGACCAAGAAGGAGGTCGACATCAACGATGTACGTGTTGTGTGTAAGTACCCGGACGTCTTCCCCAAAGACTTACCGGGGCTTCCACCTGATAGAGAGATCGAGTTCGTGATTGAAGTTGAGCCGGGAACTAAACCCATTTCGATTCCTCCTTATCGAATGGCACCGGCGGAACTTCAAGAGTTGAAAGTCCAATTACAGGAGTTATTGGATAACGGGTTCATTAGACCTAGTCATTCATCGTGGGGAGCACCGGTACTCTTCGTGAAGAAGAAAGATGGTTCACTAAGAATGTGTATTGACTACCGACAGTTGAACAAGGTCAAAATCAAGAATAGGTATCCCTTACCGAGGATTGATGACTTGTTTGATCAACTTCAGGGGGCGATAGTGTTCTCAAAGATTGATTTGAGGTCGGGCTACCATCAATTGAAGATAAAGGAGAGTGACATACCGAAGAGTGCATTTCGCACTAGATATGGTCACTACGAATTCCTTGTGATGTCGTTTGGTTTAACCAATGCACCAGCGGCATTCATGGATTTGATGAACCATGTGTTTAGCGAGTACTTAGATCAGTGATGACATCTTCCTGAGACATCTTGATATATTCGAAGAACGAAGAAGAGCATGAGCATCGCCTGAGACTGGTGCTTGAAAGGCTAAGAGAAAAACAACTCTTTGCCAAGTTCTCTAAATGTGAATTTTGGCTTAAAGAGATTGGCTTTCTCGGTCATGTCATATCTGGATCAGGAGTTGTGGTGGACAATGCAAAGATAGAAGCCATTATGAATTGGGAACAACCCAAGAATGTGAAGGAGATACGTAGTTTCCTTGGTTTAGCGGGTTACTACCATAAATTTGTTGAGAAATTCTTTGTGTTGGCGTCACCACTAACGAAGCTCACGAAGAAGGGGGCTAAGTTCGTATGGGATGACAAATGTGAGAAAGGGTTTCTTGAGCTAAAGAAACGACTTACCGAGGCACCAGTTCTTGCCCTACCAATACAAGGTATTGGGTATGATATTTATAGTGATGCTAGCATCCAAGGTCTTGGATGTGTACTAATGCAGAAGGGTAAGGTGATTGCCTATGCTTCTAGGCAATTGAGAAAACACGAGGTGAACTACTCTACCCACGACCTAGAGTTGGGAGCGGTAGTGTTTGCACTAAAGATTTGGAGGCATTATCTCTACGGGGAGACATGTCACATCTACACCGATCATAAGAGCTTGAAGTATGTATTCACTCAGAAAGAGTTGAATATGAGACAAAGGAGATGGATGGAGTTGATCAAGGACTATGACTTGATCATCGACTATCATCCCGGTAAGGCCAACGTTGTGGCCGATGCACTGAGCAGGAAGAGTACGTCGGGATGTTACTCACATGCCTACAAGCATTACGGGCACACGTGGAGGTGTCCTCGAGCGGGGCACTCATAGCGATATTTGAGGTTAGACCTACGTTGTTGAGTGAGATCAGTAGAGGTCAAGGCATTGATGAGGAATGTCAGAAGGTCCGCGAACGGATCCTTGCGGGACCCGTTGAGGATTTTCGAGTACGTGATGATGGCCTTTTATTGTTCAAAGATCGCGTATGCGTACCACATATTGAGGAGCTCCGGAAATCCATACTCGAGGAAGCCCATTCTTCAGCCTATGCTATGCATCCAGGAGGTACAAAGATGTACCGAGACCTGAAGGAAAGTTATTGGTGGTCTGCTATGAAGAGAGACATCGCGGAGTATGTGAGTTGATGCCTTACTTGTCAACAAGTTAAGGCGGAGCATCAGCACCCGGCGGGACTTTTGCAGCCACTTACCATTCAGAATGGAAGTGGGAACATGTCACCATGGACATTGTGGTTGGGTTACCACGGACGGTGAACAATTACGATGCAGTGTGGGTGGTGGTTGATAGGCTTACCAAAAGTGCACACTTCTTGCCTATCAACATTACTTATCCTCTTGAACGTTTGACCAAGTTATACACGGAGGAGATTGTGAGGTTACACGAAGTTCCAATATCCATCGTCTCGGATAGGGACCCAAGATTCACATCTAGGTTTTGGCCAAAGTTCCAAGCATCATTGGGGACTAAACTGAAGTTTAGCACGGCGTTTCACCCTCAGACGAATGGACAATCCGAGCGGGTGATACAGATTTTGGAAGACATGCTTAGGGCGTGTGCTTTGGAGTTCCAGGGGAGTTGGGACAAACATTTGGCACTAGTGGAGTTTGCCTATAACAACAGTTATCAGGCGAGTATTGGCATGCCTCCATACGAGGCATTGTATGGGAGGAAATGCAGGACGCCGTTTTGTTGGGACGAGGTTGGCGAGGCCAAGCTCGAAGGTATAGAACTTGTCGAGATCACCAAGGCTTAAGGCTGCCCAAGATCCGCAGAAGAGCTATGCCGATAAACGACGTAGACCGTTAGAATTTGCAGTTGGTGATGAGGTGTTTCTAAGGATTTCTCCTTGGAAAGGTATCATCCGATTCATATTGAGGGGTAAGCTTAACCCCCGATACATTGGTCCGTTTGAAATCCTTGAAAGGATTGGGGCCGTGGCTTACCGTCTCAAGTTATCACCAGAACTTGAGAAGATTCATGATGTGTTCCATGTATCGATGCTCAAGAAGTATGTACGAGATCTGTCACATATTCTGAGAGACCACCGGTAGAGATTCGAGAGGACCTACAATATGCAGTGGAACCAGTGAAGATAGTGGGCCAGCAGGTAAAGAGGCTTAGTAACAAGGAGATTCCTATGGTGAAGGTGATTTGGAGGAGTGATCGAGTCGAGGAAGAAACCTGGGAGACTGAGGTCTCAATGAGGGAGCAATACCCGTTTCTTTTCGATTAGACACGGGATTTCGGGGACGAAATCCCAAATAAGAGGGGGTGAACTTGTAACACCGTCCCCAAGTATATTTACTTTTAGTAAATCATGTAATAAACCTTGAATAATGATTCGTGAATTTACGAGGTTGTAAATTTTTGTTATTACGTTCACGTGAATAGTCAATTGCACGTGGGGCCCACATCGGGAGCGGGGACCACACGATAAACCCGAGACCACATATTATATTCATCTTGGTCTAGATAATATGTATATGGTGGTAGATATTTTAGTTGGGCCATAGGAAGGGCATAGGGTTGACCCGTCGGTCAAACGAGGCCCAATTACCGGTATCGGTAATTTATTAGATAACAGCCCGGAATGGATTTCGGAGACGTCTAAATTAAAGTTGGGGAATGAATACTCATTCCAAGAGTCCATAATGATGGGTAACACATAATATATTTTATTTGACCCGATAAAATAAAATATAATTAAAACAGTCCGAAAAATACAACTATCGGGGCCGAAAATACATTTCGGGACAAGTTGGGATGATCTCCCACATGAGTGGGGGGCACCCCACGTTTTTGGGTCTCAATTGAGACTTGAGTGGTCGCACAACATGTGAGGATTGAGCCAAGTTGATTGGAATGGGATCATTTGAGGTGTGGACCTCACCCCCACATATTATTGTCAACTCAGACAAAAAAGGACACTTCCTACCTCCTTCCTCATCATTGTGATCGACCAACCCCCTCCAAGAAGAAGGAAATTGAGATCTCAAACCACTATCCATTGCTGCAACTCAAGCTCAAGCCATATAGGTCCAAGGAGGAAGATTTGAGAAGGAAAAATCTAGGAAAAGTGTGAATAATAAAGGTAATGACCTTACAATAACTATTTCTTTATTTTCTTCTACCATATGAGGTATATATCATGTGAAGGACCCTTAGTATAGTTCCACATGTTATAAGTATGTATTTATGGGTTGGAAGATGGTTCTATGTCCAAGAACGGACTTAGGAGCCAAAATTACCGGTTCGTCGGAAAATAACCTTTTAAAGGTTATTTGTATTGATATAGGTTTTATGATGATAAAACCTTGTTAGGAACTTGACTAAAGGGTTTCTAGAGTTCGCCGGAGTTTCGCCGGAGTTCACCGGAGTTTCGTCGGAGTTTCGCCAGAGTCCAACTAAGAAGAGTAGAACTTCTAAAAGCCCATTTGAGGTGAGTGGACGGCTTAATATCTTATAACTTTTGGGTTAATTATGAGATTACCTAAATAAATGTTATATGTATTCATAATGATGTTTAAAGGATGTTTAAACATGTGATTAGCCAAAATGATTAGGCTTGTATGAAATGAATTATTTGAATATACATGGAGTATGATGTGAGAATTTCTATGAAATTACATGCTATGTATTAAAGGGTAAAGGAAGCCTAGAATGAATATTATTGACTTAATATACATGATGATTAAGTTGATATGTACAAGGTTTGAAATGGCGGTCAACGAAAACGTTGACCGATGGGTAATGAATTAATTAATACCGGTTGATATTAGTTAATTACAAACTTATATAAACGCATGGCTTGCATGAGTTGAGATACATAAGCTTTATAGATTGATTTAGCTGTGAATGAATAAATATGATATAGACTCTATATAGGTTGATAGGAGCTTGATCATAGGATTATATATTGGTGGAGGACCCTAGGACTTAACGTCCTTAACACTCAAATTATATATTGGTGGAGGACCCTAGGACTTAAAGTCCTTAACACTCAAATTATATATTGGTGGAGGACCATAGAACTTAAAGTTCTTAACACTCGGATTATATATTGGTGGAGGACCCTAGGACTTAAAGTCCTTAACACTCAAATTATATATTGGTGGAGGACCCTAGAACTTAACGTTCTTAACACTCGGATTATATATTGGTGGAGGACCCTAGGACTAAAAGTCCTTAACACTCAAATATAAATTGGTGGAGTACCCAAGGATTTTGATCCTCAAAACTCATAGATTATGATATTGATATATGGACAAGGAAGAGTCCTATACACTCATAGGTATATGGGTGGGTTGAGGGTTTTAGTCAAGAATATTGGCTATTACTATTTTCCCCAAATAAAACGGTGATCTACGGATCGGGTATTCCAAGTGTATATATATACTATTAAGTATTTTTTAACTTGGGGGAAAGGACTATTTATATAAGTATCACCCTACGTTTGGGTCTTATACTTGAAACGCTAGTTATTCTATATTTAGCCTGCTACTCGCTCGGTACTTGTACTGACCCCTTCGGGGGGCCCACCATTTTCAGGTTGAGGCTGGGGCTTGCTACCTGCACCTTTCTACGGGTGACTTCAAATCAAGGAAGACGTGGTTCGTGCTTCCTCGTTTTCTTTCAAATTACCAAACATTGCTCATGGATACTTTTATTTATTATAGACTACTTTTGGGTTTCCATGCCCATGTTATTGGTCGAATGTGGCCTATGAAGTACCGCTGAATATTTCTGCTATTCAATGGTTTAATTGTGATGTTTGTTATGTATGTTTACTACTGAGCATGGATGGATTGTTTTCTCGAACGCCTTGTATGATTAAGTGAGGTTGACCTGCGGGTGACGTCACTTGATTATACGGCGGTTGTACACGCGCTTAGATTGCGGTCTGGGGCGTGACACGAGATCTGGATGACGTCGGAGAGATTGGCCTCGTGGCATTGTTTGCCACAGCTATTGTCGTCTCGGATTGCGGTGTGGGTATCACTTGCTGCAATCCGGTGATGAGAGCGCCATCCGCTGCAGAAGTATCTTCAATTAGAAAATTCTGGAATTGCGGGATCATTTGAGCGGGCGGCATTGCCGCTGCATCGCGATTTTGAGAGATCTGGTGGCGGAGATCTAGGGAACCTCACTGGATCTGGTTGTGCATATCCGCGGACGCTAGGGCATCCTGTTTTCCCTTAGCAGCCCTCCGAGCATTGGAGGTAGTAGTCGTCTCCACTTAAGGTTCAGGTTTGGCGACAATGGCAGCAACACGTCTGTTTCGCACCATTCTCTTTCCTCCTGCTATTGCTGTCGAAGAAAAGCTTGTTGTGGATTTAGAAAAAGGGGAGGATCTGGACTTGATTTACTGTTGTTCTCTCAACGAGAGCACCAAAATGATGGATTGCCGACCCTGGGGGTAGCCGGAATCCAGGAAAGTAAAGGGGAGAAGATCGGAAAAGCTCAAGTAGGATCAAGTAAGAATTTCTGCAGAGTATTAGCAAAAGTATTCAATTTCGGATCCCTTTACACATGCTGGAAGGTGATATTTATACTAAAAGAATAATACTTGATGCCCAAGTAAAAAAGATGTTATTCTATTGTGGAGATGACACATGTCCAGTTGCCTAACAGAATAATCAGACTAATCTAATAGAGTGTTGACAAGTGTAAAGGTGATTGGAGAGATAAGTAGAGCATCTGACTGATTTGAACTGCATGTAACAAACTGGTACCGGATTACACGTGCGGGTTACACGTGTATTATCCGAAATATTCTTCACTTTATTCGTTGGGAGTGACGTGGCACCTCTTAGGGTACTGGTGACATGGCGACAGCTTATGCGGCACTTGGTTCCGCGAAATGCTTAAGTCCATAGAGTGTTTGGCGAGACCCCGAGCTCCCTGAGGTCAGAGCTCGGATGTGTGTGCTCATTACTAGAGAATCTGTCTCTCGTCTTTGGTCTTGTCTTGTAGCATTGACTCTCTTGGCTTCGCTTGACTCTGGTTAACCTTGCATCAGTGTGAGAGGTCAGAGTTGGTGCCGAGCTCGGTGTGCCCGAGGTCGGCCTCATATTTTGCCTTGTCTTGGTGATTCATGAGCTCGGTGTTTTCGCCGACCTCGGAGGGTCGAGGTCGGTCTCAGCTGGGTCTTATGTCCTTTGTCGTCTTATGCTTGGTCCCGACCTCAGAGGGTCGAGGTCGGGGTCGGCCTCTGTTGGAAGCTTGATACTTTAAGTATTTTCGAGATGCCTTTGTGGCCTTTGACTGGCAATTATGACCCCCAGGATATATGAGAATATACTCTATCGCCTAGATTGCGTGAATTGTGTGGTTCTTCTACTTTGATGGGTATGTTTTTTCATCAGTGTCGTGCATGTCATATTCTCAATTTATGTGTAAAAGACGGACTAGCCGCATTAGGAAATGTTATGGAGATAGTGAAAGGGAAGATTAACTTATTTGAGCTAGTAATCCACTAAAAATGGAATGACGTCAATATTTGAGGGATAGATGTGTGAAATATTGTCAATTTCCTGAAAATTTGCCTATTCGCAGGAATAGTACTTATAACTTAATTGCTGTACTTGTTAGATTTAAAGACCATTTTCCTGCTTTTTTTAAAAGAATATGCTAACTATATTATAAATTCGGCTGACATGGACACTATGAAAAAATTTGTCAATGTTTTGGTATATTTTAATAATGCAAACCAAACTTTTAGTCATGTTTATAAACCTACCGCAAACCAATTATTAATTGAAGATATTAATCTCGCCGATGCTTTTGATGAATTTTCCAATGCCCCTTACGTTCATCATTTTGTGATTACATGAAAGAAAATTTTTTAAAATATTATTCACATATTCCGCATATATATGATATTGCATTTATTCTTGATCCTCGTTTCAAACTTAATGGTTTTCAAAATTGTTTGGAGTACTATTATGCTTCTTTTTTTGGTCTATTTCCTATGTATGAAGATAAGCTCATAGATCCTAAAGAAGAATACAGCGAGGTTAGTACTTTATTTCATCAATTATATAATGAGTTTCATGTACAATATGATAATGCCCCCTCTCCTGACACGAACATCTTCTTCATATAAAGGAAAATCATTTTTGAAATCTACATTTGGCAATCTTATGAAAAAAGTAAAACAACTCCTGCTGTTGCACAAAGCTCAGTTAACGAGCTTTCTTTATATCTAACGTTTCCTGTTGACTATGAAGACACTGATGACTTTGACGTTCTGAAGTGGTGGAAGAAAAAATAAAGAATGTTTACGGTTTTATTAAAGATGGCTAAGCAAGTCCTATCAATGCCGATATCAACAGTTGTCTTGGAACAAGAATTTACTGCGGCCGACAACGTCCTAACAGATTATAGAACGAGACTCAGCGCAAAACCTCTTGAGATGCTTGTTTGCTTCCACGGTTGGTTGAAGGCCGAACGTAGAACTCAAGAACTTAGCATCGCCCCCACCAACCACTTCATGGATGAAACAACAACCGACGGTGCCAGAGATTCCGACTGATTATTAGGAAATGTATGTATTTAATGTTTTAAATTTTTCACAATTCTCAAGTGTAGTTCATATTTCAAATAAATGTACTAGTACTTTAACTTTTTTATATCTAGCACTTCTTGAATTAATTTTTAAACAAGATTTCAAAAAAAAAAGATGCCGACCCGGCCCAAGACCCGGGCGGGTAGACCGGCCCGAGATCCGGGCGGGTAGACCGGCCCGAGACCCGGACGGGTAGACCAACCCGAGACCCGGGCGGATAGACCGGCCCGGTCCGGTCCCGGTGGAATCTCGGTCCGGTACCGAGCCTTAGGCCCAAAAAATTAGTACCGCCCGGGCCCGTCCCGAGGCCCGGTCCACCCCTACCTAGAGAGCGTCGGATTCCAAGTCGATATCATCCCAACCATGTGACTTCATCCCACTAAGGGCTTCCTACATGCGTAAAGCCTCAGCTTCCTGCCCCAGACAAACCCACTGCAACGAGCTCGCTATAGCAGTAACAAACCCAGCTGCATCTTGTATAACCCATCCTAGCTGCATCAACATTTAGTTAGAGTCTGCTTAGTGCTTACCACTGGCCGCTCGAAACCCCTAATCTTATGCTCTAACCTTACTGTTAGTTGCTCTCTGCACATTTCAGACTGTCAATGGCCAAAGGCCATAGTTTCTGCGATCTCCACTGCTACCAACTTGTCATTGCAACATTTTCCATTTCGAACATAATAATGGCCTGATGGGGTTGCATTCAGGTTATCCTCCTGATAGGGATCAACCTATTAGACTAATAAATAGAAGAGTTAGTTGTAGTTATAATTCTGTTTGAGCTGTTAACTACCTTCCGTTAGTCTGAAATAATATAAATAGAATAAAGCTGAGAGAAAGGAGAGGCTGTTTTTGGACTTTTGTCTTGGGACTGGGAAGATTGAGATTACTCTCTTTCTCTGAGGGCTTCGGCCATTTGGAAACTCTCTGTACATCTTTCTTCCATTAATGAAAGCTTGTTAGTTTCTTGAAGTTTATTTCTTCTACTTTGATTTCTATACAAATCTGTGAGTACTCTATCACCTCCCTATTGACTCCTATGTCCAATTCATCTTCTTCCAGGTTATCCTCCCAACTCCCAAGTGACTCCTACGTTCAATTCATCTTCCTCCTTGTCCTGCAACGACATTTTGGCATACATATCCATATCCTCCATCGATAGTTGTGATCATTTCATGCATGGTAGAAAACTGGAAATCTGGCGAAGGAATAAATGGCATACACCCAGCCCCTGGAAAAGCCTAGGGGAGGGAAAAGATTTTTTGCAGTCATTGATATTGAAATCTTAGCATCTGAATTTTTTATTAAATGTAAATTGCTTGACCAAAATGCTGTTAACCTATGGTACCTGCCTTATTGGACAGTGAATAGAGGACGTTCATACATTGACTACTTCTAGGTGTTCGGTTGATCTTAATGTTTTGCTTAATTTTATTATATTTGTTTAGTTCTTAGAGTTAGGAGTACACACACACCAAGGAGCTTGTTGATACTAAAGAGAAGTTAAACAAACAAAAAGTGCTAAATGTCAGAATGTAGTCGGACCATAAGTAGGGAAGCAAATGGGGTGACCAAACGCCATTCCTTTTGCTTCTTGCTAAGCGGTCTTCCTTTCCCTGCTTTTTCACGGTTAACTTTGACATCTGCCAATCCCCAAGTGCACACATTTTTTTCCATATCAAATGACATGAGCCTAAACACACCATCGCGTACAGCAGGCGGGCCATGCTCGACTGCTTCGCCAATCGTATGCTTTACATACATTGGGCGATCCTTGAACCGGTCAAGATCTTCTGGGATCCTAACAACCCTCTCCACACCAGGTGATGACACCTAATAAAGGCAAACATTTTTCAGATGCAAGAGAAAAAATACATTATATCATATCAGGCTATATCTCTCTAAGGTTTGATCAAATTACCAAATGACCCTCAAGGTGGTTGAAAAATACAACAAAATACAGCGGAGGCATGTTACAAAGATTCCTATGGTTAGTTACATCCATCTCCCTAGGTGTTTGTCTCAAAGATTCCTCTTTAGACAAATATGTAAATATTTAAATTGATAAAGTTCGATATAAACACAAATCTTCATCTGAACACAAGCCATTATTGAAAACATCATCATATTCTATAACATTTTAGAGTCAAAACTCAACAGGGTTGTTTGGGGAAAATCCGACTGGTCAGGAGCAAACGGGGTTTTTAAGAACCAAGAATGTCATTGGATAGTTGCACCAAACCTCAGGGGAGGAAGATGTAACCACATTGCAATATATGAAGTATATAGAAAATTTAGGAAAATCAAAAGCTTTTTATACAGTTTCAAAAATAGACAGGAGACCCCAACTCTCATGTTCACTCATTGATTACAAAACAAATTACAAGGCCAAGACAGAAAACTGAAAATAAGGGCAGTGAATCTTCAGAAGTAAGGTGCATGCCATAGAAAGCTAACACAGAGAGGTTAGAGAAAAGGACCTCCAGGGATAAGTTATTTGGGACAGATCCTAAGGACTCAGCTTCATCAAGCCATTCTCTGTAAGCTAATGAGAAATCTTCAATATCCATCATGCTAGGAGATCCTGACCTGCATAACCATATTAAATTTGGGATATTTCCCCCCTGAAATTCGAGATAAGAAACCGACAGACATTTCTTTCCAGGTTCAGAGAGGTTAAATGGTAAAATAATAAAATCACATACTTCACATCCTAGCTTACTTGTTCGTGAGTCTCTCCACTCGCACTTGAATGTTGGCATTTTTAAGTGTCTTAAAGGCGTATATTCCCAATTCTCCATCAAATGAAAGAGCAACTTCTTCAGCAATTTCTAATGCTTTTTTGTCCCATGGCGTCCCAGCAAGAGAAATCCCGCCTCCCTCAGATCCATCGCCAGCCTTAAATGAAGATCAGATGATTAAATTGATGGTGACATGAATTAACTATCTAGCATTAAACTTAAATGCAAAGCTAGTAATGTGAGCTTTACATCCCTTAAGAATACGTCGTTGATCCCAAATTTAATCGACATTCTACAAAGTGAGCATATCATATACTCCTTGTTTGTTTGACAAACTTTCCTTTTTTGAATGTTTCAAAATGAATGCCACACTTCCTTATTTCCTTATTTGGTAAACAAATCTTTACCAAAACAGTGCAAAACAGTGTCAAACAGTGCCAAATAGTGTTCAAACAGTGTCAAAAAGTGTACTCTACAGTAAAATTTACCTCTCAGTAACATTTTTTCCTTAATCCTTGACAAGTCAAACTATGTCAAACAAATAGAAACGGAGGTAGTAGTTTCTTAAAATATGAGTCTTCTACCATTATTTTAATTAAGCATTAAATGATTAATTAATTTGTTTAAGGTTATATAAGCATTAAATAAATGAAGACTTAAACGGACAAATTAGGAAGATTAGAAAAAGTACACATGGACTTGTATAAACAAAAATTATTTTGGGACAAATGAATTTTGCTAAAACAACAATTAGTTTGGGAAGGATGGATTAATACTTACGTAGAGTTCAACCTCTTCCTCTAAATTCCCGTTATTTAAAAAATCTTCTTCATCCAGCAATTCATCTATCCCAAAGAATGAATCCAAAATACATATCATACATAATCAACATCGGAGAAAATCTTTTACATAAAGTTGCCTCGGAAAAAGGCTAAGAGACACTCCCTCCGTTTCCAAAAGAAAGTCACAGTTTGACTTCACGATTATTAAGGAAATAAATTGACTTTACTGTAGAAAACACTGTTTATACACTGTTTGGCACTGTTTCGCACTGTTTGGATGTAGATTTCTTTGCCAAATAAGGAAATAAAGGAAGTGTGACTTTGTTTTTGAAACATCTCAAAAAGGAAAGTGTGAGTTTCTTTTAGAAACGGAGGGAGTATTAACTATAATTGCAACTACTGAGACAATAGATGATATGCCTATGAAGTTACGCATCTGAACTCACTACATGTGTAACTATTACCAATTTACAATATGTTTTACTTTCACAAAGAACTGTTTCTTTCATCTGAAATGTTAGTAAAATTATATGCAAATGGAACCACACCTTTACTTGTGGAATACATACTTACAGTAAACGCTCTTGAAGCCCTTCATGAATATTAAACTAAGGAAAGTAGAGAAATGAAACACTAGAAAACATAACTTGTTCTGGGAGAGACTTTTCCCATTACAAAGCTCTTGAAGCCTAACGTGTTCATATTGATTATATCAATATAGCACTACTGACTAAGTAAGTTTCCATACATACTTGTGAGCTTGTCTCCAATTTTTAATGGCATGTTTCTATATGTATGTTGTTTCACCGTTTACCTATTTCTTGTGCATCATAGCATGCCCACTGGAAGTACAAAAGAACTGCATTCCCGACCCCCCAGCATAAATGTATATCTTTAGTGACTGTCATTGTTATCTTGTTTTGTTGACTTATTTTCAAGGCGCATGGCATTACAATGCTTATTTCTGAAGACCGGTTCCAAAAGTGCCACGATTACTCAAGCTATGCTCATTCAATTCACTTCGTATGTGAGGTTTTTGTTTAGGGATTTTGGAGCAATTTTTTTAACTTGGTGACATAGGGTATGTTTAGGAGTTTGGGGGGAGGGAGGGAAAGGCTTTGAAGGTATGCTGTTGGAGGGGAAAGAGAGGGGAAGTTGAGGAAACCCTTCATTGTATTTGGGAGTGATAAATTTGGAAAACGAGAGTGTTTGAATGAATTATAATTAAATCACTTCGAGATATGATGAATTCAAATAATTGAATTGATATTCATTTTATATTGAGGTTAAATTATGATTTCTTTAATTATGCTTCAAAACCCTCCAAATTGGGGAACTTAACAATTGAGCATTTAGAGGGTTTTGGAGAAAAGTCCTCCAAAACCATCCCCTTCAATTTTTTAAACTCCCAAACATGAAAAGGAGGGTCATAAACTCCCATCAACTTTCCCCTCCCCTCCAAAATCAAACTCCCAAACATACTCTTAGAGTCTCCATACGCTTCAATTTGAGGGGATTTGAGAGGAAGTGCAAATATAACTATACTAAACTCCAGCAGATTTTGAACCAAAAGCACTATACCAAGGCATTAAAAAAGGAAATTAGGCAAGTGATTGTACAATAGACCTTATACCTTCGCAGAATCTTTATGTAATATTACAGCTTCAGATGACCAACAAATTATTATATGAAAGCAGTATACACGTCTATTCCTTTTTAAAAACATTTGTGGGAGGCAGAACCGAGTTATGTCCTTAACTACCACTAGATGAAAAAACAGAGTATCCTTCAATGGCAATTGACCATAAAAAATTGCATGTGTGCCATTTTAAATTCACTTCTTCATGACTAGAGCTCCATTACTCACTACTCTTCATACTTAGTATTATCATGGGCGGATCCAGACATTAAAGTTGGACTGGGCTGAAGGGTAATTATACTAGCCTTACATATTATGATCAAGTTTACATTAAAAAATTTGAAAAAAAAACAATTTTGGGTTGAGGTGAACCTAGGTGAATTTGGGTCAATAGTTTGATTCACTGCGTTTGGGGACTCATTCATATTATTAAACCAAGCCGATTGAAGTGATTACCTTGATTCCATTTTCAATTTTCATATCCCCAATTTTGGGGAATCGGGGTGAATGACTTAATATTATGGAAATGAGGTCAATGTGGTCAACTAAAACTCACCTAGGTAGAGCTAATACGATCAAAAGTAAAGCCAATTTCTCATTACCTTTTCCCCCTCAAAATTTGGGGGAAAGGCTAATCAAAATAATGCACACCAAAAATAATATTAATATTAATGAATTCATCAAAATGATGGATGAAAGGGAGAATCTATATTATAAACTTACCGTCTTCAAACTCCTCAATGAGAAGGTCGTCTTCTTCTTCATTCGGAAACACTTCTTCAGAGATGGAAGGCTTGAGAATTGGCTCAGACTTGGTGGTTCTCTTCTTCGCACTTACTGTGAGGGGTAGATAGGGAGCATAGGTACATAGACGGGGGCAAAACGGGGGCAACAAGTGATGTGTACGGAAGCGGAATGAAAGGTCATAGCTATGGCGGCAAACATTCCGGCTAACCCTGCCACTGCCACTAACCCTGATTTGTGTGTAGACGAATGAGTCTGGAACCGAACCAATCCATTTCGCTCTGAAACGGAACCCTGTAAATGAGTTCATCTCTTATGGCAGCTAATCAGTTATGCTGGTTACAGGAAACCGTTTTCCGTCCGTCAATACTTGTATGATACAAGAACAACAATTGTCGTTTTAAAATGTTTGAATCTCTAACCAGTCCATACGCACGAAATAAAGCATTTGTAGAATTCATCATTTTTACACACGATTTAATTAAATATTAAAATAAAAATACTTTGTAGAATTCATCATTTTTGAAAAATAAGAGTACAATAAGTTAATACCATAAAGTATAAGCTCATCAAATACATATTCAATAAAGAGTATATTAGGAAAAATCAATTGACATCATTCATTAGAATTTACTACTTATAAATTTTCATGATTAAATTAAATTTAAAATTAAATACTATTCTGAAAAAGTGAGAACAATAGGTGAGTGACGTGAAGTTTAAGTGAGAAGAATAATTATTACAATTAATGAATAGTATTAGTTGAAAAAGAAGTTGTTAGTTGCTACTCATTAGTTAAATTAGAACTAAGATATGAGAGAGAAAACTATTCTGCTAAATACTCAATCAGTTTCTCTTACGCCTAAAAGAACTATATATAACAGAACATTGTCCCACTCAATCAATTGTTAGTCGGATTAGCTTATACCTAAAAACACTACATAGGAGAGAGAAAATTATCTCGCTTCATTCCCTCGCTCAACCGTTAGCAACTTATCTTCTAATTGTGAAAGTAATAAACAGGCTTGACCAGACTGGTAGCCCTGACTGTATATATATATATATATATATATATATATATATATATATATAATGAAATAAGTGTTCAAATACAATTAGGATATTGCCTAGTAATTAATAACAATCAATACTACACTATTACACCCCCTCAATCTATGCAGGAGGAACTACGCGTAGATTGTCTCGAAGAAATAGAAATTGTTGAGGTGCCAAACTTTTGGTGAAAATATCAGCTAACTGAAACTTTGTAGGAACATACTGCACCAATAGATCACCATGAGCCACATGCTCTCGAACAAAATGATAATCAATATCAATATGCTTACTGCGAGCATGCTGAATAGGATTAGCTGATAAATAAGATGCAGAAATATTATCACACAGAAGCCGAACCGGTCGATGCAGAGGAAATCCAAGCTCAAACAGAATAGACCGAACGTGTAATGTGTCCTGTACAGTATATGCAATAGCGCGATACTCAGCTTCTGTAGAGGATCTCGAGACAGTGGGTTGCTTCTTGGAGCGCCAAGAGACCAAACTAGGACCCAGAAAAACAGCATAGCCAGAGGTGGAGCGGCTACTATCAGGGCAACCAGCCCAATCAGCATCAGAGTACGCAATAACAGATAGTGGACGTTCTGCCTGCTGAAGATGAAGTCCATGCGTGAGAGTACCTATGAGATACCTGAAAATCCTTTTGACAGCCAACATATGTGAAGTACGAGGAGCATGCATAAAATTAAGACACCAAATGAACAGCATATGTAATATCAGGTCTAGTCATAGTCAAATACTGCAATGCACCTACCATGCTACGGTACTCTGTGGGATCAGCAATTAACTCACCATCAGTGAGAGACAACTTAGTTCTATTAGCAAGTGGCGTGCGAACAGATTTAAGAGTGTGAAGATGAAAACGAGTTAAGAGATCCGACACATATTTGGCTTGAGAGAGAAATAAACCAGTGGAATTACGCACAGCCTGAACCCCCAAGAAAAAGTGCAGATTACCGAGATCTTTCATGGCAAAACATTTACCCGGTGACTGATAAAAGATGAAGAATTCCCAGTAACAATTATATCATCCACATAGAGAAGCAAATAAATAATATGGTTGCCAGGACGAAATATGAAGAGAGAATTATCTGCACGGCTACAAATAAAACCATGACTCAAGAGAAAACTACTGAAACGATAAAACCATGCCCGGGGAGCTTGTTTAAGACCATAAATGGCCTTGCGCAAGCGAAAAATATGATTAGGAAACTGGGGATGAGTAAACCCGGGTGGCTGACGCATGTAAACTTCTTCAGTCAGATTACCATGTAAAAATGCATTTTTAACATCCAACTGTCGAATAGACCAATTGAAAGAAACAGCTATAGTAAGAACAATGCGAACAGTGGTGGGTTTAACAACAGGACTAAAAGTTTCAGAAAAGTCAACCCCAGCCTGCTGCTTAAACCCTTGAGCAACCAGACGTGCTTTATGTCGTTCAATAGATCCATCAGATCGATATTTAGTTTTATAAATCCATTTAGACCCAACCACATTTTTACTAGAATCAAATGGTACTAATTCCCACGATTTTAGCAATAAGTGCATTAAATTCTTCAGCCATAGCAGCTCTCCATTTAAGATCTTTATTAGCCACAGAAAAACAAGTAGGGTCAGGAACCAAAACCTGAGTGTTTAAATTAAAAATCGTTTTTGGTTTAAAAATTCCTGACTTGGAGTGTGTTTGCATGGGATGAACATTTGGGACCAAGGACGGAGGAGACACCGATACCGTGCCGTTATCATCGCTGCCAGACGGCGAACTATCCGTCACGGCAGAACTCACCGGTGAGCTGGGAACAACCGGAGAGGCTGGCCCAGGCGATGATGTTCTGCTGGTGGTATTCGGCGTAGCAGTTGAGGAAAATTGGTAAACGACATGGCTCTCGGGGGACGTATGCCGAGAAATCGGAGATGTAGACGGAAGATCCGGGGGCTGTCCAGTAGAAGTGGAAGATAATGGAGATGTCATGGAGAAAGTAGGAGAACATGGTTGCATTGTGGAAGACTCGGACGACACTTGGGATACCAGTTGAGTATATGGAAAAATGTTTTCATGAAACTTGACATGACGACTAACATAAATTTTACCTGTCCGGGGATCAAGACAACGATAGCCTTTATATTCAGACGCATATCCTAGAAAAACACACTGAGTAGAACGTGGGGAAAGCTTATTTGTGGATGTGGCAGTAAAATTAGGGTAACAAGCACATCCAAACACACGCATAAAAGAGAAGTCTGGGGTCCGGTGGAATAATTTTTGGTAAGGGGAAAAACTAGTAAATTTTGTAGAAGGTAGGCGATTAATAATAAAAGTAGCAGTCAGAAGAGCCTCAACCCAAAAAATAGCTGGCAGACCAGCATCAATCAGCATAGTTCTAGCTAACTCAAGGAGATGTCTATGTTTGCGTTCAGCTAAACCATTCTGTTAAGGAGTGTCTGGGCAGGATTTTTGAAAAAGAATTCCATGATCATTAAAAAAAGACCGCATACTTAAATTATCAAATTCACCCCCTCCATCACTTTGAAAAATTTTAATTTTATGATCCAATAAATTTTCCACCAGGCGCTTGAAAGATTGAAAATGTGTAAAGACTTCACTTTTACGACGCATCGGAAAAATCCAAGTAAAACGAGAATAATAATCAATAAATGAAACATAATACTTGAAACCAGAAGATGAAAGCACAGGAGATTGCCACACATCAGAATGAATTAAAAATAAAGGGTAATCAATCATAATGAGAGACTTCTTGAAAGGGTAATCGTTGAGATTTACCCAAACGACACGAAATACAATCATGATTAAATGAAGAAAGACTACTAAGCTGACCAGACTTCCTAAGACCATCTAAAACTCTAGAGCCACAGTGTCCCAACCGGCGATGCCAAAGTGGTCCAAGTGTTGCACTAGAGAACAAAGCCAACGGTGGTGATGGAGAAAAACGAATGGGATAAAGATTGCCACTACTGGAAGCCCGAAGAAGATCCGCCCCCGTGAGTTTGTCCTTAATCAAAACAGAGTTTTTGTCAAAAATTACCATGCAATTATTATCAGAACACAGCTTTTGAATAGAAAGCAGATTATATTTAATATTAGGAACATGAAAAACAGATCGTAAATGGAGAGGCTTAGGTAAAGATTTAATAGAAATATCACCAATATTTTTAATGGGTAAATTAGTTCCATTAGCTACAGTAACAGCAAGTGGTCCAGAATAAATAGATTTATTAGCTAAAATACCTTCCTGAGAGGTCATATGCGCAGATGCACCGTGTTAGTCCCTGTTTCTGTAACAGCAATGAATAATCGATCTAACAAGGAAGATTAAACGTAAAGATGAACACAGAATGAATCACCGTAAAACCTTCTTTGATAAACCGTGGAACGTACAGCAGAATGATATAAGCGTAAGGCTATGAATAATAAGTACGACGTTCAACCTTTTCCTAAACCTCGGCTCTCTTTTTATAGGCGAGGTTTAGGTTAGGCGTACCAGGCTTTTGGCCTGTTTAAATGGGCCTAACACTTGGCCTGATTTCTATCTAATTTATGCACTATTTAAATACAATATAAAGCTAATCTATGACCAACTTGATTCACAATAAAATATCTCCAACAATCTCCCCCTTTGTGATCAAGTGCCATTCTCTTATTGCTTCTGTGATTTGAAGTAGTGCTTCCTCAAACCAAGTGCATGTTCATACTGCCTCAGCATATTTCTCTTTTCGAGGCGATCGTCAATGGCCTTTAAAATTTTCTCTACAGTAGAGTGTTCCTTTTGAACGTAAGACGATGCCTCTTGAAGATTTTCTTCCAGCTTTGCCTTCATCTGTAGAATCTGCTCTCTGATTATCTTCAGTGTTCCGTCGCAGTACTTCTCGATTTCACTGACTACCATCAGACGCTTTTCGTTCTTGTGGTTCAGATAGGTGACTGCTGGCGGTGCGAAGAAGATGTGGTAGGCTGGGAAATCTTCAATTTCTGGACCATACAATTTTGGCTTTGTCAGATTTGTCTTCTTCAGATTGCATTCAATAGCCATCTGTAGGTCATGTGAAGAATGTACTCGGATTTGTCTGAGCATGAATCTCTTGATAGCTGCGAGGCCTTCACTGTATACTATGCTCTGTCTGACTGGAAGGTATCTGTAGGCCATGAGCATTTGGTAGATGTCATCCGGTTTCAGCATGATGAAGTCGTTCTCTTGACAAGTAAATTCGCTCCCATCGGTGCGTTGAAGTATGTAAGTGTAGAATGTTACTCCATGGTAGTCTTCAGCCTTCACTTGCAGAATTTGATGAATCGGGAGAATATTCGACTTCAGATCTTGTTCCATCAGTTCTCTCTGTGTACCGGTTGACCTTTGAAGCAACATATGCAGATGACCTCCAGCCTGCTTTCCTTTCAAGTGAGTAAGGCCTCTTAGCTTCAGTTCGTTCAGTGGCTTGACTTTGTCTGGTTTACGCCAGATATGCTTTCTGATTTCTTCTTGGAAGGGGGCTTTGATGCGAACGTTGTCCCAGGGTTTTTCTGTCTTGGGAAGTCTTCCCGCTGATTGTCTTACGACCGATTCAAGAGCTTTCTGGGATTCCTTGTAGTTCTCCCCTTCCTTGCGTTCATCGTCCTCAAGTCTAATGATATCTTCAGAGCATTTGTTAATAAGCTCTCTTAGCCACTAGTTTCTTTGCATGTCCTCTTGTTCAGCCTCATTCCGGAGATCATCCCATTTTGTCCATTGTCTCGGCCATTTGTCGTATATCACCGCCTCCTCCAGTGCATCATGGATGTCTTTGCCTGGGGGGATGTATGGAACTCTTTGCTGCTTTTGAGGCGGTGATTGTTCCTTGGTAGCTCTACCGAGTTCACTTGGATTGCCCGTTGACATCAGCTTAGAACTAGGTTCCAACTGATGGCCTGATGTGAAGGATGTACCAGTGGTAGCATCATCAGGACTTCCATCCCCTCCTCGAACAGTATCTCTGGGAGATATGCCTCGGGATGTTTTGTCTAGCTCGACCACGCTAGAGAGATAGGCTTGGTTTTGGCAAGGGGATGGTGGTGGTTGGTTGATGATAGTCTCAGGTTGTTCGGTTTGGGGGCTATGAGTGGTAGAGGCACCTTGCTCGAGTATCCGTGCCCTCTTGTTCTCCCCCTCATGAGGTTCCGGATCATCGGGATCCTCATGTGAACGTTTGCGACCACGGGGACTTTCACGGCAGGTGCCCTTGGTGTCCGGATTAGCGAGAAGGGCAGTAAGAACGCCTTGCTGGTAGGGAGTGAGGTCAGTGTGGGGTATGTTTAGGAGATGATCCAGCAAGATCGATTCCAGGACTTCGAAGGGTTGGGATAGAAGTTCGGTGGGAGGTGTGGTCGGGTGTGGGGATGATACTTGTTCTGTATCATGGGTTCCCCGAGAAGAGATAGGGCTATGGACTTTGGTGGAGGTGGCGGATATGACTGGAGAGGTTTGAGATTTGGTGTGAGAAGGTGATGGGTGTGGTTCAGGTTGGCTGTGTTCACTATGCACTGCCGGGGTGGTCTTGGATTCTTGTGCCCAAGCGGTAAATGCTTGTTGCACCCATGGCTTAATGGTGGAATCCAAGAAACGGTGCATAAGAACGGTGACGTCTTCGGTAGTGAGGTGTTCAGTTACAGGGGTTGTAACTGTTGTCACAGCATCAGTGAAGAGAGCTGATGTGTGGCCTGCATTCAATGATGGAGTCATTGTGGGCGTAGCAGGGCTTCCGACCGTCATCGTTGGTACTCTGGTCGTTGCTTCCAGGGTGCGTGCACCTGTATGTGCGGTGAATAGTGTAGGTGTCCTAGAAAAATTAGAAAATGTAGGGAGTGTGACACCTAGACTCGATGTGCTCAAGGAAGTGGTGGAGACCTCGGGCTGTTGGCCACTAGTTCGCTCGACTGGTTCGGAGGGAACCAGAGAGGTGGGTGAGTCCCGCTGTTTTGAAACAATAGCCTGTTGGGAGGCTATCGAGTGGCTGGGAGAAGGCTGTGCTTCCGCAGTTGAGCCAGATGTTGCGACTTCTACCCGGGAACCGAAAAGATCGGCTCCTGCACTTAAAGATTCAGCTCGGCTTATATTAATGAAGGGTTGACAATCAGCGAAGATATGCATTTCGTCCTCGTCTACAAGGTGTCTTTTGACGAGGCGTCGCTTCTTGGAGTTGAGTGACTGTGGAGCATCATTTTTCGCTTTGATGCGCTGCTCCCTGATGATGCCAGTAGCACTTTCTATTTTGTGACTGGCCACCGTGGTTTTGATGACGAGCTCTTTGGGGCGTGTAGCAATAATGGGAGCTGCATCCTCAGCGGTGATTTTCTTCGGAAGAGATTCAATAGGCAGCTTACCCTTTTTGATGAGAGCGAAAGTGTGGTCCACATCGTCAACATCATCGTCATCATCATCATCATCATCGTTGTCACTTCTGGCCACGTTATCGGAAGCCTCGTCGTCAGCCTCTTTGTTGGCCGAGCTGAGCGAGTCATCAGCAGATTCCTCAGCGTTCGTCGGTTTGCCCTCAGTTGTCCGAGTCCTCTCGAGAGATTCATCGGACTCTCCTTCATCGGGCCGACGTGCCACTGGCTTTTGTGGCTTTGGGGCGCTCTTGGGACCCTTACTTACTCTCGGTTTAGTCCCCTGGGTAGGTCCAGATGGGTTTTTCTGAATCATAGGGACTGTTCTCTCAAGGTTTTCCTTGTATGCGATGATGATTGGATTTGACTGATTTGCCAGGTTGAGCAGAGCATCCGGAATCCGCAGTCCCTGAGCTGCTTTCTTATCAGCTTTGAAGTATTGGAGCTTTGGAGCTATGAAGTGTGGTTCATCAATACGTCTGGGAATGGATGTGTTTGCGGTCATGCAGTCAAGGATGATCAGCCCCAACCACCTGGCGTATGGAATGGTGCCTGACCTGTTTTCTCTTTGGCTTTTACAAGGTCCATCAGCTCTGAGAAGAAGAGCTGAGCCATGTCATACTTCTTGTTATATGCGATGCCGTGGAAGACGCAGAGTATTTGCTTGTTGCATTTGTCCAGTCCGGCATGCTTTGGGGAGAGGCACTTGTTGACTAGCCCGAATAGGCTCTTCCAGGGACGATAAAGGTATGCTCCATTGAAATTTGACAGTTTTGGTAGTAGAGAGTCATAACCCAGAGCCGCGACCTCTTTGAGAAGATCCGGAATAGAAGGAAGAGGATCATAGCTGTCATGTTCGGGGAGCGCCAGTGTAGAGCGTAGAGTTGCTGGAGTCAGAACAATCCTCATGTTGTTGAGCTTTGTGAGGATTTTAGTGCGGTCTTTTGTGGACTCGGTGCCCATATGTCCCCATACTTGTTGGAGGTAGATTTCTGGCACCGACTTTGATTTGTGGAAGGCGGTCCAGAGATAGTGGCGCTTCAGAATCCCGGGGATGACTGGATCATGACACTTGAAAATAGTCAGATCCAGCTGGAAGTTGTTGTCCAGCACCTTGACCCACCTATCTTGTGGGTAGATGGCGTCGTCAATGTTATGTCTCTTTTGTGTACCTGCCATTATGAGCTGTGGAAAAACATGGGTCAGTGCAAAAGTTCATTTTTATTTTTTGGTTTCCTGAAATTAGATGAACTGTTGTTTGGTTTGGTTTTGAAAAGTGGAGTGCAGGTGGTGGTTAAAATCGGCTAAGGCAAAAGCTCGAAAACCGTATCTCGAGGTTTAAATCTCGAGATCTCAATCTCGAGTTTTAAATCTCGAGATCTCAATCTCGAGTTTTAAATCTCGAGATCTCAATCTCG
Organism: Cuscuta europaea; assembly: GCA_945859875.1. Lineage (NCBI taxonomy): Eukaryota > Viridiplantae > Streptophyta > Magnoliopsida > Solanales > Convolvulaceae > Cuscuta > Cuscuta europaea. The sequence continues at coordinate 40,424,804 of CAMAPE010000038.1, forward strand.
AGTTTTAAATCTCGAGATCTCAATCTCGAGTTTTAAATCTCGAGATCTCATTCTCGAGTTTTAAATCTCGAGATCTCAATCTCGAGTTTTAAATCTCGAGATCTCAATCTCAAGTTTTAAATCTCGAGATCTCAATCTCGAGTTTTAAATCTCGAGATCTCAATCTCGAGTTTTAAATCTCGAGATCTCAATCTCGAGTTTTAAATCTCGAGATCTCAATCTCGAGTTTTAAATCTCGAGATCTCAATCTCGAGTTTTAAATCTCGAGATTTCAATCTCGATTTTTAAATCTCGAGATCTCAATCTCGAGTTTTAAATTGCAGGCCTAGGAAGAAATTCAGGCCTAGGAAGAAATTCAGTTCTCCCATCATGCTCATCTCGAACTTGGTTTTCATCAGTTTCTCAAAGTGTTTGCACAGACGTGGATTAGAGGAGGCGAAGATAATGTCATCAACATAGATCTGAATCAGGATGATGTCAGACTTCTGTCGCTTGATGAAAAGTGTGGTATCAATCTTCCCTTTTGAGAAACCTGAATCAACCAGAAATTCGGTTAAGGCATCATACCAAGCTCTTGGTGCCTGTTTTAACCCATACAGAGCTTTCTTCAGCTTGTACACATGGTCGGGATATCTGGGATCTATGAATCCTTCGGGCTGAGCGACATAGACTTCTTCTTCCAAGACTCCATTCAGAAAGGCAGTCTTGACGTCCATTTGAAAGACAGTAAAGTTCTTGTGGGCTGCGTACGCAAGAAAAAGGCGGATTGCTTCAATTCTTGCTACGGGTGCAAATGTTTCATCATAGTCTATGCCCTCTTGCTGATTATATCCTTTAGCGACCAGTCGTGCCTTGTTCCTTATCACTATGCCTTCTTCGTCCTTCTTGTTCTTGAACACCCATTTTGTGCCAATGATGGTTTTCTGAGGGGGTTTAGGCACGAGTGTCCATACATCTAGTCTGTCAAATTGATTGAGCTCATCTTGCATGGCAATCACCCAATCTGGATCAGCGAGTGCCTCTGAGACTTTGGACGGTTCATTCTTGCTTAGAAAGCATGCATAGTGACATTCATTTGTTGTTGCTGATCTCGTTCGCACACCTTGACTTGGATCACCTATTATCTGTTCAACAGGATGTGCTCTTGTCCACTTCCTCTCATGAGCTAGAGGAGTGGGAGTAATTATTGGTTGATCTGAGTCCTGATATGAGTTTGAAGGCTCTGGGGCAACTGTGGGGTGTAGTGGAGATGATTCCGGACTTATGGCAAAGCCGTGATCATCCACACCTCTGGGATTGGTTTGAGGAGTTGAGGGTGTGGATGGTACGTCATCTGGTCCTGTGAGGAGCGGAATCTCTGCTGTTGGGGTTGATGTTGACTCTGGAGTGTATGCAGGAGGTGGAGATTGTGAGTTCTCGTAAAAGTTTCTGAAGAGAGAGTCGAGAATCACATCGTCGTGTTCGGTGTTTGGTTCAGCTTTATCAGAAGTTACTGGTACACCAGTGGATGGATCGGTCTGGAGATGTTCAATAGCAAAGTCTGCCATTTCATAGAATGTAACATTTACACTCTCGATGACAGTCCGCTTGTCTCTGAGATAGACTCTGTAAGCTTTGGATTGCAGTGAGTAGCCAATGAACACGCCTTCTCTGGCTTTGGGATCCAGCTTACTTCTCTCTGTCCGATCATTGAGTATGAAGCACTTGCAGCCAAAAACCTTGAGGAAAGATATATCAGGAGTTTTGTTGAATAAGATCTCATATGGAGTCTTGTCGAAGCGCTTGTGGATGAAGGTTCTGTTCTGAGTGAAACACGCGGTATTGATTGCCTCTGCCCACATGAAGTGAGGCAGTCTTGATTGGATTAACATGGTGCGTGTTGCTTCAACAAGGATTCTGTTCTTTCTCTCAACAACTCCGTTCTGCTGGGGAGTTTTAGCTGCTGCAAATTGCTGAGTGATACCGAGTGATTCATAGAACTCAGTGAGAGTCTGATTTTTGAACTCGGTACCATTGTCAGTTCTGACAATTCGAACACTGTGCTGTAGCAGTTTCTGGATCGTTCTGATAAAGGTCATAATGTTTTCCGCAGCTTCGTCTTTTGATCGGAGAAATTTTGTCCATGTATACCTAGAGAAGTCATCAACGATCACCAGAGTGTATTTGCGACCGTTGATGCTTTGTACTCTCATAGGTCCACACAGATCCATGTGTATTAGCTGCAACTGATGAGTAGATGAAGGTTCAGATTTTGACTTGTGGGAGCTTCGCGTCATTTTGCCCATTTTGCAGGCACTACAATGATTTTCAGCGGAAGACTTTAGCAGAGGAAGCCCCTTGACAAGTTTCTTGGAGGACAAAGTTGATAGATGTTTGAAGTTCAGATGGGAGAGACGTCTGTGCCATAGGTTGTTCTGTTCAGTTGAGGCTTTGGACAGCAGACAGATGGAAGTGGTGGATTGGACGCTTTTCAGATCAATAGTGTACAGGTTTGATGTTCTGTAACACGTTAATAATGTATTCCCTGTGCTGTCAAGAACACAGCATTGTTTTGCAAAGAACCTTACTTCCATCCCGCTGTCACAGAATTGTCCAATGCTCAGTAAGTTGTGTTTGAGCCCTTTGACGAATGACACATCTTTTATTGTGACGCTGGCAAAGATGACGTCCCCATACCCAAGGATAGGAGATGAGGCGTCATTCCCGAATCTGACATTTCCTCCGTAGCAGTTGGTGTAGTTGCTCAAAAGGTGCTTTATTCCGGTCATGTGGGTTGAGCATCCTGAGTCCAAGTGCCACACATGACCGTCCTGCAAAACAATCAAATAGGATTAGGTACCCAACTTGGAGTGGGTCCTTCCTTATTATCAAGAAACACCTTTTTAAATCTTGCTTTGAGCAGTGATCCAAGGTCAGCTGCTCTTTCAACAAAAGATCTATCTTCGATGGGCTTTCCAATTGCCAGATCTGCTTTTGCAGTGTGTCTGGTTTTTGGAGTCCACCTAGCACTTTCCATTTTGGTGGGTCTGATGTTGTGAACCCACCTTTCCATTTTAGTCCGTGTGGGTCTAAGTTTGGGGACCCACCTTTCAGTTGCAGTTATGATGGGTCTTCGATTTGGACCCCACCTATCAGTTTCAGTTATGATGGGTCTACGATTGGGAACCCACCTTTCAGTTTTAGTTTGGATGGGTCTTCGTTTGGGGACCCACCTATTCGATTCAGGTTTGGTAGGTCTCATCTTGGGGACCCACCTTTCCGTTTCAGCTTTGACGGGTCTTATCTTGGGGACCCATCTTTTCGTTTTAGGTTCAGGAGGAGAGTAGACAGGTGCTTTGTGATTGAACGGTTGTTTCTTGAGTTTGGTTTTAAAAATCTCCTCCTTAGAAAGCCGATTAACATGTTTCCTAGAATGAACTCTAAGGGCATATTTCATATCTGGAATACAAAACGTTCCCTTAGAAGTTCCTTTCTTGGTTTCTTTTTCAGTTTTAAACTTTCTGGAAGGCTTAGATTTAACAACATTCATATCACATTCATAATTATGGGGATCTGGAACAGAATAACCATAAGCAACACTTGTATTATAAATAGAACTTTGTCTAGAAGATGTCTCAGAAATATTCAGCTTGGGACTCAAGACTGAACTGTTAGAAGTTTGCTTTGTAGAGACAGAATTACAATTAACTTTTGAGTAAAATATTGAACTAGATCTAGGGCTGGCACTTTTCTCAAAAACTTTCTTTTTGCCATCTGCGATCTCCTTCCTCTTTTTCCTCCACTCATTCTTCTCTTCTCCTTCCTTATTCACTTCATTCCCTGTAAACAAAGGAGAAGAGAGATGAGTGGACGAACCTTTAAAAGCATTGTTTTTCTCATGTGAGGTGTGTGAGCTGTCAGGCTTGGTCGTAGAAGGGTCTGTTTTAGCATGAAACTGCTCACTCAAATCATTAAATTTTTGAAGAAGTTCCTGCCAGTTGCGCTCAAAACCTTTCTTTTCAGTTTCAAATCTCTCTCTCTCGTTATCAAGAGTTTTCTGTAGGTTTTTGAGCTTTTGAGCCATGGGAAAAATACACGGTTCCTCACCAGTTTTAGCAATACCTACTCTTGGGGGAGGGTCTAGAGGGTGTCCTATGTGAGGAATATCTTTAGCATAAGGGTCAAGGCATTCACTAAAGCAGGAAGTAGGTTTTTCTTCTGAAAGTTGTTTTTCATTTACAGAGGGATAATCACAAGAAATCGCAGGTTTTGGTTTCTTTCTCTTTTCTTCTTCTGCTTCAGCATAGTCTTCATCACTTCGAAAATACATTTTCTCGCCAAACCCTAGTCCCATGTAATCTTTGTTATAGAATTGAAGACAGTTAACTTTCTTAAGATTACGTGGGTTGGTCATCCTTTTGTTTGTTGTTAAGCAGAAAAACAGTTTGTTCAGATTGACCTCTTCTAGCAGCTAGATCTTCTAGTTCTTTTACTTTATTTAAAAGCGTTCTTCTTTTGTTATGCAAAAAATCGCATTCAGCCTTTGCTGTGCTTTTTTCCCGTTCACTGTCCTCAAATTTCTTAGTTAATTCAGCTATCTTCAGTTCAAAGCTTTCAAATTCTGAGGACACCTTTTTGACTTGATCTTTTGCAATTTCAAGTTGAATACTTAAGGAAGACTTTTGGTCTAGATTCTGTTTCAGAACTCTATGATTATTGTCTACTCTCTCCTTTAGTTCTTTGATTAGATTGTCCTTTTCAAGTAAGGACTGCATTTGATTATTTAAAGAAGTATGTGAGGTACTTACAGAGCTTGTTGAGCACTTGCTTTCGGGGATCGCAGCATCACCCTTTATTTCATCTCCTTCCACACGTGCCATAAGGGCATAGTTGTCTTCCTCCTCCTCCTCCTCAGAAGAATCTTCTGCCCAGTTCTCATTCTCAGCAATCATGGCAGAGGTTTCTTCTTCTTTCTGCACCATCAGCATTTTCTGCTTATTCCACAGCATCTTCTGCTTGTAGAAGTTAACATCTTTCTTCTTTGGGAGGCGGCAGTCTTTGATCACATGTCCAGGCTTGCCGCAATTATAGCATTTAGGAGCTTCTTCTGCTGATGATGCCTTACTAGAAGATCCTTGATCATGGTTCTTCTGCTTGTAGTTTGAGGAGGAAGTTCTTAGCTTGTTGGAGGAGGTGTTCTTCTTAGCAAATCTTTTGGCCAGCAGTGCCATCTTCTTCTGTAAGTCTGCTAGCTCAGCCTCTAGATCAGATTTGTCATCATCACTCTCATCATCATCTGATTCAACCACCACCTTCTTCTTTTTCTTCTTTAGTGAAGTGGTTGTCCTTCTTGGCTGAGCCTCCATTACTAGAGCTAAGGGGTTTGTGGTGTGATGATCCTCAGCACAGGCAACCTCGTTGACGAATTGCTTCAGATGTTCATAGAGTGTGCAGAGGTCAATTTCGTCCAAATCTATCCGAGATCTGACATCCTTCACTGTCTTTTCCCATGCAGGATGCAGGCTGGATAAGAATCTAATATTCAGTTCCAGATTGGACCTGAATACTTTGATCTTTCTGAGTTCATTTACCAGTTGAACAAGTCTGTTATAAGTCTCATTCAATGGTTCTCCTGGACCTGCTTTGAAGGAGTCATAAGCGATGAGAATCGTAGTCTTCTTTGTCTTGAGGCTGATGCTTGTGCCTTGTAGCAGCTTCTCTATTTCATCCCACATTTCCTTAGCTGTCTGCATGCTATCAATGAGAACATAAACTTTATTTGGTATTGCTTGAAGGAGGTAAGCTTTGGCCATAAGGTCACCACGAAGTCTGAGCTTGTCAGCTTCTGTGTATTCAGATGGCACTTTTCTCCTTATTTCTGAAAAATAGGAGGATTATTTTCTGGATCTCCACCAACTAAAATCAAGAGTTCAGCTGGTCCTTCAAGCAAAGATTCGAGCATCGCAACAGAGTTCTCTTTGTGCTCGAGGAAATTTAGAAATTTGTTCCTCCACATTTGATATTCTCCCTTCCTGAGGCTAGGAGGGGTACTGCTGTTCCCTTGTGCATTGTATTCTGAACCCATTGATGTACTAAACTGACCGTTCGAGAAAATTGATCAAAAGATTTTCAGAGGCAGAAAGTCGAAAAATCAGATGTCGAGATCTGAATTTCGAAATCTCAGATTTCGATAAAGGAGGCCCGGTATCGAGATTTTGGCTCGAGACTAAGGATCTCGAGATTAGGGATCTCGAGATTTCAAATTTCGAGATGCTGATCTCGAGATTTGAAATGTCGAGAAGTTAATCACTCGAAATCTTAATCTGATAAGTCAAATGTCGAGACCAGATGTCGAATCCTTTTCTCGAAATCAAGATCTCGAAATCCTAGATGTCGAAATCCTCAATGTCAAAATCCTGCAACCTGTAAAAATCAGATAAACAAAATCTGAAGGTAGTTTCCTGTAGAGTTGAATGTCGAGATCTTCGTGTAAAGTTTTCAGCTCGAAAAACGTAGCAGAACCTGTGAAAAAGCAGGATGTCGACAACCCCTACTCGAGATATCTCGAAATCTAAATTTGCGTAAAACACAATCTGAAGTATACCCTTTGATCGCTTTGAAAAGGCGATTCCAAAGGTGTAACTTTTACAATTTTTGAACAAGAAACAAATTTACAGAGCAAAAAATTGACAGAATGAAGTACGTTAACAAAAACAGAGTATTCTGCAGGAGTTCTTCTGATCGGTTCTCGATCGGCTCTGATACCAATTGTTAGTCCCTGTTTCTGTAACAGCAATGAATAATCGATCTAACAAGGAAGATTAAACATAAAGATGAACACAGAATGAATCACCGTAAAACCTTCTTTGATAAACCGTGGAAGCGTACAACAGAATGATATGCGTAACGCTATGAATAATAAGTACGACGTTCAACCTATTCCTAAACCTCGGCTCCCTTTTTATAGGCGAGGTTTAGGTTAGGCATACCAGGCTTTTGGCCTGTTTAAATGGGCCTAACACTTGGCCTGATTTCTATCTAATTTATGCACTATTTAAATACAAGGATTAAATATAAAGCTAATCTATGACCAACTTGATTCACAATTAAATATCTCCAACAAAACACCATTAAACAATTCCTCACAACGGGTGTTATCACTATTGACTACATGAAGTCAAAGGATAACATAGCGGATCCGCTAACCAAGGCATTGGATAGAGAATTGTTGGAGAAGTTGTCACGAGGAATGGGACTAAAGCCCGTGAATTGAAAAGTTCTATAGTGGATACCCAACCTAGTTGGTCCTAGGTTCAAAAGGGACAACTAAATTATAGAGCGAAGGATGGTCACTGTGGGGGTCCCGGACTCCTACCCACTCCTCGTTAAAACAGTGACTCCCGCACGAGGTTAGCAAAAATGTTTGCTTTAATGATTCTAAAATGTTGATCTACTCGATAACATTGGAAGAGTATGCGGGATACTCGTGAAAGAATCACCTATGTGAGAGAGAGAAGAGGGCCGCTTCAAAGGAGAACTGTAAAGGCTCAGTTCTTTAGAAACTCTTGCAGAACCAGGACGGTGACCCATGGCCAAAACGGGCACACCCATGAGAACGGAATAAAGTTGGAAGGTTCTTGTGTAAAGATCAGTCAATGTTTACACGACGGCAGTATAGTTCAAGGACATCGAGTCTACTAGACAACCAGTAAATAAACGTGTCTTTACAACGGAAGGTTCAAAGGATAAAACCTACCTCTCCGTATGCAAGGATCATCCGGTGAACACAACGTGTCCTCCTATCTTCGTGTCTTTTTAAGTCTCAAAAATCAATTTTCATTCATGTGGGGGATTGTTGGAAAAATGTGTTAAAAATTGCATTAAATGGTCATTTTGGGGCAATTATTTGAGTGGGGTCCACTTCCGATTTGGGTCGGGTCAAAGTGGTTTCGGAGTTTCCTTGTTAAGGGCTACAATTCGATATGTGGTACACTCAAAACGGATAACGGGTGAATGAGAAATTGATTCTCGAAGTTCACTCGTTGAAATGAAAAAACTGGGAAAATGGTGAGTTTCTAGTGTGTTTTATCCCACACCGAAAAACTCAAGGGATTTTCACCCCCTTATAAAGGGAAGCCTCTTTTAAGGAGTTAAGATTCCTAGAGGGAAAGGCTCTCTCTTACGCGCAGGGGGGGGGGGTGCCGATCAAATCCCGAAACGGAGAAGAAAAACCGCGACTCGTGTGCGCGGGCGACCTGCGGACACGAATGCCGTCCAAAAATCTATCTCTCAAGGGGTGTTCTGTTGGCTTCGGACAGAAAGCCTCCAAGGGGTGTTCTGTTGGCTTCGGACAGAAACCCTCCAAGGGGTGTTCTGTTGGCTTCGGACAGAACCCCTCCAAGGGGTGTTCTGTTGGGGTCTTCTGTCGCGCATTTCTTCCGTTACAACAATTAACACCCCATTTAACACACAACAAATCCTCCTATAAATAGCTGGAAGGTGCTTTGCAACAAACACACGGTTTGACACAACGCACAATACATTCCTCACGTATTCTTCAGCTAAAAACACCTACAGCTACTCAGAAAATTCCTTCTGTGTTCTTCTTGGTTCTCGTTCGCTGGAACTCTTGTTTGTGTGCTCAAACACTAGTTCGTAGTCATCGTATCCTGGGAAACGATTGTTGCAACGCTCCTAGCACTGTGGGAGACAACAAATACGTTTTAAGGAAATCGTGCGTAGCACGAGCTTTGACTAATTTTGCTTCAACTCCTTTCTTGTTTTTCTCTAGTCATTTTATTTAATTAATTTATTTTAATTAATTTTCTTTATTTTCCGAAACACACCCAACAAGTGTTTCTTTCAAAGGCCATTACATAGTAAGAGATGTGCATTTTTTTGTTCAAATATTCTTCCAGATGCTAGATTGGGAATAATTTGATACACTTTCGTAAGTCTATCTAACTTGCATGTACAAAATTGAAAGACCACAATAATGACCAAATTGAAATTCAAGTATATTTATATTTTTAATGAAATGTGATTTTTTAATATTCTCATTCTTTTTACTTGTAAAGGTGATTTGATTCACCGACAATAATAATTATTATAATAATAATACTAATACTCTCTTGCCGCATAAAATTATTTCCAGTTTAACTTGGATCGGAGTTTAGAGCCCGTTTAGTAATCCTGTTTTTTGGCTTATCACGCTTTTCGATCATTTTTTCATTAAACACGTAAATTTTGATTTCACAATCTGAATTGTGTAATATTAATAAGAAAAAGTAAGACTGGAGTTACTTTTCTGACTCTATTAGCTGAAGCTACCGTAGAGAATCATTTTAGCTATTTTATATAAGTTTTTCTTCATTTTCATAAATCAGCAAAATCAGCCACTCCGGCCATTTCTGCCAGAACTTCATTAATTTCAGCAGAATCAGCCGATTCAGTCGATTTTGGTATTACCAAACGGGCTCTAAGAAAGTGAGAAGAAAGTGGAAAAGTGAGGTTGTGGTTGAGTAAGAAAAAGGTAAATGAATTTTAGCCACACCAACACTCCAAAGATCAATGGGAAGCTTATAATTATGAATAGTGTGAACTTTTATTCGCAAGTTTATTTTCATTTTTCTAAATTCGGTTCGATTTGACTTCTTATTACTGTTGGTAATCTTCTACAATGCTTCTTTCATGGCCCGTTAAATATCAACTACACAATTTTTATTTTATTATTCTACGTGCAAGTCAATTTTGGCCAAATTTTATGGAACGGAGGGAGTATATAAATATAAATAATTTTAAGCATAATTATTGAGGCTGTTAATAAATTATATTTTTATATATTCAATATTGATCTCATATGAAAGACCACAAAATTATGAATTTTGGTATATTTTTTAGAAACATTGGAGCAAAAATGAAAAAGTTATAACACTTTAAATAAATTTAGGTTTTTTTATAACTTGGGCCCACCAACTCCATTTCCTTATTCGGTAGCTTTGAAGTAAAAAGTGGTCACATGTCATTTTCAAAGCAAAAGAAGAATTGTGGAAAGATGGACACATAATTAAGAAAGAATGGCCTCAATATCCCTCCACACTTGCCATAAGAGCATAGTTGTCTTCCTCTTCCTCCTCCTCAGAAGAATCTTCTGCCCAGTTCTCATTTTCAGCAATCATGGCAGAGGTTTCTTCTTCTTTCTGCACCATCAGCATTTTTTGCTTATTCCACAGCATCTTCTGCTTGTAGAAGTTAGCATCTTTCTTCTGTGGGAGGCGGCAGTCTTTGATCACATGTCCAGGCTTGCCGCAATTATAGCATTTAGGAGCTTCTTCTGCTGATGATGCCTTCCTAGAAGATCCTTGATCATGGTTCTTCTGCTTGTAGTTTGAGGAGGAAGTTCTCAGCCTGTTGGAGGATGTGTTCTTAGCAAATCTTTTGGCCAGCAGTGCCATCTTCTTCTGTAAGTCTGCTAGCTCAGCCTCTAGATCAGATTTGTCATCATCACTTTCATCATCATCTGATTCAACCACCACCTTCTTCTTTTTCTTCTTTAGTGAAGTGGTTGTCCTTCTTGGCTGAGCATCCATTACAAGAGCTAAGGGGTTTGTGGTGTGATGATCCTCAGCGCAGGCAACCTCGTTGACGAATTGCTTCAGATGTTCATAGAGTGTGCAGAGGTCAATTTCGTCCAAATCTATCCGAGATCTGACATCCTTCACTGTCTTTTCCCATGCAGGATGTAGGCTAGATAAAAATCTAATATTCAGTTCCAGATTGGACCTGAATACTTTGATCTTTCTGAGTTCATTTACCCGTTGAACAAGTCTGTTGTAAGTCTCATTCAATGGTTCTCCTGGACCTGCTTTGAAGGAGTCATAAGCGATGAGAATCGTAGTCTTCTTTGTTTTGAGGCTGATGCTTGTGCCTTGTAGCAGCTTCTCAATTTCATCCCACATCTCCTTAGCTGTCTGCATGCTATCTATGAGAACATAAACCTCGTTCGGTATTGCTTGAAGGAGGTATGTTTTGGCCATAAGATCACCACGAAGTCTGAGTTTGTCGGCTTTTGTGTATTCAGACGGCACTTTTCTCCTTATTTCTGGAAAAATAGGAGGATTGTTCTCTGGATCTCCACCAACTGAAATCAAGAGTTCAGCTGGTCCTTCAAGCAAAGATTCGAGCATTGCAGAAGAGTTCTCTTTGTGCTCGAGGAAGTTTAGAAATCTGTTCCTCCACATTTGATATTCTCCCTTCCTGAGGCTAGGAGGGGTACTGCTGTTCCCTTGTGCATTGTAATCTGAACCCATTGCTGTACTAAACTGACCGTTCGAGAAAATTGATCAAAAGATTTTCAGAGGCAGAATCTCGAAAAATCAGATGTCGAGATCTGAATATCGAAATCTCAGATTTCGATAAAGGAGGCCCGGTATCGAGATTTGGGCTCGAGATTAAGGATCTCGAGATTAGGGATCTCGAGATTTCAAATTTCGAGATGCTGATCTCGAGATTTGAAATGTCGAGAAATTAATCTCTCGAAATCTTAATCTGATGAGTCAAATGTCGAGACCAGATGTCGAGTCCTGTTCTCGAAATCAAGATTTCGAAATCCTAGATGTCGAAATCCTCAATGTCGAAATCCTGCAACCTGTAAAAATCAGATAAACAAAATCTGAAGATAGTTTCCTGTAGAGTTGAATGTCGAGATCTTCTGGTAAAGTTTTCAGCTCGAAAAACGTAGCAGAACCTGTGAAGAAGTAGGATGTCGAGATGCCTAGCTCGAAATATCTCGAAATCCAAAATTGCGTAAAACACAAACTGAAGTATACCCTTTGTTCGCTTTGAAAAGGCGATTCCAAAGGTGTAACTTTTACAACTTTTGAACAAGAAACAAAATTACAGAACAAAAAATCGACAGAATGAACTACGTTAACAAAAACAGAGTATTCTGCAGGAGTTCTTCTGATCGTTCTCGATCGGCTCTGATACCAATTGTTAGTCCCTGTTTCTGTAACAGCAATGAATAATCGATCTAACAAGGAAGATTAAACGTAAAGATGAACACATAATGAATCACCGTAAAACCTTCTTTGATAAACCGTGGAACGTACAGCAGAATGATATAAGCGTAAGGTTATGAATAAAAAGTACGACGTTCAACCTTTTCCTAAACCTCGGCTCCCTTTTTATAGGCGAGGTTTAGGTTAGGCGTACCAGGCTTTTGGCCTGTTTAAATGGGCCTAACACTTGGCTTGATTTCTATCTAATTTATGCACTATTTAAATACAATATAAAGCTAATCTATGACCAACTTGATTCACAATAAAATATCTCCAACACACCGGAGTCTGGAAATCAGGCAGCGTCATTTTGGTCACTCATAGGTGCAGCAAGAGCAGGGGCAACTGGCTGATTAAAGAGAGACGGACATGAAACAACAGAATGACCTGGAGAATAGCAAATTTGACAAACAACTGGCGGGGGAATAGAACCAAACTGTGCATCAACTAAGGGAGAGCCTGCAGATCCATGATTAGTACCAATAACAATATAGGGATGCGTATTAAACGATGAAAAGACTGAATTGCAACATGTTGTACCTGGCTGCCCTTGTGGGTGTGTTCCAGCCGGTGGTGCTGCAAAATAGCCTTGTGGAAAATAGTTGCCAGGAGCAGCTGGTCCTGGCCAAGACGGATAATAATGCGGCGGCGGTGCTCCATAGGTCTGTGGCTGGCCATATCCACGACCTCGGCCACGGTTTCCCTTACCGCGTTGGCCGCGGTTTCCCCTGCCACCACGCCCCCGGTTGTGCGGATTGTTGCCACGGTAATCCTGCTGGCCTGGTCCAGCTGGAGCCGTCGGCTGTACCGCAAAAGCTGTCGGAGGTGCGGCGTCCCGAGAGCGAAGATACAAAATACGATGTTCCTGTTCAACCAACTTGATGCGTAGCTTATCAAACGTGAGGCCCTCAAGAAAGGTGGTCAGGGTGGTCATCATGGATTCATATTCAGGGCCAAGACCAAGCAGAGTCTGCTCAAGAAGATCTTTCATAGACACAGGGGAATTAATAGCTGCGAGAGCTTCTGCAATTTTTTGTATCTCACGCATATATTGTTCCATGGTTTGAGTTTCTTTCTTTTTACAATTAGTTAATAACCGTTTTAATTCCATAGAACGAGCCAAACTAGCAGCCATAAACCTTGATTCTAGACGTTCCCAGATGATAGATGAATTTTTCAATGTATGAACTTCAACAAGTATATCACGAGATAAAGTAGCAAAAAGCCAAGAACGAACTGTTTGATCTAACTTTAGCCAGTAATAATACACATTGTTTGGTACCTCCCTACGAAGAGCATCATAAATATAAGGAGAAGAAGAAGGGATTGTACCATCTAGGATGCCCAATAATCCATGAGAAACCAAAAAGGATTCAAATTGAGTTCTCCAGGGTAGATAATCTTCAACCGTATCAAGTTTTGTGGTGACAATATTCGTAACATTTGGAGTATAAAATCCCATGGCTTGAGCAATTGCCTCAAGTGGAGGCAGTCCCTGCGACAGTCGGTGGCCGGACTCCGACAGGCCGAATCGCAGCAGTAGGAGGCGGTATCACACCAGGTGAACCAGAGAAGGTGGGGCCGGCGAACTGTTGACGGAGATCCTGGCTCTCGAATGACCCCACAGCAATCGGTCGTGAGCGGTGAAGCGCTGGCGGGGAAGACCAGTCGAAGGCAGGAGGCGGTTCGAACGCTGGAGGAACCGGGCTTAGAGGCGGCAAAACAGAGGAACTGGCGCCAAAGGAGAGAGAAGCCGGAGCCATCATCGTAGAAGAAGATGGTGGAAGAATGACCGCCGGCGCTGCCGTGAGTGGAGGCGCTGCCGCGGCGGTAGTGGCGGAAGAAGACGCCATAGGATCGAAAAAAAATTTGAAAACCCCTAGGCTCTTGATACCATGTGAAAGTAATAAACAGGCTTGACCAGACTGGTAGCCCTGACTGTATATATATATATATAATGAAATAAGTGTTCAAATACAATTAGGATACTGCCTAATAATTAATAACAATCAATACTACACTATTACTAATATCTAAAAGCATTACATATGAAAAAGAAAACTCTTCCGCTCAATTGTTAGCATTATCATCATCTTGTACCTAAAACTCTTACGTATAAGAGAGAAAGTTCTCCCGCTCAATTATTAACTGACTTACCTTATACCCAAAAGCACCACCTGTAACTCCCCGCCCCGTAGAACCTGAGGTGCTTACTCCAAACCTCTAGTACTATCCTCACAAACCACCACAAAATTAATTTCAAGTGTAACACTACATATGATAGGGAGAAATCGTTCTGCCAAATTGTGGTCGGCTTATCTTATACTTAAATGAACTATATATGATAGAGAAAGTTCTTTCGCTCAATTGTTAGCTGACTTATCTTACCTTGTACAAAAACACTACATATGAGAGAGAAAATTCATCTGCTCAATTGTTAGCAAGCTTATATTCTTAGCTTCTTATACCTAAAAGCAATACAAATGAGAGATAAAATTATTTCGCTCAATTGTTAGCCGACTTATCTTATACTTCAAAGAACTAAATATTAGAGACAAAGTTATCCCACTCAACTGTTAGTAAGATTATATTCTAATACTTAAAAGCACTACATATGAGATAGCAAATTCTCACTCTCGATCTCCCTGCTCAACTGTTAGCAAACTTATCTTATAATAGCTAAAGACACTACATATGAGAGAGAAAATTCTCCCGCTCAATTATTAGCAAGTTTATCTTCTTATACCTAAAACCTTTTCATATGAGAGAGAAAGTTCTCCCGTTCAATTGTTAGCCGGCTTACCTTATACCTAAATGTACTACTCCCTCCGTCCCTAAATAAAAGCATTTGTTTCCTTTTTGGGCCGTCCATAAATAAAAGTTCCCTTTCCTTTTTTGGCAAACAAAACAGTGCAAAACAGTGCCAAACAGTGCTAAACAGTGCCAAACAGTGTCCAAACAGTGCAAAACAGTACCAACCAAACCCACTTTCTTAAGATGTGTGTAAAATGAATGGATACTTTTATATATGGACGGAGGTAGTATATATATGAGAGAGAGAAATTCTCCCGCTCAATTGTTAGTTGACTTATCTCATTCTTAAAATAACTACATATGAGACAGAGAAATTATCCCACTCATTATTATGAATAGCGTGAGTATTGTTTCCGCAAGTTTATTTTGATGTTTCTTCAGGTTTGGTTTGACTTCTTATTCTAGTTGGTAATCTACTATAGTGTTGTTGGAAAAATGTGTTAAAAATTGCATTAAATGGTCATTTTGGGGCAATTATTTGAGTGGGGTCCACTTCCGATTTGGGTTGGGTCAAAGTGGTTTCGGATTGTACTTGTTAAGGGCTACAATTCGATATGTAGTACACTCAAAACGGATAACGGGTGAATGAGAAATTGATTCTCGAAGTTCACTCGTTGAAATGGAAAAACTGGGAAAATGGTGAGTTTCTAGTGTGTTTTATCCCACACCGAAAAACTCAAGGGATTTTCAACCCCTTATAAAGGGAAGCCTCTTTTAAGGAGTTAAGATTCCTAGAGGGAAATGATCTCTCTTACGCGCAGGGGGGGTGCCGATCAAATCCCGAAACGGAGAAGAAAAACCGCGACTCGTGTGCGCGGGCGACCTGCGGACACGAATGCCGTCCAAAAATCTATCTCTCAAGAGATACGGTTAATTTTTGTTTTCTTCCCGAAACGTTTATTTTTTCCCAGAAGTGCTCCGGACAGAAGGCCTCGAACAGAACCCCTCGAAGGGGTGTTCTGTTGGCTTCGGACAGAAACCCTCGAAGGGGTGTTCTGTTGGCTTCGGACAGAAACCCTCCAAGGGGTGTTCTGTTGGCTTCGGACAAAAACCCTCCAAGGGGTGTTCTGTTGGTTTCGGACAGAAACACTCGAAGGGGTGTTCTGTTGGCTTCGGACAGAAAGCCTCCAAGGGGTGTTCTGTTGGCTTCGGACAGAAAGCCTCCAAGGGGTGTTCTGTTGGCTTCAGACAGAAACCCTCGAAGGGGTGTTCTGTTGGCTTCGGACAGAACCCCTCCAAGGGGTGTTCTGTTGGGGTCTTCTGTCGCGCATTTCTTCCGTTACAACAATTAATGCCCAACGTTCTTCTCTTTTAATGCTGCGTTAAATGGACAGTTTATGGACGATTCAATGCCCAACGGACTGGTCATTGATGTCCAACGTTCAGGTCCATTAACACCCCATTTAACACACAACAAATCCTCCTATAAATAGCTGGCAGGTGCTTTGCAACAAACACACGGTTTCAGACAACGCACAATACATTCCTCACGTATTCTTCAGCTAAAAACACCTACAGCTACTCAGAAAATTCCTTCTGTGTTCTTCTTGGTTCTCGTTCGGTGGAACTCTTGTTTGTGTGCTCAAACACTAGTTCGTAGTCATCGTATCCTGGGAAACGATTGTTGCAACGCTCCTAGCACTGTGGGAGGCAACAAATACGTTTTAAGGAAATCGTGCGTAGCACGAGCTTTGACTAATTCTGCTTCATCTCCTTTCTTGTTTTTCTCTAGTCATTTTATTTAATTAATTTATTTTAATTAATTTTCTTTATTTTCCGAAACACACCCAACAATCTTAAAACGTATTTGTTAAGCTTGTATCATACGGATACAATCTTAAAACATATTTGTTGATTGTTCTACTGTGGTAAACAATCTTAAATCGTAGTTTGTCACTTTGGTGAACGAACTTATTTTTTTGTGTTTTTCGGAAAAACGTTAAAGAACGAAAATGACTTCTCAAGAAAACAAGATTGGTGTTGGGCAGAATGTTCTGAACGATAATCACTCTGAAAGTGGAGCACCGGTGAACAATGGTTCACAACGCGGTGCATCTACTTTGGCCAACCAAAGGGCTATCCCTATGGTGACTGTGCCAAGCAACTCTGTGGAGAAACCCGAGAAATTCAATGGGTTAAACTTCAAGAGGTGACAGCAAAAGATGCTCTTCTATCTCACTACTCTCGGTCTTGCGAGGTTCTTGACCGAGGATGCGCCGGTAGCAACCGGGGGTGAGGTGGATGCACAATCTTTCAACGCGGTTGAAGCTTGGAAGCATTCTGACTTTCATTGCCGAAACTACGTGTTGAACGGGCTGCATGATGCTTTGTACGACGTTTATAGCAAATTAGCTACGGCTAAGGAGCTATGGAATGCTTTGGACCACAAATATAAAAGCGAGGATGTCGGCGCAAAGAAATTTGTTGTTGGTCGATTCCTTGACTTTAAAATGGTGGATTCGAAGACGGTCTTGAGTCAAGTTGAGGAGATGCAAATGATCTTCAACGAAATTCGAGATGAAGGAATGACAGTTAGTGAGTCTTTCCATGTGGCGTCAATTATCCATTTATTGCCGCCGGCTTGAAGGATTTCAAGAACTACCTTAAGCATAAGCGAAAGGAAATGAACTTGGAGCAATTGATCCTCCGTCTGCGGATTGAAGAGGATAACCGGAAGAACGATGAGAAACTCCCAATTGTTCATGGCGCCAAGGCCAACGTGGTGGAGCATGCTAAAGGCTCCAAAAATAAAAATAATGGGAAGAGCAAGTTCGGTCTCAAGGGAGGCGTTTCCAAGACTAAGTTCAACGGAAAATGCTTCAATTGCAATAAAAACGGACACAAGTCCGTGGATTGCAAGGCACCCAAGAAGAAGAGGGACTCTCAAGTCAACTTGGTGCAAGGTGGGCAAAAGGATGAAGACATCATCCTTGCGGCTGTGGTGACCGAGGTCAACCTCGTTGGATCTAATTCCAAGGAGTGGTTTGTGGACACCGGTGCAACCCGGCATATTTGCTCAAACCGGGAGTTATTCACAACTTTTGAGCCATCAAATGGTGAGAAAGTGTGGATGGGTAACTCGGCTCATTCCGCGGTTGAAGGTGTGGGCAAAGTGGTCCTGAAGATGACTTCGGGCAAGGAGCTGACTCTAAACCAAGTTTTGTTCATTCCGGAAATACGCAAAAACCTGATTTCCGGTTCGTTGTTGAACAAACATGGCTTTCGCATGGTTTTTGAGTCGGACAAATTAGTTTTGTCTAAGTCGGGAATGTATGTGGGCAAGGGGTATACATGTGATGGGCTTTTAAGCTCAATGTAATGACTATTATTAATAATAATAATAAAATCCCTTCTACTTACTTGCTTGAGTCTTCCAATGTGTGGCATGGTAGACTAGGACATGTTAATTTTGATTCTATACGTAGATTGATTAACATGGAGCACATTCCTAAATTCACAATTGATGTGAAGCACAAATGTGAAGTTTGTGTAGAGGCAAAACTAATGAAAACGTCTTTCAAATCGGTTGAAAGAAAAACGGAACCACTTGAATTAATTCATAGTGACGTTTGTGATTTTAAATCAATACAAACACGTGGCGGTAATAAATATTTTATTACCTTTATCGATGATAGCACTCGCTATAGCTACGTTTATTTATTAAAAAATAAACACGAAGCAATCGATAAATTCATTCTTTATAAGAATGAAGTGGAAAACCAACTTAATCGACGGATTAAGACGGTTAGGAGTGATCGAGGTGGTGAGTATGAAGCACCAATTGGTGACTTTTGCGCTAGTGTGGGTATAGTACACGAACGTACCGCATCCTATTCACCTCAATCAAACGCTGTTGCCGAACGAAAGAATCACACATTGAAAGATATGATGAACGCGATGCTAGTAAGTTCGGGCTTGCCACATAATATGTGGGGCGAAGCAATCTTGACAAGCAATTACCTTTTAAATAAGGTTCCCCGGAAAAAATATGATAAAACTCCGTATGAGTTGTGGAAAGGCTGACGGCCTTCCTATCAATATTTAAAAGTGTGGGGGTGTCTTGCAAAGGTGCTTGTACCAACACCTAAGAAAATAAAAATAGGTCCAAAAACGGTGGATTGTATTTTTATTGGATATGCACAAAATAGTAGTGCGTATCGGTTTTTAGTGCACGATTCGAATAATCCGGATGTACATAGAAACACAATAATTGAATCAAGGAATGCTTCATTCTTTGAAAACGTATTTCCATGCAAGTCCAACGAAGGACCTAGCACGTCAAAACGAACATTTGACGTAGCTATGGAAAATACTAGCGAGGGATCCGGAGAAGAACCCGAACCCAGACGTAGCAAACGTGCTAGAATTGAAAAATCCTTCGGACCGGATTTTCTCACCTACCTGGTAGAAGTTGACTCGGATATTCTAACATGTGTGGTAGAAAATGAACCGGATTTTCTAACATGATTGGTAGAAAATGAGCCACGGACTTATACGGAAGCCGTGACGTCTACTGAAGGTCCTATGTGGAAAGAAGCCATCAAAAGTGAGGTGGATTCTATCCTTAAAAATCACACATGGGAATTGGTTGATCTTCCTCCGGGAAATAAACCTTTGGGATCCAAGTGGATTTTTAAACGGAAAATGAAACCTGACGGTTCCATCGATAAGTACAAGGCCAGACTTGTAATCAAAGGATACAAGCAACGTGAGGGCCATGATTACTTTGACACGTATTCTCCTGTGACGAGAATAAATTCCATTAGGATGATACTAGCAATTGCCGCATTGCGGAAATTGGAAGTTCTTCAAATGGACGTAAAAACCGCTTTTCTGAATGGCGATATAGACGAAGAAATCTATATGGAACAGCCCGAAGGCTTTCGTGTTCCAGGCCAAGAAAGGAAAGTGTGTAAATTAATTAAATCATTGTATGGATTGAAACAAGCCCCTAAACAGTGGCACGAAAAGTTCGATCATGCAATGTTAATTAATGGGTTTAAAATAAACGAAAGTGACAAATGCGTCTATGTGAAGAGCACGGTAGACGGCTATGTCATTTTATGTTTATACGTGGATGATATACTCATCGTGGGTAGCAATAATCTAATGATTAATTCTACCAAAAGCATGTTAAATTCTAAATTTGACATGAAGGATATGGGGCTGGCCGATTTAATCCTTGGGATTAAAATAATTAGAGGACCTGATAAAATCCAATCCCATTACGTTGATAAAATCCTTACGAAATTTAATAAGGATGATTATCAAGATGCAAGGACTCCATTAGATAAAAACGTACAACTTACCAAAAATCGTGGAGAGTGTATTTCTCAAGTAGAATACGCTAGGATTATTGGAAGCTTGATGTATCTAATGAGTTGTATCATGCCTGATATTTCCTTTGTGGTTAGTAAGCTAAGTAGATATACTAGCAACCCCGGTGATGAACACTGGAAGGCAATGATAAGGGTTTTGAGGTATTCACGTAAAACCCAAAATCTTGGACTGCACTATGGAAGATATACAGCTGTACTTGAAGGGTATAGCGACGCTAGTTGGATATCCGACATAAAGGACTCTAAGTCCACAAGTGGATATGTTTTCACTTTGGGAGGTGCAGCCGTATCATGGAAATCCTCAAAACAAACGTTAATAGCTAGATCCACGATGGAGTCTGAGCTAATAGCCTTGGATAAGTGCACTGAAGAGGCTGAATGGCTACGCCATTTTCTCGAGGATATTCCAAGTTGGGAGAAGCCTGTCCCTCCAATATGCATACATTGCGATTGTCAAGCGGCAATTGGAAGGGCACAGAGCAATCTCTACAATGGTAAGTCTAGACACGTTCGTCGTAGACATAACACTGTTAGTCCCTGTTTCTGTAACAGCAATGAATAATCGATCTAACAAGGAAGACTAAACATAAAGATGAACATAGAATGAATCACCGTAAAACCTTCTTTGATAAACCGTGGAAGCGTACAACAGAATGATATGCGTAACGCTATGAATAATAAGTACGACATTCAACCTATTCCTAAACCTCGGCTCCCTTTTTATAGGCGAGGTTTAGGTTAGGCATACCAGGCTTTTGGCCTGTTTAAATGGGCCTAACACTTGGCCTGATTTCTATCTAATTTATGCACTATTTAAATACAAGGATTAAATATAAAGCTAATCTATGACCAACTTGATTCACAATTAAATATCTCCAACAATCTCCCCCTTTGTGATCAAGTGCCATTCTCTTATTGCTTCTGAGACTTGAAGTAGTGTTTCCTCATTCCAAGTGCATGTTCATACTGCCTCAGCACATTTCTCTTTTCGAGACGATCGTCAATGGCCTTTAAAATGGTCTCTACAGTAGAGTGTTCCTTTTGAACATAAGACGATGCCTCTTGAAGATTTTCCTCTAGCTTTGCCTTCATCTTTAGAATCTGCTCTTTGATTATCTTCAGTGTTTCGTCGCAGTATTTCTCAATCTCACTGATTACCAGGTTCACTAGGATTGCCCGTTGACATCAGCTTAGAACTGGGTTCCAACTGATGGCCTGATGGAGAACATGTACCAGTGGTAACATCATCAGGACTTCCATCCCCTCCTCGGTTGGTATCTCTGGGAGATACGCCTCGGGATGTTATTTCTAGCTCGACCATGCTAGATAGTTTAGCTGTGGATGGTGGCTGTTGGTTTGTTGAGGTTTCAGGTTGAATTGGCTGTGGAGTTTGGCTTGGGAGAGCAGTTTGCTCAAGTGATCGAGGTCGCTTGTTCTCCCCCTCATGAGGATCCGAATCATCGGGGTCCTCATGGGAACGTTTGCGACCACGAAGACTCTCCTTGCAAGTGCTCTTGGTTTCGGGTGAAGAAAGAAGAGCTTCAAGTATGGCTTGCTGATGAAGAGTGAGGTTGTCTTCTGGGGTATTTAAGAGGTTGTTCAGCAAAGCCGAAGCTAGTGTGTCAAAGGATAGGGAGGAGAGATCGATGGAGGGTGTGGTCGGGTGTGGGGAGAATACTGGTTCTGTATCCTGGGTTCCCCGAGAAATAGAAGGGATAGGAATTTGGTTTATGGATTGGTGGGATAGAGGGGTGGAGGATATGGGTTGTGTATGGGAGATGAACGGTTCAGGGGAAGGTTGGGGTGGTGTTTGTTCAGACCGAACCGCTTGGGTGGTCCTAAATTCTTGTGCTAGAGCGGTCATTGCATCTTGCACCCATGGCTTAATGGTGGAATTCAGGAAGCGATTCAGTAGAACGTTTACATCTTCAAAGGTAGGGTGACCAGTTACGGGGGTTGTAACTGTTGACACAACATCAGTGAAGATTGCTGATGTGTGGCCTGCATTTAATGATGGAATCATTATGGGCGTAGCAGGACTTCCAACCGTCATAGCTTGCGCTCTGGTTGTTGCGTTCAGGGTGAGTGCACCTGTATGTGCAGTGAATAGTGTAGGTGTCCTAGAAAATGAAGAAAATGTGGGGAATGTGACACCTAGACTCGATGTGAGAGAAGAAGGGGTTTTGACCTCGGGATATAGGTCAATTGTATGCTCAACTGATTCAGAAGGAACCAGCGAGGGGGTTGAGTCCCGTTCTTTTGAAACAATAGCCTTTTGAGAGGCAATTGAGTGGCTGGGAGAGGGCTGTGCATGCGCAGTTGAGCCAGATGCTGCGACTTCTACCCGGGAACCGAAAAGATCGGCTCCTGTGCTTAGGGATTCGGCTCGGCTTATCTGGATAAAGGAGTCGCAGCCCGCGAAGATGTGCTCGTCTGCCTTATCAAACAGGCTCTTTTTGGCTTGGGGCTAGGTCTTGGCCTTGGCAGCCTTGTCATTCTTGACCTTAGCCCTGGTCTCTCGGATGACGACTTCTTCCGAGTTGATTGATGCCTTAATGGAGTGAGCTGCCTCGTCGTAATCATCCTTGGAGCAATTAGTCTCGCTCGGATTAGCTCTTGGTTTAGCCTTTTCTTTTATAGTGAAGACTTGAGGTCTGCCAGCTATGATTGGTGCTGCGTCTTCAGCAGTAATTCTTCTCTTCTTCGGAGATTCGACGGGCAGCTTCCCTTTTCTGATCAGTGCATATGTGAGCTCCACATCATCACTATCGTTGTCATCATCGTCATCATCCGAGTCAGATTTTCCGCTCTCCGTGCCCACGCTCTCGGAAGCCTCATCGTCAGTGTTCGTTTGGGCTTCACTTGACGATTCATTGGCCGTTTCCTCAGCGTCTTTTTCGGTGCCCTCAGCCGCCTGACTCGTCTCAAGAGAGTCGTCAGACTTTCCTTCATTGGGCGAACCGGCCACTGGTTTCTGTGGCTTTTGGGCTCTCTTAGGACCCTTACTCACACTCGGCTTTGTCCCTTGGGTAGGTCCAGCTGGGTTTTGCTGAACCATAGGGACGGTCTTCTCTGAGGCTTCCTTGTACTGCTGAACAGCTGGGTTTGAAGACCTTACAAGGTTGAGCAGAAACCTAGGGATCCGCAGACCGTAGGTCGGGTTCTTGTCCGCTTTGAAGTATTGCAGCTTTGGTGCTGTGAAGTGAGGATCTGTACTGCGTCTAGGTATGGAGGCGTGCTCTGCCATGCAGTCGTTGATGATTAGTCCAAGCCACCTAGCGTACGGAATGGTACCTGGCCTATTCTTTTCTTTGGCCTTGACCAGGTCCATTAGCTCTGAGAAGAAGAGCTGTGCCAAGTCATACTGTTTGTTGAAGGCAATCCCGTGGAAAACTAGCAGAATTTGCTTGTTGCATTTGTCGAAGCCAGCATGCTTTGGAGACAAGCATTTGTTCACTAGCCCGAAGAGATTCTTCCACGGGTGACTGAGATACGCGCCGTTGAAGTTCGACAGTTGTGGCAGTAGAGACGTGTAGCCTAGTGATGCTATGTCTTTCAGTAGATCGGGAATGGACGACAGCGCATCATATGTATCTCGGACTGGCAGCGCTAATGTAGATTGCAGTGTTGATGGCGTCAGGATCACGCGCATGCCATTCAGCTTGGTCTTTATTTTTGAGCGATCCTTCGGAGATTATGTATGCATGTGCCCCCAGAATTGTTGTAGGTATATCTCTGGCACCGGTTTTGAGTTGTGAAGTGCAGGCCAGAGATGGTGACCCTTCATGATGGCTGGAACGATCGGGTTCTGGCATTTGAAGACTGCAAGGTCTAACTAGAAGTTATTGTCCAGCACCTTGATCCATTTGTCTTGAGAGTAGATGGCATCATCGATCTGTGATTTTGTGTTTCCTGCCATTTTAAACTGTAGAAGCATGGGGTCAACACATGAAGTTCAACTGTTTGATTTGATTTTGAAAGAATTTGATTTGCGTTTGTCAGATAAGTTTATGCAGATGGGGTTTTGAAAAAAATATCTAAGTCCAAATCTCAAATCTCGAGATTCAAATCTCGAGATCAAGATGTCGAGATGCAGATCTCGAGATCTTGATTTCGAGATTCAAATCTCGAGATCTTGATTTCGAGATTCAAATCTCGAGATCAAGATGTCGAGATACCCATCTCGAGATCTTGAATTCGAGAAGATGAATCGACGATCTCGAGATCTTGAAATCCAAAATCTCGAAATCATGATTTTGAAGCGAAGAATCCACCTGCAAAGACAACGATATATCAAACAATTAACAAGCGATTTCGACCTAACAAAAACCTTTTTATGTTGATTTTGAGAAAAAACTATTGACAAAAATCTCGAGATCGTTCGTTTTCGAACGCAGTAGAAGATGATGATTTTGAAATCGAGTGATGTGAAGATTTTTCGTTTGAGGCGTCGTTATTGAACTCGAAATCGATGGAAAGCTACCTTAGTGATTGCGAAAGTGAATCGGAGAAGGAGAAGTTTTTTGAATACACGGTTTTGAGAAGAAGAAGAACAGTCGTCGGAGAGCTTTTCCTTTGCGAAAAGTTTTAGAAGAGAAAGGGAAGAGCTTTTTCAGGTTTATATACGCGAGAGAAAAACAATTTGGACCTCCTCCGTAACAATTGAGCCCGAATGATTGGGCTGGCACACAATGCCCTTTTTAACAGATTTTCGAGGTCCAAACAGTAAAAAATAGAGAGCTCCCCCTTAATCAGTGAAAAATAGCTCCCCCTCAAACAGTGAAAATTTTCTCCCCCTCAAAAAATGCAACGAACAATATGTACAAATGCAACGCACACACGCTATTTTTTGTTCTTTTTGATTTTTCACACACACTCAACACATGCAACGCACACACACTATTTTTTGTTCCTTTTGATTTTTCACACACACTCAACACATGCAACGCACACACACTATTTTTTGTTCTTTTTGATTTTCTCCCCCTCAACACATGCAACGCACACACACTATTTACAAAGCACACGCACACACACTTTTTACATCAGTGGAGACATAATTAGACAGGCTCGAGGTTCAACATGCCCAACTTGGAGACTAGGAACTGGAATCGTTTTTCATCCAATGCCTTAGTGAACAAGTCAGCCAGTTGAAGCTCTGAGCTTACAAAATACATGTCAATGTCTCCTTTCTCCACATGATCCTTGATGAAATGATAGCGCAGGTCGATATGTTTGGTGCGGGAGTGATGAACCGGGTTGCTGGTGATGGCGATGGCGCTCTGTGAGTCACTGTAGATCGGGATATGGCGGAGAGTGTAACCGTAGTCCTTTAGCTGGGTCTTCATCCATAATATTTGTGAACAACAACTAGCAGCCGCGACGTATTCTGCCTCGGCCGTAGATGTTGACACACAGTTCTGTTTCTTGGAAGACCAGCAGACTAACTTATCGCCCAAGAATTGGACTGCTCCCGATGTGCTTTTGCGGTCCATCCAGCAACCAGCAAAGTCAGCATCCGAGTATCCGACTAGGTCAAAACCTGAGTGTTTCGGATACCAAAGGCCTAGATTCACAGTGCCTTTGAGGTATCTCAGAATTCTTCGAACAGCGGTCAGATGGGATTCCTTCGGATTTGCCTGAAAGCGTGCACATAAGCATGTGGAGAAGACAATGTCAGGCCTGCTTGACGTGAGATATAGCAAAGATCCAATGATGGCCCTGTAGTTTGTAGCATCAACTGGCTTCCCGGAGGGGTCTGAGTCCAGTTTGTTGTTTGGGGACATGGGGGTCGTCATGGAAGATTTGCCATCAATGTTGAATCTCTTAAGCATTTCCAGAATATACTTTGACTGATTGATGAAAATGCCGTCAGAGAGTTGTCTTACTTGCGGGCCTAGGAAGAAATTCAGTTCGCCCATCATGCTCATCTCGAACTTGGTTTCATCAGTTTCTCAAAGTGTTTGCACAGACGTGGATTTGAGGAGGCGAAGATAATGTCATCAACATAGATCTGAATCAGGATGATGTCAGACTTTTGTCGCTTGATGAAAAGTGTGGTATCAATCTTCCCTTTTGAGAAACCTGAGTCAACCAGAAATTCGGTTAATGCATCATACCAAGCTCTTGGTGCCTGTTTCAATCCATACAGAGCTTTCTTTAGCTTGTACACATGGTCGGGATATCTGGGATCTACAAATCCTCCGGGCTGAGCGACATAGACTTCTTCTTCCAAGACTCCATTCAGAAAGGCAGTCTTGACGTCCATTTGAAAGACGGTAAAGTTCTTGTGGGCCGCGTACGCAAGAAAAAGGCGGATTGCTTCAATTCTTGCTACGGGTGCAAATGTTTCATCATAGTCTATGCCCTCTTGTTGATTATATCCTTTAGCGACCAGTCGTGCCTTGTTCCGTATCACTATGCCTTCTTCGTCCTTCTTGTTCTTGAACACCCATTTAGTGCCAATGATGGTTTTCTGAGGGGGTTTAGGCACGAGTGTCCACACGTCTAGTCTGTCAAACTGATTGAGCTCATCTTGCATGGCAATCACCCAATCTGGATCAGCGAGTGCCTCTGAGACTTTGGACGGTTCATTCTTGCTTAGAAAGCATGCATAGTGACATTCATTTGTTGTTGTTGATCTTGTTCGCACACCTTGACTTGGATCACCTATTATCTGTTCAACAGGATGTGCTCTCGTCCACTTCCTCTCATGAGCTAGAGGAGTTGGAGTAATTATTGGTTGATCTGAGTCCTGATATGAGGTTGAAGGTTCTGGATCAGCTGTGGTGTGTAGTGGAGATGATTCCGGACTTATAGCAAAGCTGTGATCATCCACACCTCTGGGATTGGTTTGAGAGGTTGAGGGTGTGGATGGTACATCATCTGGTCCTGTGATGAGCGGAATCTCTGCTGTTGGAGTTGATGTTGACTCTGGAGTGTATGCAGGAGGTGGAGATTGTGAGTTCTCGTAAAAGTTTCTGAAGAGAGAGTCGAGAATCACATCGTCGTGTTCGGTGTTTGGTTCAGCTTTATCAGAAGCTACTGGTACAGCAGTGGATGGATCGGTCTGGAGATGTTCAATAGCAAAGTCTGCCATTTCGTAGAATGTAACATTTACACTCTCGATGACAGTCCGCTTGTCTCTGAGATAGACTTTGTAAGCTTTGGATTGCAGTGAGTAGCCAATGAACACGCCTTCTCTGGCTTTGGGATCCAGCTTACTTCTCTCTGTCCGATCATTGAGTATGAAGCACTTGCAGCCAAAAACCTTGAGGAAAGAAATATCAGGAGTTTTGTTGAATAGGATCTCATATGGAGTCTTGTCGAAGCGCTTGTGGATGAAGGTTCTGTTCTGAGTGAAGCACGCAGTATTGATTGCCTCTGCCCACATGAAGTGAGGCAGTCTTGATTGAATTAACATGGTGCGTGCTGCTTCAACAAGGGTTCTGTTCTTTCTCTCAACAACTCCGTTCTGCTGGGGAGTTTTAGCTGCTGCAAATTGCTGAGTGATACCGAGTGATTCATAGAACTCAGTGAGAGTCTGGTTTTTGAACTCGGTACCATTGTCAGTTCTAACAATTCGAACACTGTGCTGTAGCAGTTTTTGGATCGTTCTGATAAAGGTCATAATGTTTTCCGCAGCTTCGTCTTTTGAGCGGAGAAATTTTGTCCATGTATACCTAGAGAAGTCATCAACGATCACCAGAGTGTATTTGCGACCGTTGATGCTTTGTACTCTCATAGGTCCACACAGATCCATGTGTATTAGCTGCAACTGATGAGTAGATGAAGGTTCGGTTTTTAACTTGTGGGAGCTTCGCGTCATTTTGCCCATCTTGCAGGCACTACAATGATTTTCAGCGGAAGACTTTAGCAGAGGAAGCCCCTTCACAAGTTTCTTGGAGGACAAGGTTGATAGATGTTTGAAGTTCAGATGGGAGAGACGTCTGTGCCATAGGTTGTTCTGTTTAGTGTAAGCTTTGGACAGCAGACAGATGGAAGTGGTGGATTGGACGCTTTTCAGATCAATAGTGTACAGATTTGATTTTCTGTAACACGTTAATAATGTTTTCCCTGTGCTGTCAAGAACACAGCATTGTTTTGCAAAGAACCTCACTTCCATCCCGCTGTCAAAGAATTGTCCAATGCTCGGTAAGTTGTGTTTGAGCCCTTTGACGAATGAAACATCTTTTATTGTGACACTGGCACAGACGACGTCCCCATACCCAAGAATAGGAGATGAGGCGTCATTCTCAAATCTGACATTTCCTCCGTAGCAGTTGGTGTAGTTGCTCAAGAGGTGCTTTATTCCGGTCATGTGGGTTGAGCATCCTGAGTCTAAGTGCCACACATAACCGTCCTGCAAAACAATCAAATAGGTTTAGGTACCCAACTTGGAGTGGGTCCTTCCTTATTATCAAGAAACACCTTTTTAAATCTTGCTTTGAGCAGTGATCCAAGGTCAGCTGCTCTTTCAACAAAAGATCTATCTTTGGTGGGCTTTCCAATAGCCAGATCTGCTTTTGCAGTGTGTCTGGTTTTTGGAGTCCACCTAGCAGTTTCCAGTTTTGTGGGTCTGATGTTGTGAACCCACCTTTCCATTTTAGTCCTGGTGGGTCTAAATTTGGGGACCCACCTTTCAGTTGCAGTTTTGATGGGTCTTCGATTTGGAATCCACCTTTCAGTTTCAGTTTGGATGGGTCTTCGTTTGGGGACCCACCTATCTGTTTCAGTTTTGGTAGGTCTCATCTTGGGGACCCACCTATCTGTTTCAGTTTTGGTAGGTCTCATCTTGGGGACCCACCGCTCAGTTTCAGCTTTGACGGGTCTTATCTTGGGGACCCATCTTTCCGTTTTAGATTTAGGAGGAGAGTAGACAGGTGCTTTGTGATTGAACGGTTGTTTCTTAAGTTTGGTTTTCAAAATCTCCTCCTTAGAAAGCCGATTAAGATGTTTCCTAGAATGAACTTTAAGGGCATATTTCATATCAGGAATACAAAACGTTCCCTTAGTAGTTCCTTTCTTGGTTTCTTTTTCAGGTTTGAGCTTTCTTGAAGGCTTAGATTTAACAACATTCACATCACATTCATAATTATGGGGATCTGGAACAGAATAACCATAAGCATCACTTGTATTATAAATAGAACGTTTTCTACAAGATGTCTCAGAAATATTCAGCTTGGGACTCAAGACTGAACTACTAGAAGTTTGCTTTGTAGAGACAGAATTACAATTAACTTTGGAATAAAAAATAGAACTAGATCTAGGGCTGGCACTTTTCTCAAAAACTTTCTTTTTGCCATCTGCGATTTCCTTCCTCTTTTTCCTTCACTCATTCTTCTCTTCTCCTTCCTTATTCACTTCATTCCCTGTAAACAAAGGAGAAGAGAGATGAGTGGACGAACCTTTAAAAGCATTGTTTTTCTCATGTGAGGTGTGTGAGCTGTCAGGCTTGGTCGTAGAAGGGTCTGTTTTAGCATGAAACTGCTCACTCAAATCATTAAATTTTTGAAGAAGTTCCTGCCAGTTGCGCTCAAAACCTTTCTTTTCAGTTTCAAATCTCTCTCTCGTTATCAAGAGTTTTCTGTAGGTTTTTGAGCTTTTGAGCCATGGGAAAAATACACGGTTCCTCACCAGTTTTAGCAATACCTACTCTTGGGGGAGGGTCTAGAGGGTGTCCTATGTGAGGAATATCTTTAGCATAAGGGTCAAGGCATTCACTAAAGCAGGAAGTAGGTTTTTCTTCTGAAAGTTGTTTTTCATTTACAGAGGGATAATCACAAGAAATCGCAGGTTTTGGTTTCTTTCTCTTTTCTTCTTCTGCTTCAGCATAGTCTTCATCACTTCGAAAATACATTTTCTCGCCAAACCCTAGTCCCATGTAATCTTTGTTATAGAATTGAAGACAGTTAACTTTCTTAAGATTACGTGGGTTGGTCATCCTTTTGTTTGTTGTTAAGCAGAAAAACAGTTTGTTCAGATTGACCTCTTCTAGCAGCTAGATCTTCTAGTTCTTTTACTTTATTTAAAAGCGTTCTTCTTTTGTTATGCAAAAAATCGCATTCAGCCTTTGCTGTGCTTTTTTCCCGTTCACTGTCCTCAAATTTCTTAGTTAATTCAGCTATCTTCAGTTCAAAGCTTTCAAATTCTGAGGACACCTTTTTGACTTGATCTTTTGCAATTTCAAGTTGAATACTTAAGGAAGACTTTTGGTCTAGATTCTGTTTCAGAACTCTATGATTATTGTCTACTCTCTCCTTTAGTTCTTTGATTAGATTGTCCTTTTCAAGTAAGGACTGCATTTGATTATTTAAAGAAGTATGTGAGGTACTTACAGAGCTTGTTGAGCACTTGCTTTCGGGGATCGCAGCATCACCCTTTATTTCATCTCCTTCCACACGTGCCATAAGGGCATAGTTGTCTTCCTCCTCCTCCTCCTCAGAAGAATCTTCTGCCCAGTTCTCATTCTCAGCAATCATGGCAGAGGTTTCTTCTTCTTTCTGCACCATCAGCATTTTCTGCTTATTCCACAGCATCTTCTGCTTGTAGAAGTTAACATCTTTCTTCTTTGGGAGGCGGCAGTCTTTGATCACATGTCCAGGCTTGCCGCAATTATAGCATTTAGGAGCTTCTTCTGCTGATGATGCCTTACTAGAAGATCCTTGATCATGGTTCTTCTGCTTGTAGTTTGAGGAGGAAGTTCTTAGCTTGTTGGAGGAGGTGTTCTTCTTAGCAAATCTTTTGGCCAGCAGTGCCATCTTCTTCTGTAAGTCTGCTAGCTCAGCCTCTAGATCAGATTTGTCATCATCACTCTCATCATCATCTGATTCAACCACCACCTTCTTCTTTTTCTTCTTTAGTGAAGTGGTTGTCCTTCTTGGCTGAGCCTCCATTACTAGAGCTAAGGGGTTTGTGGTGTGATGATCCTCAGCACAGGCAACCTCGTTGACGAATTGCTTCAGATGTTCATAGAGTGTGCAGAGGTCAATTTCGTCCAAATCTATCCGAGATCTGACATCCTTCACTGTCTTTTCCCATGCAGGATGCAGGCTGGATAAGAATCTAATATTCAGTTCCAGATTGGACCTGAATACTTTGATCTTTCTGAGTTCATTTACCAGTTGAACAAGTCTGTTATAAGTCTCATTCAATGGTTCTCCTGGACCTGCTTTGAAGGAGTCATAAGCGATGAGAATCGTAGTCTTCTTTGTCTTGAGGCTGATGCTTGTGCCTTGTAGCAGCTTCTCTATTTCATCCCACATTTCCTTAGCTGTCTGCATGCTATCAATGAGAACATAAACTTTATTTGGTATTGCTTGAAGGAGGTAAGCTTTGGCCATAAGGTCACCACGAAGTCTGAGCTTGTCAGCTTCTGTGTATTCAGATGGCACTTTTCTCCTTATTTCTGAAAAATAGGAGGATTATTTTCTGGATCTCCACCAACTAAAATCAAGAGTTCAGCTGGTCCTTCAAGCAAAGATTCGAGCATCGCAACAGAGTTCTCTTTGTGCTCGAGGAAATTTAGAAATTTGTTCCTCCACATTTGATATTCTCCCTTCCTGAGGCTAGGAGGGGTACTGCTGTTCCCTTGTGCATTGTATTCTGAACCCATTGATGTACTAAACTGACCGTTCGAGAAAATTGATCAAAAGATTTTCAGAGGCAGAAAGTCGAAAAATCAGATGTCGAGATCTGAATTTCGAAATCTCAGATTTCGATAAAGGAGGCCCGGTATCGAGATTTTGGCTCGAGACTAAGGATCTCGAGATTAGGGATCTCGAGATTTCAAATTTCGAGATGCTGATCTCGAGATTTGAAATGTCGAGAAGTTAATCACTCGAAATCTTAATCTGATAAGTCAAATGTCGAGACCAGATGTCGAATCCTTTTCTCGAAATCAAGATCTCGAAATCCTAGATGTCGAAATCCTCAATGTCAAAATCCTGCAACCTGTAAAAATCAGATAAACAAAATCTGAAGGTAGTTTCCTGTAGAGTTGAATGTCGAGATCTTCGTGTAAAGTTTTCAGCTCGAAAAACGTAGCAGAACCTGTGAAAAAGCAGGATGTCGACAACCCCTGCTCGAGATATCTCGAAATCTAAATTTGCGTAAAACACAATCTGAAGTATACCCTTTGATCGCTTTGAAAAGGCGATTCCAAAGGTGTAACTTTTACAATTTTTGAACAAGAAACAAATTTACAGAGCAAAAAATTGACAGAATGAAGTACGTTAACAAAAACAGAGTATTCTGCAGGAGTTCTTCTGATCGGTTCTCGATCGGCTCTGATACCAATTGTTAGTCCCTGTTTCTGTAACAGCAATGAATAATCGATCTAACAAGGAAGATTAAACATAAAGATGAACACAGAATGAATCACCGTAAAACCTTCTTTGATAAACCGTGGAAGCGTACAACAGAATGATATGCGTAACGCTATGAATAATAAGTACGACATTCAACCTATTCCTAAACCTCGGCTCCCTTTTTATAGGCGAGGTTTAGGTTAGGCATACCAGGCTTTTGGCCTGTTTAAATGGGCCTAACACTTGGCCTGATTTCTATCTAATTTATGCACTATTTAAATACAAGGATTAAATATAAAGCTAATCTATGACCAACTTGATTCACAATTAAATATCTCCAACAAAACACCATTAAACAATTCCTCACAACGGGTGTTATCACTATTGACTACATGAAGTCAAAGGATAACATAGCGGATCCGCTAACCAAGGCATTGGATAGAGAATTGTTGGAGAAGTTGTCACGAGGAATGGGACTAAAGCCCGTGAATTGAAAAGTTCTATAGTGGATACCCAACCTAGTTGGTCCTAGGTTCAAAAGGGACAACTAAATTATAGAGCGAAGGATGGTCACTGTGGGGGTCCCGGACTCCTACCCACTCCTCGTTAAAACAGTGACTCCCGCACGAGGTTAGCAAAAATGTTTGCTTTAATGATTCTAAAATGTTGATCTACTCGATAACATTGGAAGAGTATGCGGGATACTCGTGAAAGAATCACCTATGTGAGAGAGAGAAGAGGGCCGCTTCAAAGGAGAACTGTAAAGGCTCAGTTCTTTAGAAACTCTTGCAGAACCAGGACGGTGACCCATGGCCAAAACGGGCACACCCATGAGAACGGAATAAAGTTGGAAGGTTCTTGTGTAAAGATCAGTCAATGTTTACACGACGGCAGTATAGTTCAAGGACATCGAGTCTACTAGACAGCCAGTAAATAAACGTGTCTTTACAACGGAAGGTTCAAAGGATAAAACCTACCTCTCCGTATGCAAGGATCATCCGGTGAACACAACGTGTCTTCCTATCTTCGTGTCTTTTTAAGTCTCAAAAATCAATTTTCATTCATGTGGGGGATTGTTGGAAAAATGTGTTAAAAATTGCATTAAATGGTCATTTTGGGGCAATTATTTGAGTGGGGTCCACTTCCGATTTGGGTCGGGTCAAAGTGGTTTCGGATTTTCCTTGTTAAGGGCTACAATTCGATATGTGGTACACTCAAAACGGATAACGGGTGAATGAGAAATTGATTCTCGAAGTTCACTCGTTGAAATGAAAAAACTGGGAAAATGGTGAGTTTCTAGTGTGTTTTATCCCACACCGAAAAACTCAAGGGATTTTCACCCCCTTATAAAGGGAAGCCTCTTTTAAGGAGTTAAGATTCCTAGAGGGAAAGGCTCTCTCTTACGCGCATGGGGGGGGGGGGGGGTGCCGATCAAATCCCGAAACGGAGAAGAAAAACCGCGACTCGTGTGCGCGGGCGACCTGCGGACACGAATGCCGTCCAAAAATCTATCTCTCAAGGGGTGTTCTGTTGGCTTCGGACAGAAAGCCTCCAAGGGGTGTTCTGTTGGCTTCGGACAGAAACCCTCCAAGGGGTGTTCTGTTGGCTTCGGACAGAACCCCTCCAAGGGGTGTTCTGTTGGGGTCTTCTGTCGCGCATTTCTTCCGTTACAACAATTAACACCTCATTTAACACACAACAAATCCTCCTATAAATAGCTGGAAGGTGCTTTGCAACAAACACACGGTTTGACACAACGCACAATACATTCCTCACGTATTCTTCAGCTAAAAACACCTACAGCTACTCAGAAAATTCCTTCTGTGTTCTTCTTGGTTCTCGTTCGCTGGAACTCTTGTTTGTGTGCTCAAACACTAGTTCGTAGTCATCGTATCCTGGGAAACGATTGTTGCAACGCTCCTAGCACTGTGGGAGACAGCAAATACGTCTTAAGGAAATCGTGCGTAGCACGAGCTTTGACTAATTTTGCTTCAACTCCTTTCTTGTTTTTCTCTAGTCATTTTATTTAATTAATTTATTTTAATTAATTTTCTTTATTTTCCGAAACACACCCAACAAGTGTTTCTTTCAAAGGCCATTACATAGTAAGAGATGTGCATTTTTTTGTTCAAATATTCTTCCAGATGCTAGATTGGGAATAATTTGATACACTTTCGTAAGTCTATCTAACTTGCATGTACAAAATTGAAAGACCACAATAATGACCAAATTGAAATTCAAGTATATTTATATTTTTAATGAAATGTGATTTTTTAATATTCTCATTCTTTTTACTTGTAAAGGTGATTTGATTCACCGACAATAATAATTATTATAATAATAATACTAATACTCTCTTGCCGCATAAAATTATTCC
Organism: Cuscuta europaea; assembly: GCA_945859875.1. Taxonomy (NCBI): domain Eukaryota; kingdom Viridiplantae; phylum Streptophyta; class Magnoliopsida; order Solanales; family Convolvulaceae; genus Cuscuta; species Cuscuta europaea. The sequence continues at coordinate 40,459,680 of CAMAPE010000038.1, forward strand.
CAGTTTAACTTGGATCGGAGTTTAGAGCCCGTTTAGTAATCCTGTTTTTTGGCTTATCACGCTTTTCGATCATTTTTTCATTAAACACGTAAATTTTGATTTCACAATCTGAATTGTGTAATATTAATAAGAAAAAGTAAGACTGGAGTTACTTTTCTGACTCTATTAGCTGAAGCTACCGTAGAGAATCATTTTAGCTATTTTATATAAGTTTTTCTTCATTTTCATAAATCAGCAAAATCAGCCACTCCGGCCATTTCTGCCAGAACTTCATTAATTTCAGCAGAATCAGCCGATTCAGTCGATTTTGGTATTACCAAACGGGCTCTAAGAAAGTGAGAAGAAAGTGGAAAAGTGAGGTTGTGGTTGAGTAAGAAAAAGGTAAATGAATTTTACCCACACCAACACTCCAAAGATCAATGGGAAGCTTATAATTATGAATAGTGTGAACTTTTATTCGCAAGTTTATTTTCATTTTTCTAAATTCGGTTCGATTTGACTTCTTATTACTGTTGGTAATCTTCTACAATGCTTCTTTCATGGCCCGTTAAATATCAACTACACAATTTTTATTTTATTATTCTACGTGCAAGTCAATTTTGGCCAAATTTTATGGAACGGAGGGAGTATATAAATATAAATAATTTTAAGCATAATTATTGAGGCTGTTAATAAATTATATTTTTATATATTCAATATTGATCTCATATGAAAGACCACAAAATTATGAATTTTGGTATATTTTTTAGAAACATTGGAGCAAAAATGAAAAAGTTATAACACTTTAAATAAATTTAGGTTTTTTTATAACTTGGGCCCACCAACTCCATTTCCTTATTCGGTAGCTTTGAAGTAAAAAGTGGTCACATGTCATTTTCAAAGCAAAAGAAGAATTGTGGAAAGATGGACACATAATTAAGAAAGAATGGCCTCAATATTACTCCTCAACTTTGCATTGACAAAAATATGACTAAATTCAAAATTGACAAAAATGTGATACGAAGTAAAATGCTTCGCCATACGTTTGAGCCGCAACGTCCTCAACCTGCCTTATCTGCGACCTGCGCATCATCATCATCATCATCCGCGAGCAGCAGCATCTCCCCATGGAATTAGCATCGCCATCGTCGCCGAAATGCCTACGCCGTCCGCCGTCACTTCTTGCCTTTGTCACCCGCGTTTGCTGCTCGCCGCGCCTCAAGCCCTCTGTCGCTCTATCACCCCGCCATCGGCGCCGCTGCCCCCGTCATCCTGCACTTCTCCTTTGTTTCTTATCTTTCTTCTCCGTGGGATGACGGACGACGGTTGAGCTTCTTCACAACAAATTGTGGTTCTGTGCGGCGGAGATGACTTCCAAATCGGCGGTGCGGCAGCTGGACTTTCAGATCTGCGGCGTGATTTCCAATGCTAGGGTTCCAGCGGGTAGGTGGGGTGGGCCTGTAATGAAGATAAATTTAATATATTGATTTATGGATAAATTTAATTTAAAATATTGATTTATGGATAAATTTAATTTAAAATATATTGTATTAATGAAATAAAGAAAAGAATTATATGAAAAGTAGTTTAAAATGATTACCTACAGTAACTTCAGTCAATTCAAACATAAAAAAAAAATTTAAATCAAGCTAAACATAAATAGATCAGATCAGTTTAAAACAAACCAAAAATGTTTAATCAATTTTTTCATATTTGTCCCGTCTCTTAAAAAGAAAGAATATCTTACTATTAAATTGAATTAAATTTAGAAGTTTTATTTATTAGCAGTTTAGCACCCGATGTGGTTATCATTTTCATTTGCTAATTTTTGAATTTTGAATGACATTATAATAAGGAAGCAATAAGGTTTATAACACTGTAATAATGGGAGTATACTGTTATATTTTTATTAAAAGTAAGACTATATTAAAGGCCGGGGTTTCGTTAAGATAGATGACGTATATTAGTAGGCCAATGTCTGATGAGGCTTATACCAAATCGTTCCTTGCCGAACTTGAAAAGCGTTTTGCTAAAAACGAAAAGGCTGAAACTAGTACTCTTTTGAGCACTCTTGTTTCCATGAAGTATAAAGGCAAAGGGAACATAAGGGAGTACATTTTGGAAATGTCTCACATTGCTTCAAAACTAAGTGCACTAAAGCTTATTTTACCTGAGGAATTGCTTGTGTATTTAGTTTTGATCTCTCTTCCTTCTCAATTTAATCAATTTGAAGTCAGTTACAACTGCATTAAGGAGAAATGGTGTAACACCGACCCCGAGCATATTTACTTTTAGTAAATTATGTAATAATCCTTGAAAGATGATTGATGAATTTGCGTAATTGTAAATTTTTATTATTTCTTTTACGTGAATAGTAAATTGCATGTGGGGCCCACAGCGGGAATGTGGACCGCCCGATAATTCCCGAACCACATATTATATTCATCTTGGTCTAGATAATATGTATATAGTGGTAGATATCTTATTTGGGCCATAAGAAAGGCATGGCGTTGACCGGTTGGTCAAACGGGGCCCAATTACCGGTATTGGCAATTTAACGGATAACAGCCCGAAATGAGTTTCGGAGACTCCTAAATTAATGTTGGGGAATATACATCCATTCTAAATGCCCATAATTATTGGGAACGCGTGATATATTTTATCCGGTCTGATAAAATAAAATATGACTAAAACAGTCCGAAAAATACAACTTTCGGGGCCGATTATACACATCGGGGCATAAGGAGATGACCTCCCACATGAGTGGGGGCCACCCCACGATTTTAGGTATCACAAATGGGCAGAAGGCAGCTGGGAGGGGCGTACATAGTGGGTAGGAAGTCTCCAAGAGACAATCCCACACCCCATGTTCCCTATCTCACTTTGATAGCTAGAGGTGATTGAATGAGTGATCCCTCCCCCCTATCCTTGAGTCATTCGGCCAGCACAAAGTAGGAGGAGCCCAAGGGAAATCAAATCTCTAGTTGGAGGAAGAGGGAAGCTAGGAAAATCCACAAGGGATAGCTTGAGTTTAAGGTAAGAACACAACTATTGTTCTTTAACTAGTTTTATGGTGTATGATTTTTAAGAAATCATATGGTGGATTAAATCATGAGTTCTACACGTTAAAAAGTGTAGAATGTTGATATAAAGTGGTGGTAATTAACTTGGGAAGGTTGGCCAATCGATAGGAGTCGAAATCGCCGGAAACCGCCACTTCAAAGGAGCTAGTCGTAGTTGCAGACCACGAAAGCCGCCCGGCTTTCGTGAAAGCCGCCCGGCTTTCGTGAAAGCCGTCCGTCTTTTGCCCAGCAGGTCAGTTTTACACCTCCAATCGGCCTAGAACGGGGATTGATCGAGGGGCTTGGCAAAGGCGACTATTTCAGCACTTCATAAGGTGAGGATGGCTGACTATATTGCTTATAATTAGTGAGTTAATTTCATAAGAATGCCTTTGTATTCGACCTGACAGAAGTGCTTCAAGAGCAGAAGTGCTTCAAGAACAGAAGGGCTCCCAGAGCAGAAGTGCCTCTTAAGGCGTTATTGGAACAGAGGACCTTTGGTTCCCTGCTCCAGAACAGAAGTCCTCAGGACCTCTGTTAGTATTGACTCTGACAGAAACCCTTCTGGGTCTCTGTTGGATACTCCCAACAGAAGTGCTCCAGACCTCCTCTGTTCTACTCTCTGACAAAGACACCAGAAGGTCTGACACTTAGAAGATTTTCAAAGAACCGGGAAGTCAACTTAAAGATTCCTTCAACGGCTAGGAGTATAAAACGGAAAAGCTACAGTGCATGCATTAAATGCTCATTTAATGCACCCCATGCTAGGTAGAGTAATTGCAGATGATTGGCCGGAATGTCAGGAATACTTTATCCCAAAATAGTAACCCGCCAACCTTACCGGGCTCTACTAGTCAAGTCAACTGATCACTCATTTAATGCAGTTGTCCTCCTACTCCTCCAACGGGAAGACAACCTCAGTATAAAAGATACACTACGAAGAACAACCGGACAACTTTGCTATAACCTCAGTATAAAAGATTCCCTCTGGGGAGAGGCACTGAAAACTGCAGCTTACATACTTAACAGAGTTCCCACTAAAGCTACAACTAAAATCCCTTATGAAATTTGGACTGAAAAGAAACCCAGTATAAATCATTTCCATGTTTGGGGTTGTCCAGATGAGGCAAGGCCTTATAGGCCAAATGAAAAGAAATTGGACTTTAGAACAGTTAGTAGCTATTTTGTAGGATACTCTGAGAGGTCAAGGGGGTATAAGTTTTATGATCCCACTACCAGGACTATTTTTGAGACGGGTAATGCCCGGTTCTTTGAGGATATTGAGTTTGGGGGGTGGGGAGATAAGATTAGAGATTTTGTCTTTGAGGAAGAGCATGTTACTCTTCCTTCAGTTGTCATTGAACATGATCAAGATATTTTTATTCCTAATGATGTTCAAGAAACAACTCCAGTTCATGACAATCTCGAAAACATCCCCAATCAAGTACATGAATTTATTAATGAGGATCAAACTCAACAACCTCAAGAACCTGAGGTGCCATTAAGGAGATCCACTCGAGAGAGGAGAAGTGCAATTCCGGATGATTATATTGTATTTCTTCAAGAACATGAGGAAAATTGGGAATTGGTGGAAGAAATAATTGTCTTCCTCCAAGAACAAGAATCAGATGTTGCTTTTGCAGAAGATGATCCAATAAACTTTCGTCAAGTCATGGAAAGTTCTAACTCTCAAGAATGGATTAATGCCATGAAAGATGAGATGAAGTCTATGAGTGACAATGACGTTTGGGAGTTAGTCTCATTGCCTGAAGGTATTAAACCCATTGGTTGTAAATGGATATTTAAAATCAAAAGGGATTCAAAGGGCAATGTTACAAGGTTTAAAGCTTGTCTTGTTGCTAAAGGCTACACTCAAAAGAAAGGAATTGACTATAAAGAGACTTTCTCTCTGGTATCCTCGAAAGACTCTTTTAGAACAATAATGGCATTAGTTGCACATTTTGATCTTGAGCTTCACCAGATGGATGTAAAAACTGCATTTCTCAATGGTGACATTGAGGAATCAATCTATATGGAGCAACCAGAAAACTTTGTTTTGGGAGATTCAAAGAAAATGGTTTGTAAATTAAAGAAATCCATCTATGAGCTCAAACAGACTTCTCGTTAGTGGTATCACAAGTTTCATAAAGTCATTATATCTTTTGGTTTTCAACCAAACGTCAGTGATGATTGTATATACCACAAGTTCAGTTGGAGTAAGCATATTTTTCAGGTCTTGTATGTTGATGACATACTGCTTGCTAGTAACGATATAGGCTTATTGCACGAAACTAAGAGATTTCTTTCAAAGAATTCTGAAATGAAAGATCTTGGTGAAGCTTCTTTTGTATTAGGAATTCAAATTCACCGAGATCGCTCCAAAGGCATTCTTGGACTCTCACAAAAGAGCTATATCGATAAGATTCTCAAAAGGTTTGGTATGCAAGACTGCAAACCAGGAGATACCCCAGTTTCTAAAGGTGACAAGTTTAGTCTCATGCAGTGCCCTAAGAATGGTTTTGAATCTAACGAAATGAGGAACATTCCTTATGCTTTGGCTGTAGGAAGTTTGATGTATGCCCAGGTTTGTACAAGACCTGATTTGGCATACATTGTTGGGATGTTAGGCAGATATTTGAGCAATTCGGGAATGGACCATTGGAAAGCAGCCAAAAGTAGGGGTGGGCATAACGGTTCGGTTTGACCGAACCGAACCGTACCAAACCGAATTAAACCAAACCGAAACCGAACCATTTGTAATTTGGTTTGAGTTTGGTAGTATTCCTCCCAACCCGTATTAAACCGAACCAAACCGAACCGAAATCATAAAACCGAATAAAACCGAACTAATCTAAAAATGAAATAATTTCTTATTTTTTTTAAAATAACAAATCAAAATCAACTTACACCAAACTAAACCAAACTAAAATATAAGATTTCTCTCATTAATTTGATTGATGTTAATCTTTTTGAAGATTTAATTCTTTAATTTTACTGTCGAGGACTAGAGTTTACTACAAGACTTACATTCACAACTATAACAATTATAGTGATTTAAGTAGATAGTATTTAACTAAAATTTATTATCTACTACTACTATATATTTGGTTCATTACTTACAAGCACCAGTTTTGTTTTTGTTTCGGCTTTATATATAATTTTATTCATTCCCGTTGTTGTTGTTGCATACAAATGTGTCATGCTTATATATTTTTGGTTCATATGTGTTTTGTTATTGTTTGCAAATTTATATCTAATATTATATTTGGTTCATTACTATCGCTTCTTGGTTCATTATTTTGAGTTTTTTTATTTTATTTCAATCCAAACCTTAATACTTTGGTAAACCGAACTCCAAACCGAACCGAACCGTACCAAACCGAAACCAAACCGAAACCAAACCGAAACTTAATCGGTTTGTATTTGGTACATTTTCTATCAAACCGATTAAACCGAAACCGAACCGAAACCGAAGAAAACCGAACCGAAAACCGAAATGCCCACCCCTAGCCAAAAGGGTCATGCGGTATTTACAGAGAACAGAGGAATATATGCTCACATATCGGAGATCGGATCAACTTGAGATCATTGGGCATACCGACTCTGATTTTGTTGGATGCCAAGATAGCTTGTGATCCACTTCAGGCTACATCTATATTCTAGTTGGAGGAGCTATCTCCTGGAGGAGTAGGGAAGTCTCCAAGAGACAATCCCACACCCCATGTTCCCTATCTCACTTTGATAGCTAGAGGTGATTGAATGAGTGATCCCTCCCCCCTATCCTTGAGTCATTCGGCCAGCACAAAGTAGGAGGAGCCCAAGGGAAATCAAATCTCTAGTTGGAGGAAGAGGGAAGCTAGGAAAATCCACAAGGGATAGCTTGAGTTTAAGGTAAGAACACGACTATTGTTCTTTAACTAGTTTTATGGTGTATGATTTTTAAGAAATCATATGGTGGATTAAATCATGAGTTCTACACGTTTAAAAGTGTAGAATGTTGATATAAAGTGGTGGTAATTAACTTGGGAAGGTTGGCCAATCGATAGGAGTCGAAATCGCCGGAAACCGCCACTTCAAAGGAGCTAGTCGTAGTTGCAGACCACGAAAGCCGCCCGGCTTTCGTGAAAGCCGCCCGGCTTTCGTGAAAGCCGCCCGGCTTTTGCCTTGCAGGTCAGTTTTACACCTCCAATCAGCCTAGAACGGGGATTGATCGAGGGGCTTGGCAAAGGCGACTATTTCAGCACTTCATAAGGTGAGGATGGCTGACTATATTGCTTATAATTAGTGAGTTAATTTCATAAGAATGCCTAAAGTAATTAGATGGGATTTTCATGGACTATTAAAGATTAATAATGTCTAAATGAAAATAATATGAATATGAGTAAGTGAAGCATGACATACAAATTTAGAATAATTGTGTATGATTATGTGAAATGAATGGAATGGCATGTTAATGGAATTACTAAGATGACATTGTGATAAAATATCCTTTACTTCATGAATGAACTTCATGAATGGATTAAAGTGATATTTTTGATATTGAGATTAAACTATACTTGGATTGAGAAATCAATGGAAATGAAATGCAATATGGGAAATAGGAACTTGGCATGTTCTAAGGTTATCCAATTAGTATCAAAATACTAGTCGGGAAATTAATATAAATAAATGATGAAATAAATCCTAAGAGGTAGGATTGTGAATAGATATGCCTTAAGTAGTCTCAAGAGACACTTAAGGATGAATGGCATGAACACTAAGGAGTGATTAGGGGTAGGCCTAAAGGCCACCTCCGGAAATTGATTCTAGGCATAGGACTTGCTTGAGAATTTGATTATGAAAATAATTAGAGTTGGACTCTAGGATGACATGGAGATGTAGTTGGGCCGAGCCCATGCCATGTAATATGATTAGCATGGAAACGTAGTTGGGCCGAGCCCTTGCCATGTATATGTGACCTCCGTGGAAACGTAGTTGGGCCGAGCCCTTGCCACGAAGTTATGGTTGGTATGGAAACGTAGTTGGGCCGAGCCCTTGCCATACAAATTTTGATATGATATATTGAGCTAGAGGATTGTATAGAGATGTAGTTGGGCCGAGCCCATGCTATACAATTGGGGCTCGATGGGACCCCACGGGGTTATCGTGACTCTCGGTCACGGGGGAATGGGAACGGTGAATTCTAAATGAATATGGGCCTACGGGCCGTCTACTTGACTTTATGTAAAGTAAGTACAGTTAAAGGTAAAAAGGGGTAACCGAGGGTTATGGCCTGTAATATAATAATACCCTGAGTCGGGGGTCTTGGAAATTAAAACGTTGATTATACTTAGTATATGTAAGGAATAATTGTATTTAGATTTTGATGATGCTATATTCATTAGGACTTTAGAAGTACCCCTTTAGAAATTATGTATTAGAATTTTCCTTTGTAAAATTCTTAGATGTATTCGACCTGACAGAAGTGCTTCAAGAGCAGAAGTGCTTCAAGAACAGAAGGGCTCCCAGAGCAGAAGTGCCTCTTAAGGCGTTATTGGAACAGAGGACCTTTGGTTCCCCGCTCCTGAACAGAAGTCCTCAGGACCTCTGTTAGTATTGACTCTGACAGAAACCCTTCTGGGTCTCTGTTGGATACTCCCAACAGAAGTGCTCCAGACCTCCTCTGTTCTACTCTCTGACAAAGACACCAGAAGGTCTGACACTTAGAAGATTTTCAAAGAACCGGGAAGTCAACTTAAAGATTCCTTCAACGGCTAGGAGTATAAAACGGAAAAGCTACAGTGCATGCATTAAATGCTCATTTAATGCACCCCATGCTACGTAGAGTAATTGCAGATGATTGGCCGGAATGTCAGGAATACTTTATCCCAAAATAGTAACCCGCCAACCTTACCGGGCTCTACTAGTCAAGTCAACTGATCACTCATTTAATGCAGTTGTCCTCCTACTCCTCCAACGGGAAGACAACCTCAGTATAAAAGATACACTACGAAGAACAACCGGACAACTTTGCTATAACCTTGCTATCACATTGCTAACCGAGCAAGATATTCAAACTCTGAAAAGCAAAAGCCTCCTTGAGATTCAACCTTAGTATACTCTACAAGAGAAGGCAGAAGTTGGAAAAATTCTCTTTCCAACTCAAGCAAAGTTCCAAGTGTTCTTCAACTCTTCAAGCTCTTCACATACACACATTTTGTAACGAAGCTAGTTGGAGGAACCTCAGTTTCAACAGAAACTCTTCTTGCTACAAGAAGGACGTCCTAATAACTGGAGTAGTGAAGTGGTGATACTTCAAGGAGACTCAGTGAAAGGACCAGTGTTAAAGGAAGCCAGGCAGTGCATCCCAGGACACATCTAGACTTGAAGAAGACGTGGAGTACTTCTTAAGTGCTAGGACTAAGGCTTTGTAAACGGCAGTTTTTACAGCTTAGTGGAACAGTGGATTAGAGGAACGAGTTGTTCCTTGAACCACTATAAAAATCCCTGGTGTCATTTACTTACTGCTTTTAATTCTTGCACTTAGATAGAACTGTATAACTCCTTGGACTTGGTATCTGTGTTCAGCAGAACTGGTTCTACGAGTTAACAGAAGGCCTTCTGCCTTTGTTTCTCTGAGGCTAACAGAACTCCCTGCCAGAACCCCATCCGCTGCCAGTCTGTTCTCTCAACAGAACAGGCTATTCTGAAAATCTGGTACTTAGTTTAAAAAGCTAAAAACCAATACAGTCTATTCACCCCCCCCCCCCCTCTAGACTGTATCCAGTATAACCGGGACCAACAAGTGGTACACCATGTATTTTATCCTTGCAAAAACCTCTTCTTCTTTAGGTAATAGTCCAACAAATCTTGTGGCATTCCTCACCCTCCATATCCAGTAGACCGAGTAGCAAAATGCAATTCTTGATGCTTTGGCTTGGATAGTTGCGCCACTTCTTTCCTTCTTGAGCCATTTAACCGCACTTGTCAAGGACCCCATCAGCCGAGGGATTTTAAGCCAATCCTTTACCATGCTCCAGATTTTCCCTGTAAAAGAGCATTCAAAGTATAGGTGTGGGACTGTTTCCAGCCCACCCTTGCACAAGGCACATTTGTTGACTACATCTAATCGAAGAAGATTATCATATGTAGCCAACCTATTTCGGAATGCCAACCATGTGGTAAAGGAAAACTTAGGAGGGATGTAATTTTTCCAAATAAAGGACATCCACCAACGGGTGGGAGCCTTAATTCTAAGTAAGTTATACACTTTTGAAGATATAAGTTTCCCATTAGTTTGCAACTTATTTAGCCCATAAATAGCTTCATTAGTGCCACCAAATTTAGTTAAAAGCTCATCTCTAATTGAAGCAATTTTCTTCATTAAATGGGAATCCCTATAGTGTGGGGAAAAGTCCCACACACAACGGCCCTTAAGATACACCCCATGGACCCACTTGACCCAAAGTGTGTCTTTTTTTGTATGTATGTCCCAAAAAAATTTTGCAAGAAGGGCTGAGTTCCAGACTCTAGTATCATGAATACCAAGTCCACCCTCTTCTTTGGGGAGGCAAATATCAGCCCAGGAGACCCTAGCAAATTTACCCCCCCAAAGGAAAATACGGCAAATGGAGGTGATCCTATCAAGGATTGTTCTAGGGATAGGAAATATTTGAAGCCAAAACGAGTGCACACCCTGTATAACAGATTTGATTAATTCAACTCTTCCAGCATATGATAGGGTCTTTAGATTCCAAGCACTAATGAAATTAGTGATGGACTCTAAGAGAGGGGTATATTGTGCCACAGAAACTTTCAAAGGAGCCAACGGTACACCTAGGTATTTAACAGGGAAAGACCCAACTTTAAAATCAACCAAGTCAAGGATACTATTAAGCTCATAATCAGGCATACCTCCAAGGAAGATGTTAGACTTATCATAGTTTACTTTAAGCCCAGATATGCTGCCAAACTCTTCCAACGAGTCAATAAGGATCTTGATGGAAGATTTGTGCCCTTTAGAGAAAAGCATCAAATCATCCGCATAGGCAACATGAGTAATCTTCAAGCTTCCACATTTAGGATGGAATTTGAAAGATGGAACCTGTGTTCTAACATTTAACAAATTAAACGTGATAAATATTCCAAGCATAACACAAAAAGAAGAGGGGACATAGGATCCCCTTGTCTCAATCCCCTTTTACCTTTAAAATGCCCTCTTAGCACTCCATTTATGGAGATGGAATATGAGGGCGTGGAGACACACTCCATTATCCAACCAATGAACCTTGTGGGAAACCCCAAATGTGCCAGCATACTAGCCAAGAAATACCAAGATATGGTATCGTAAGCTTTCCTAAGGTCAACTTTAATCATACATCTGGGAGAAATTCTTTTCCTAGTATAACCTTTAACCAGTTCTTGTGCTATAAACACATTATCAATCATGAGTCTACCATCAACAAAAGCCCCCTGGGCAGGATCAACAAAAGCCCCCTTCACAAGCTTCCAGAAGGTCAACCCTGAACATGCCATAGACAATACCAGACCCCAGATGATTAGTAAAGCCAAGTCAGAATGGACCACTGAAGAGAGGAGAAAGTACAACCTAGACAATATTGCCAAGGACATCCTCTACAAGTCCATTGATGATAGGTACTTCAACAGAATCAAGAAGTGCAAGACGGCTAAGGAAATCTGGGATACTCTTGAGCTCATTGGAGCTGGTGATGAGCAAGAGAAGGACAACAAACTCACCATAGCCAACAAGAAGTTTGATGACTTCAAACTTCTCCCTGGTGAAAGCATCTCCAAGATGTATGACAGGCTTCTCACTCTCACTGGAGAGATTTCTGAGCTTGGCAAGGATCTCACAACCAAGGAGATCAACCTGAAAGTGTTGAGGGGACTGCCCTCAGCATGGAAGATGAAGGTAGTTGCTGTCCAAGCCAGCAAGGATGTAAAGACTTATCCCACTGATAAGCTCATTTCAGATCTCAAAGCTCATGAGTTTGAAATGATTGAAGAAAAGGAAGATGTACCAGAAGAGAGGACCACTACAGCCCTCACTGCCAGCACATCTAAGGTAAATGATTTTGAACCTTCAGTACTTTTATCTGATGAATATATGGCTGCCTTTTCCAGGAGATTCAAAAGGTTTATGAAGAATCTGAAAGATGGAAGGAGTCCATCTTTCAACAGAAAGTCATACCAGAAGGTCAAATCAACAGAAAGCAGTGGAGAGCTTCTCTGTTACAACTGCAGACAACCTGGTCACTTCAAGGCTGATTGTCCCCACCCTAGAGTGTCCAAGAAGCAAGGACAGGATGGAGAAAAGAAGAAGTACGAGGACAACTCCAGAAGAAGAAAGGCACTTGTGACAGAACAGCTGGAGAAAGACCCTCTGTCAGAAACAGAATTCAGTTCTGACTCAGATTCTGATGAGGCCTTCTGTTGCCTGGATACTGAGACAGAAGACCTTTGCCTAATGGCTCATTCTGATGATGAGGTAACCTCTACTTCTGAATCTAGTTTCTCTTCGGTAGGTTTAGCTTTTGATTCTGATTCAATGTCAGAATTTTGGGAAGAGTTTAAGGCCATACAAGCCACTTATTCTTCTGTAACAGAAGAAAACAGTAAGTTAAAAGCTGAAACTCTTGACTTAAAGAAGGAGGTTGAGGTCAAAATCAATCTTCTAATTGAGGAAAGAGATCAACTGAAGACTGAAAATGTTTCTCTTCTTAAGAGAATAAGAGAAATAGAGCCTCTCGAGATTAAGTACAAAGCTTACCAGAAGGCCCAGTCTTCCATGGAAAAGATTGTGCTTGATCAACAGATTGGCACTGGTTTTGGTCTTGGTTATGGCTCAACAGAATTAGGTGAGCCTTCTGTAATGCCTAGCACCAGAGTTGCTAAGGCAGACAAGGTCATAGAGCCACTGATTTCTAGCCCCATCTGTCAAGCTGGTGTATCTGGCACCAAGGTTGTCCATGAGGAAGTCAGACCAGAAAAGGGTAAGATAAAGGTTCAACAGAAACCCTTTTTGAAAAATAATGAACCTGGCAGAAAACCTAACAACAGAAGAGGTTTTCAGAATAACAAAAATAAAAGACCATTCATTGACAGACAACCTCATGACAATCGTGCTAGAAATGATCACCAGAAGGGCAAATATCAAGAGAGAGTTAACTTCAGGCAGAAGAGGTTGGCTGGTCAACTTCAGAAGCCCAAAGTTAACCGTCCCTCTGCTCTTGATAGTATATGGGACTTCTTTCCAACAAAGAAAGCTATGCAAAAGTATGTAAACAGGAAGCATGACCCTCACAAGCATCTGCCCAAAGTGAATCACACTTCTGTCTACTACAACTACCAGGTGGACAATGGGTACCACCCACCAAGGTTTCACTTGATGAGACCAAAATGGTACCAACTACCCAGACTCCATGACCCCCCAGGACCCAGCATTGCTTGGGTACCTAAATCTTTCTTTTGATCTTGCAGGAACTGTGTGCTGGAGCCATCTCTGAACAAGAATGGTTTATTGATAGTGGATGCTCCAGGCACATGACAGGTGACAGAAGTTGCCTAACAGAGTTCCAGAAATGCAAAGGACCCAGAGTTACCTTTGGAGGTAATGACAAAGAAGGTCAAACAAAAGGAAGAGGAAAGCTGATCAAAAACCAGATCATCATTGATGATGTCTCATATGTCAAAGGACTGAAGTTCAACTTGCTGAGTGCTAGCCAGTTCTGTGACAAAGGCTACACTGTTGAATTCACAAAGGACTTCTGCTATGTGAAGCATGAGACAACAAAGGAAGTGGTTCTTACAGCATCAAGGAAAAAGAACATCTATGTAGTTGATTGGAACACTGCAAAAGATGGAGTTTGCCTGATAGCCAAGGGAGATTCAAAACTGAGATGGGACTGGCACAAAAAGCTCAACCATTTGAATTTCAAAACAATCAACAAACTAGCCAGAGAACACATTGTAGAAGGGCTACCAGACATTGTGTACAAGAGAGAGACCCTCTGCAGTGCATGTTAGAAAGGCAAACAAGTAAAGAATTCCTTCAAACCCATTGCTGGAGATCTTTCTACAAGTCCTCTAAATCTGATTCACATGGATTTATTTGGACCTGTTGAGACTCCAAGCGTTGGTGGCAAGAAATACACCCTAGTCATGGTTGATGACTACTCCAGATACACATGGACTGTTTTTCTGACAAAGAAAAATGAAACTCTTCAGAAGTTGCCATCTCTGTTAAAGCAACTTCAGAGTGAGAAGAACTTGAAAGTAAAGACAATCAGATCAGACAGAGGAACTGAATTTGTCAACCAAGTCATAAAGGACTTCTGTGATCAGAATGGAACATTTCATCAACTTTCTGCCGCCAGAACCCCTCAACAGAATGGCGTAGCAGAAAGAAGGAACAGAACTCTAAAAGAAGCTGCAAGAACAATGATTGCAGAATCTGGATTGCCTATGAGATATTGGGCTGAAGCAATCAACACTGCATGCTATACTCAGAACAGAAGCATGATCAACAAGAATCACCAGAAGACCCCTTATGAACTTTGGAAGGGAAGAAAACCTAACATCAGCTACTTTCATATATTTGGATGCAAGTGCTACATTCTCAACAATGGAAAGGAGCATTTGAAGGTATTTCAAGAAAAGGCTGATGAAGGAGTCTTTATAGGCTATTCAAACACCAGTAAAGCCTATAGAGTACTCAACAGAAGAACCCTACATGTTGAAGAATCCATACATGTGAAGTTTGATGAAAGCACCTATGTTGAAGATGTAACAGAGAGTCTCAAGGATATCACCGTAGAAGACAGAACACCAGAACCAACAGAAGAGGTGGCAGACAACCCTGCATTTCCAACACCTGCACCAAACCCCCTTCTGTTGAATGAAGATGAAGACTCTGATGATGAGGAACCAGAGAGACCAAGACAATAGCTGACAGAACCAGATCTGACATGGTTAAGAGATCATCCTCCTAACCAAGTGATTGGTCAAATCAGAAGTGGAGTTCAAACCAGATCCACATCAAGGAGAGAAGCAATGCTTGCCTGCTACATATCTCAGATGGAACCGATGACAGTAGAAGAAGCACTTGCAGACTCAGATTGGATCAATGCTATGCAAGAAGAGCTCACTCAGTTTGAGAGGAACAAAGTGTGGGAACTTGTTCCTAGGCCAAAGCACCAGAATGTCATTGGAACCAAATGGGTATTCAAGAACAAAGCAGATGAAGATGGCAACATTGTAAGGAACAAAGCAAGGCTAGTAGCTAAAGGATATTGTCAAGAAGAAGGAATAGATTTTGATGAGACTTTTGCACCAGTTGCCAGACTTGAAGCCATCAGAATCTTTCTAGCCTATGCTGCCTACAACAACATCAAGGTCTACCAGATGGATGTCAAGAGTGCATTTCTGAATGGAGATCTTGAAGAAGAAGTTTATGTGGAACAACCACCAGGTTTTGTCATTCCTACTCAATCTTCTTGTGTCTACAAGCTTAAAAAGGCCCTCTATGGTCTTAAGCAAGCTCCCAGAGCCTGGTATGACACATTGTCCCTTTTCCTAGTAAACCATGGATTTACTAAAGGAAAGGTTGACAAAACTCTATTTCAAATCTCTGTTGCCAATCATATTCTGTTAGTACAAATATATGTTGATGACATTATATTTGGAAGTACTAATCCAGAACTGTGCAAGAAATTTTCTCAAGTGATGCAGAGTCAATTTGAAATGAGTATGATGGGAGAACTCAGTTACTTCCTAGGACTTCAAGTCAAACAAGTTCCAGAAGGGATCTTTATCAATCAAGGGAAGTACACCAGAGATCTGATCAAGAAGTTTGGAGTGGAAGGCAAAACATCAGTGAAGATTCCCATGAACACTTCACAAGGAATTGGTCCAGATGATGAAGGAAAGGATGTAGATGCAACAACATACAGAGGAATCATAGGATCTCTGTTGTATCTAACTGCAAGCAGACCAGACATCTCATTCTCTGTTGGAATCTGTGCCAGATACCAATCAAAGCCCAAGGAAAGCCATCTAAGTGCTGCAAAGAGAATCATCAGATACATCAAAGGAAATCCCAATGCAGGCCTATGGTATCCCAAGGGAGGTAACTTTGAACTAATTGGTTACTCTGACTCAGATTTTGCAGGTTGCAGACTAGACAGGAAGAGCACCTCTGGTCACTGCCAATTGCTAGGAGGAAGGCTTGTTTCCTGGTTTAGCAAGAAGCAGAACTCCATCTCAACAAGTACAGCTGAGGCAGAGTACATTGCAGCTGGGAGTTGCTGTGCTCAGCTACTCTGGATGAAGCAACAACTGAAGGACTATGGAATTCAAGCAAAGGAGATCAAGATGTTGTGTGACAACACCAGTGCCATTGCTATCACTCAGAATCCAGTTCTTCATTCCAGAACAAAGCATATTGAGATCAGACATCACTTCATCAGAGATCATGTGGAGAAGAAGCATATCTGCATGGAACATGTGCCAACAGAAGACCAACTTGCAGATATCCTGACAAAGCCTCTTCCTGAGGCTAGGTTCAATAAGCTGAGAGAAGAATTGGGAATGATGGATGAGATTCCAAGAGAAAGTTGAAAAGGAAGGACCTCTGTTGCTCATTTGCTGTTGACAGAATTCCTGTAGCAGAACCCCTTCTGTTAACCCTCCTCTGTCAACCTCTTCTGTTCTCTACCCTGGCAGAACACCTATGCAACAGAAACCCTCTCTACAGAACACCCTATCTTGTCAAACAGAAAGTGGTGGACTTAGAAAAGTAAATTAGTAAACCGGGTGACCTTGTAACTTATTAAAGGTCTTTTACCCTTTTACCCTTAAAACGGTATCCAGCCGTACAAAATTTACTGCGCCCCCATTTATTTACTGCGCCTCTTTTTACATTTATTGGTTTCTTGGAACCGTAAATTATCTCAAACGTCCACTAACTCATATCCATAAAACCCCCTTTCGCAAACCTAAACCGTTACTGCTCTCATAACTCTCAAGCTTTTGAACTCTTATCTCTCAGAAATTTTCTAACCGCAGTAGACTCCATGGCCATCTTGAGCTTCTCCGATCTTTCAAAGGAACAAAAGGCAACACTTCTCAAAAGTGTCTTGACTGGCCTGAGATGCGAACTGGACGTACTCCCCAGGATTGCAGAGAAAAAGGAGAGGATGACCTCCATTGTTGACGGACTGTCACAATGCCAACTGAGCAAGGTCATCTCTCATGATTATGAGGCATACAGCAACATGGACACAGTTGAGTTCTATCTCAACGCATCCTTCAAGGATGAAGTCATCTCCTCCGTTGTCCAAGGAGAAAAGGTGGTGGTTGATGCTGACGTCATCAACAACATCTTCCATATTCAGCAAAAGGGAGGAAGGGACTCTCTACTTGACTTGGAAGATATTGACATCCCTCTGACAGAATTCAAGAAGAAGTTCTGCAGAAAAGGGGAAGAAGTTGAGAAGGTCAACATAAAGAAGCACCTGCTCAAGAGGGAATTTGAGCTTCTTATAAACATTTTCCACAAATGTTTATGGTGCAAGTACACCTCCACTGATGATGTTACAACGGCCAATGCTAAAGCCCTGTATGCAGTACATCATGGGGTAAATGTCAATTGGGGACAAATCATGGTGAAGTCCCTGATTGAAGTGATCAAGAAGAAGAATCCCAAGACTAGCCTCTACTCTGGGAAGCTAGGGCATGGTCTGCTCATTTCTGAAGTGCTCCTCAAACAAGGGGTAAGCTTGAGGAAGGCTTCAGCCTTGGATCATACCAAGGTAATTTTCTTGACTGCCTCTCCCAATAGGGAAAAAGCCATAAAGGCAGAACTGAAGAGGCAGCTTCAACTTGAAGCTAAGAGGAAACAGGGAGAAAAGGTACAGAAACCTCTCTCTGTAGCTACTTCTGCTAAGAAGGCAGAAAAGAAGAAGAAGAAGAAGAAGAAGAAGAAGACTGAAGGGGAAGCACCTCTTGCCCCCCTAAGGCCGGACAGAAGAGGAAGAGGACCTCCAAACCCAAGAAAAAGGTTGCTCAACCTCTGGTTTCAGAATCTGAAGGAGTGGCAGACACTCAGGGGGAACCAGAGATCCCCACCTCTGTTGCATCCCCTGAACAGAACAGGGTGCCAACTCCACCAGAGCACCCCAGTCCTGTGAAAGATGGGTATCTGTCCTTGCTTGACAGACAGTTTACCCGGGTCCTTGAATGGAGAAGATGGAGAATGGGACCCCTCCACAAGATAATCCAATTCTTTGATCATTATGAGGCAGAAGAGGAAGCCATCCTGAATTGGGTTGGGACTGATGATGTCTCAAAGTGTTTTGCCCTCAACTTTCTTCACTCTGTCCTTGAGAAGAAGAAGGCCAACTACAAGGGTAAGGCCATTCTCATTTCTTCACCCTCAGAGGAAGCTGTCAAACCTCTTGAAGATGGGGAAATTGAAGCCTTTGAAGAATGGTTGTTCACTAAGATGGCAACTGACTCTGTTCAGCCCAACTTCAACCCAGGAGAGTCCTCTGTTCTCAAGACAGAAGGACAAGCAATGATGGAGCAAATCAGGGAATGGAGGACTTCCTTGCTCGTGGACAACATCATTGAGGTAAACTCTCCAACCCCTTCTGTTTCTATTCCAACAGAACCACTTATTCCCTCACCTTCCACCAGCACAGAAACCCCTCCACCAGAACTCCCTCCACATAAATCTCCTGAACAGAACACCCCCACCCCTCCTCCATCACCCAAAATGAAAATTGCATCTCCTTGCAGAGCAATTGTTCCCTACAGAAACCGCTCACCTTCACCTCCCCCATCTCCCCCTCACCAGAATGCCTCATCCATTCACTCCTCACCCAAACACCAGAACCCCTCACCCCAACAGATCTCCTCCTCCTCATCCTCATCAGAATCAGCTCATCAATCTCCTCCACCAGAATCACCTCCTCCACAACAACCTGCAGGAAACCTAAAACCGTTATGGTTTCTAAGAGACTCAGATCCTACAACTATCTCCCCCATCTCTGCACCCAAAGGGTATTCTAGGGACTCTGTTGCTCCCAATCCCTCTCTGAGAAAGAAGAAGAAGGTGGTTCGCAACAGAAAACCTATCTACTCTCCATATGAGATATCCTCTGACATGGATGGATTCATGGTCAGCAAATCATACAAAGCCACATCCAAGAGACAGAAGACCCCTCCTCTGACTCAACTGGAATATGAACAGCTTGTTCACTCTCTGTCATCTGTCCAAGAACATCACCCACTACCAAGGGGAAGAGGTCTAGAGATGCCTCAAGCAGATGGACAAAAGCATGACATTCCTTTCAACAAGTTTGTTGAATCTGCAGAAGAGTTTGGAGGACAGATCCTCCAAGGCTTGGACAAGCTGATAGAGGTAAATGATAAGCACTATGGGCATCTTGCTCATGTGAATGACAATCTGAATTCAGGGATGCAGTTCATCTCTGACCGCTTTGAGAACCTCACTGGGACCCTCAACAACTTCATTGCCTCCTCAACTGCCAGAACAGATGTCCTGTCAACAGAAGTGGTAGGCATCCACAACACTTTGTCAATCTTTCAACAGACTCTCCTGAGTCAAGGACAGGCAATCCACCATATCTCAGAGCATCTTGAGGCTCTGAAGGAATCCGATGCCAGAACAGAGAGGCACTTGACCTCTATTGAGCAGATGTGCAGAACTCATCAGGAACAGGCTCAAGCCCTCCTATCTACTGACAGAGACCGGTATCAGAAGATGGTGCTCCTTGAAGCCAATAACAAGGACATCTTCTCTGCCATCCAGAAGCAGCAAGGTCTGATTGAAGGCCTTACATCTGTCACTCAGACATTACCAGAGGCCCTGGAGCAGATAGCCTCAACCCAAGCATCAGAATTCCAGAAGATCAGTCTTATGATAGAAGACTTGAATGATGCCAAAAAGGGGGAAGAGGACCCTCAACAGACCAGGCCTAGGTCTCACAGAACTCCTACCAGAGCACCCTCCTCTGGTGAGCCTGCAGTAGATCCGGCTCCCTACTTTGAGGCTGCCTTACAAAAGAAAAGGGAAGCAGGCATACCCAGACCCCCATCTCCAGTCAAGAAGAGCACCAAGAAGAAGAAAGTTTTCAACTTTACTGAATGGAGATTGGGTGGCTCTCAGAATATTGACAGAGCCCAATTTGAGGAAATGAAAGCCAAAATGACTCCTACCCAACAACAGCACCTTTATCTAGACAAAGATGGTGTTGTCAGAGTTAGGTATGGAGGATCTCTTGAAGAAGCAGAAGAATGGTACAAGAAGAACATTGTCCCTGGAAAGACTGTGCATGAAGGTGTCCTCAACTACTTGGACTGCAAACTCTCTCCAATATGGGCATCTTATCAAAGGTCGGGCAATCTGTTCAGAATCAGAGCTGAAATAAATGAAGAACTGCTCAGGCTCCAAAGACTAGAGGAAGAAGCTCTACAGGCAGCTAATCTGGAGAATGTGTAAGGCTTAAACTCTGTAATATCTATCTAATAAAATCACATCTCTGCCTTCTTACTTTGAAGTGCTTTTCCCTCAAATTCTTGTCTTTTTGCTTTCTGTTTGTGTTTGTTTATTTCTGTTATATTCTGCTATCTGAATGTATCTTACTCTTACTATTTTCCTATGCCAAGTTGCCCACCAAGATTTTAATGGAAGTTTTTAAACTTAATGTTTGTATGGTGAAGGCACTTCTCTGGAAATAGTTAAAGGGTTTTGGCATCATCAAAAAGGGGGAAATTGTAAGGAATAATTGTATTTAGATTTTGATGATGTTATATTCATTAGGACTTTAGAAGTACCCCTTTAGAAATTATGTGTTAGAATTTTCCTTTGTAAAATTCTTAGATGTATTCGACCTGACAGAAGTGCTTCAAGAGCAGAAGTGCTTCAAGAACAGAAGGGCTCCCAGAGCAGAAGTGCCTCTTAAGGCGTTATTGGAACAGAGGACCTTTGGTTCCCTGCTCCAGAACAGAAGTCCTCAGGACCTCTGTTAGTATTGACTCTGACAGAAACCCTTCTGGGTCTCTGTTGGATACTCCCAACAGAAGTGCTCCAGACCTCCTCTGTTCTACTCTCTGACAAAGACACCAGAAGGTCTGACACTTAGAAGATTTTCAAAGAACCGGGAAGTCAACTTAAAGATTCCTTCAACGGCTAGGAGTATAAAACGGAAAAGCTACAGTGCATGCATTAAATGCTCATTTAATGCACCCCATGCTAGGTAGAGTAATTGCAGATGATTGGCCGGAATGTCAGGAATACTTTATCCCAAAATAGTAACCCGCCAACCTTACCGGGCTCTACTAGTCAAGTCAACTGATCACTCATTTAATGCAGTTGTCCTCCTACTCCTCCAACGGGAAGACAACCTCAGTATAAAAGATACACTACGAAGAACAACCGGACAACTTTGCTATAACCTCAGTATAAAAGATTCCCTCTGGGGAGAGGCACTGAAAACTGCAGCTTACATACTTAACAGAGTTCCCACTAAAGCTACAACTAAAATCCCTTATGAAATTTGGACTGAAAAGAAACCCAGTATAAATCATTTCCATGTTTGGGGTTGTCCAGATGAGGCAAGGCCTTATAGGCCAAATGAAAAGAAATTGGACTTTAGAACAGTTAGTAGCTATTTTGTAGGATACTCTGAGAGGTCAAGGGGGTATAAGTTTTATGATCCCACTACCAGGACTATTTTTGAGACGGGTAATGCCCGGTTCTTTGAGGATATTGAGTTTGGGGGGTGGGGAGATAAGATTAGAGATTTTGTCTTTGAGGAAGAGCATGTTACTCTTCCTTCAGTTGTCATTGAACATGATCAAGATATTTTTATTCCTAATGATGTTCAAGAAACAACTCCAGTTCATGACAATCTCGAAAACATCCCCAATCAAGTACATGAATTTATTAATGAGGATCAAACTCAACAACCTCAAGAACCTGAGGTGCCATTAAGGAGATCCACTCGAGAGAGGAGAAGTGCAATTCCGGATGATTATATTGTATTTCTTCAAGAACATGAGGAAAATTGGGAATTGGTGGAAGAAATAATTGTCTTCCTCCAAGAACAAGAATCAGATGTTGCTTTTGCAGAAGATGATCCAATAAACTTTCGTCAAGTCATGGAAAGTTCTAACTCTCAAGAATGGATTAATGCCATGAAAGATGAGATGAAGTCTATGAGTGACAATGACGTTTGGGAGTTAGTCTCATTGCCTGAAGGTATTAAACCCATTGGTTGTAAATGGATATTTAAAATCAAAAGGGATTCAAAGGGCAATGTTACAAGGTTTAAAGCTTGTCTTGTTGCTAAAGGCTACACTCAAAAGAAAGGAATTGACTATAAAGAGACTTTCTCTCTGGTATCCTCGAAAGACTCTTTTAGAACAATAATGGCATTAGTTGCACATTTTGATCTTGAGCTTCACCAGATGGATGTAAAAACTGCATTTCTCAATGGTGACATTGAGGAATCAATCTATATGGAGCAACCAGAAAACTTTGTTTTGGGAGATTCAAAGAAAATGGTTTGTAAATTAAAGAAATCCATCTATGAGCTCAAACAGACTTCTCGTTAGTGGTATCACAAGTTTCATAAAGTCATTATATCTTTTGGTTTTCAACCAAACGTCAGTGATGATTGTATATACCACAAGTTCAGTTGGAGTAAGCATATTTTTCAGGTCTTGTATGTTGATGACATACTGCTTGCTAGTAACGATATAGGCTTATTGCACGAAACTAAGAGATTTCTTTCAAAGAATTCTGAAATGAAAGATCTTGGTGAAGCTTCTTTTGTATTAGGAATTCAAATTCACCGAGATCGCTCCAAAGGCATTCTTGGACTCTCACAAAAGAGCTATATCGATAAGATTCTCAAAAGGTTTGGTATGCAAGACTGCAAACCAGGAGATACCCCAGTTTCTAAAGGTGACAAGTTTAGTCTCATGCAGTGCCCTAAGAATGGTTTTGAATCTAACGAAATGAGGAACATTCCTTATGCTTTGGCTGTAGGAAGTTTGATGTATGCCCAGGTTTGTACAAGACCTGATTTGGCATACATTGTTGGGATGTTAGGCAGATATTTGAGCAATTCGGGAATGGACCATTGGAAAGCAGCCAAAAGTAGGGGTGGGCATAACGGTTCGGTTTGACCGAACCGAACCGTACCAAACCGAATTAAACCAAACCGAAACCGAACCATTTGTAATTTGGTTTGAGTTTGGTAGTATTCCTCCCAACCCGTATTAAACCGAACCAAACCGAACCGAAATCATAAAACCGAATAAAACCGAACTAATCTAAAAATGAAATAATTTCTTATTTTTTTTAAAATAACAAATCAAAATCAACTTACACCAAACTAAACCAAACTAAAATATAAGATTTCTCTCATTAATTTGATTGATGTTAATCTTTTTGAAGATTTAATTCTTTAATTTTACTGTCGAGGACTAGAGTTTACTACAAGACTTACATTCACAACTATAACAATTATAGTGATTTAAGTAGATAGTATTTAACTAAAATTTATTATCTACTACTACTATATATTTGGTTCATTACTTACAAGCACCAGTTTTGTTTTTGTTTCGGCTTTATATATAATTTTATTCATTCCCGTTGTTGTTGTTGCATACAAATGTGTCATGCTTATATATTTTTGGTTCATATGTGTTTTGTTATTGTTTGCAAATTTATATCTAATATTATATTTGGTTCATTACTATCGCTTCTTGGTTCATTATTTTGAGTTTTTTTATTTTATTTCAATCCAAACCTTAATACTTTGGTAAACCGAACTCCAAACCGAACCGAACCGTACCAAACCGAAACCAAACCGAAACCAAACCGAAACTTAATCGGTTTGTATTTGGTACATTTTCTATCAAACCGATTAAACCGAAACCGAACCGAAACCGAAGAAAACCGAACCGAAAACCGAAATGCCCACCCCTAGCCAAAAGGGTCATGCGGTATTTACAGAGAACAGAGGAATATATGCTCACATATCGGAGATCGGATCAACTTGAGATCATTGGGCATACCGACTCTGATTTTGTTGGATGCCAAGATAGCTTGTGATCCACTTCAGGCTACATCTATATTCTAGTTGGAGGAGCTATCTCCTGGAGGAGTAGAGAAGTCTCCAAGAGACAATCCCACACCCCATGTTCCCTATCTCACTTTGATAGCTAGAGGTGATTGAATGAGTGATCCCTCCCCCCTATCCTTGAGTCATTCGGCCAGCACAAAGTAGGAGGAGCCCAAGGGAAATCAAATCTCTAGTTGGAGGAAGAGGGAAGCTAGGAAAATCCACAAGGGATAGCTTGAGTTTAAGGTAAGAACACGACTATTGTTCTTTAACTAGTTTTATGGTGTATGATTTTTAAGAAATCATATGGTGGATTAAATCATGAGTTCTACACGTTTAAAAGTGTAGAATGTTGATATAAAGTGGTGGTAATTAACTTGGGAAGGTTGGCCAATCGATAGGAGTCGAAATCGCCGGAAACCGCCACTTCAAAGGAGCTAGTCGTAGTTGCAGACCACGAAAGCCGCCCGGCTTTCGTGAAAGCCGCCCGGCTTTCGTGAAAGCCGCCCGGCTTTTGCCTTGCAGGTCAGTTTTACACCTCCAATCAGCCTAGAACGGGGATTGATCGAGGGGCTTGGCAAAGGCGACTATTTCAGCACTTCATAAGGTGAGGATGGCTGACTATATTGCTTATAATTAGTGAGTTAATTTCATAAGAATGCCTAAAGTAATTAGATGGGATTTTCATGGACTATTAAAGATTAATAATGTCTAAATGAAAATAATATGAATATGAGTAAGTGAAGCATGACATACAAATTTAGAATAATTGTGTATGATTATGTGAAATGAATGGAATGGCATGTTAATGGAATTACTAAGATGACATTGTGATAAAATATCCTTTACTTCATGAATGAACTTCATGAATGGATTAAAGTGATATTTTTGATATTGAGATTAAACTATACTTGGATTGAGAAATCAATGGAAATGAAATGCAATATGGGAAATAGGAACTTGGCATGTTCTAAGGTTATCCAATTAGTATCAAAATACTAGTCGGGAAATTAATATAAATAAATGATGAAATAAATCCTAAGAGGTAGGATTGTGAATAGATATGCCTTAAGTAGTCTCAAGAGACACTTAAGGATGAATGGCATGAACACTAAGGAGTGATTAGGGGTAGGCCTAAAGGCCACCTCCGGAAATTGATTCTAGGCATAGGACTTGCTTGAGAATTTGATTATGAAAATAATTAGAGTTGGACTCTAGGATGACATGGAGATGTAGTTGGGCCGAGCCCATGCCATGTAATATGATTAGCATGGAAACGTAGTTGGGCCGAGCCCTTGCCATGTATATGTGACCTCCGTGGAAACGTAGTTGGGCCGAGCCCTTGCCACGAAGTTATGGTTGGTATGGAAACGTAGTTGGGCCGAGCCCTTGCCATACAAATTTTGATATGATATATTGAGCTAGAGGATTGTATAGAGATGTAGTTGGGCCGAGCCCATGCTATACAATTGGGGCTCGATGGGACCCCACGGGGTTATCGTGACTCTCGGTCACGGGGGAATGGGAACGGTGAATTCTAAATGAATATGGGCCTACGGGCCGTCTACTTGACTTTATGTAAAGTAAGTACAGTTAAAGGTAAAAAGGGGTAACCGAGGGTTATGGCCTGTAATATAATAATACCCTGAGTCGGGGGTCTTGGAAATTAAAACGTTGATTATACTTAGTATATGTAAGGAATAATTGTATTTAGATTTTGATGATGCTATATTCATTAGGACTTTAGAAGTACCCCTTTAGAAATTATGTATTAGAATTTTCCTTTGTAAAATTCTTAGATGTATTCGACCTGACAGAAGTGCTTCAAGAGCAGAAGTGCTTCAAGAACAGAAGGGCTCCCAGAGCAGAAGTGCCTCTTAAGGCGTTATTGGAACAGAGGACCTTTGGTTCCCTGCTCCAGAACAGAAGTCCTCAGGACCTCTGTTAGTATTGACTCTGACAGAAACCCTTCTGGGTCTCTGTTGGATACTCCCAACAGAAGTGCTCCAGACCTCCTCTGTTCTACTCTCTGACAAAGACACCAGAAGGTCTGACACTTAGAAGATTTTCAAAGAACCGGGAAGTCAACTTAAAGATTCCTTCAACGGCTAGGAGTATAAAACGGAAAAGCTACAGTGCATGCATTAAATGCTCATTTAATGCACCCCATGCTAGGTAGAGTAATTGCAGATGATTGGCCGGAATGTCAGGAATACTTTATCCCAAAATAGTAACCCGCCAACCTTACCGGGCTCTACTAGTCAAGTCAACTGATCACTCATTTAATGCAGTTGTCCTCCTACTCCTCCAACGGGAAGACAACCTCAGTATAAAAGATACACTACGAAGAACAACCGGACAACTTTGCTATAACCTTGCTATCACATTGCTAACCGAGCAAGATATTCAAACTCTGAAAAGCAAAAGCCTCCTTGAGATTCAACCTTAGTATACTCTACAAGAGAAGGCAGAAGTTGGAAAAATTCTCTTTCCAACTCAAGCAAAGTTCCAAGTGTTCTTCAACTCTTCAAGCTCTTCACATACACACATTTTGTAACGAAGCTAGTTGGAGGAACCTCAGTTTCAACAAAAACTCTTCTTGCTACAAGAAGGACGTCCTAATAACTGGAGTAGTGAAGTGGTGATACTTCAAGGAGACTCAGTGAAAGGACCAGTGTTAAAGGAAGCCAGGCAGTGCATCCCAGGACACATCTAGACTTGAAGAAGACGTGGAGTACTTCTTAAGTGCTAGGACTAAGGCTTTGTAAACGGCAGTTTTTACAGCTTAGTGGAACAGTGGATTAGAGGAACGAGTTGTTCCTTGAACCACTATAAAAATCTCTGGTGTCATTTACTTACTGCTTTTAATTCTTGCACTTAGATAGAACTGTATAACTCCTTGGACTTGGTATCTGTGTTCAGCAGAACTGGTTCTACGAGTTAACAGAAGGCCTTCTGCCTTTGTTTCTCTGAGGCTAACAGAACTCCCTGCCAGAACCCCATCCGCTGCCAGTCTGTTCTCTCAACAGAACAGGCTATTCTGAAAATCTGGTACTTAGTTTAAAAAGCTAAAAACCAATACAGTCTATTCACCCCCCCCCCTCTAGACTGTATCCAGTATAACCGGGACCAACAGTATAGTTGCTATTGTACTTGTCAAATATTTCCAAGTACTGACCTCCCCTTCACGGGGGAGGCCACCTCACAGTTTCAGGTAGAACTTGAAGGTCGCTGCCATTGCACGTTGCTTCGGGAGGAATCAAGGGAAGAAGATGTGGTTCGTGCTTCTCCCGTTCTGTTTTAAAAACAATTACATTAATGCTCATGGATAATTATTTTTGAATAATTACTTTGGGGGCTTGCATGCCTAGTTATGCCAAGTACGGCTTGAACAATTGCATTAATGCTTCCGCTATTTTAAATGCATGTTTTGCATTATGTTTGTTTATGGATGTACTATGTGTGAATGATATTCATGACGCATTGTATAGTATGGATGAGTTGGACTGCGGTTGACTATTCGTACTGTACGGCGGGTTGTTGACGTGTCCGGCTAGGTCCGGGGCGTGACAAATGGTCTCTCAATGAGCTCATTTCTCATTGTGTTCAAGAGGAAGAGAGAATAAAGCAAGATAAGACTGAAAGTGCTCAATTGGCATCTACCTCTAAGGGCAGCAAGAAAATAAAATTAAGGAAGCTATAAATTCAAGGCCATCTGCTAAATTCCTAGAGGAGTGTGGAATTGTTTCTCAGTACACCATACCAGGAACTCCTAGCATGAATGGTGTTGCTGAGAGACGAAACCGTACATTGAAGGACATGGTTAGGAGTATGATTTGCCATACTACTTTATAGCAAAAGAAACCCAGTATAAATCGCTCCAAAGGCATTCTTGGACTCTCACAAAAGAGCTATATCGATAAGATTCTCAAAAGGTTTGGTATGCAAGACTGCAAACCAGGAGATACCCCAGTTTCTAAAGGTGACAAGTTTAGTCTCATGCAGTGCCCTAAGAATGGTTT
The DNA here is from genome assembly GCA_945859875.1 of Cuscuta europaea. Classification (NCBI taxonomy): domain Eukaryota; kingdom Viridiplantae; phylum Streptophyta; class Magnoliopsida; order Solanales; family Convolvulaceae; genus Cuscuta; species Cuscuta europaea. The sequence goes on from CAMAPE010000038.1 coordinate 40,487,901, forward strand.
TGAATCTAACGAAATGAGGAACATTCCTTATGCTTTGGCTGTAGGAAGTTTGATGTATGCCCAGGTTTGTACAAGACCTGATTTGGCATACATTGTTGGGATGTTAGGCAGATATTTGAGCAATTCGGGAATGGACCATTGGAAAGCAGCCAAAAGTAGGGGTGGGCATAACGGTTCGGTTTGACCGAACCGAACCGTACCAAACCGAATTAAACCAAACCGAAACCGAACCATTTGTAATTTGGTTTGAGTTTGGTAGTATTCCTCCCAACCCGTATTAAACCGAACCAAACCGAACCGAAATCATAAAACCGAATAAAACCGAACTAATCTAAAAATGAAATAATTTCTTATTTTTTTTAAAATAACAAATCAAAATCAACTTACACCAAACTAAACCAAACTAAAATATAAGATTTCTCTCATTAATTTGATTGATGTTAATCTTTTTGAAGATTTAATTCTTTAATTTTACTGTCGAGGACTAGAGTTTACTACAAGACTTACATTCACAACTATAACAATTATAGTGATTTAAGTAGATAGTATTTAACTAAAATTTATTATCTACTACTACTATATATTTGGTTCATTACTTACAAGCACCAGTTTTGTTTTTGTTTCGGCTTTATATATAATTTTATTCATTCCCGTTGTTGTTGTTGCATACAAATGTGTCATGCTTATATATTTTTGGTTCATATGTGTTTTGTTATTGTTTGCAAATTTATATCTAATATTATATTTGGTTCATTACTATCGCTTCTTGGTTCATTATTTTGAGTTTTTTTATTTTATTTCAATCCAAACCTTAATACTTTGGTAAACCGAACTCCAAACCGAACCGAACCGTACCAAACCGAAACCAAACCGAAACCAAACCGAAACTTAATCGGTTTGTATTTGGTACATTTTCTATCAAACCGATTAAACCGAAACCGAACCGAAACCGAAGAAAACCGAACCGAAAACCGAAATGCCCACCCCTAGCCAAAAGGGTCATGCGGTATTTACAGAGAACAGAGGAATATATGCTCACATATCGGAGATCGGATCAACTTGAGATCATTGGGCATACCGACTCTGATTTTGTTGGATGCCAAGATAGCTTGTGATCCACTTCAGGCTACATCTATATTCTAGTTGGAGGAGCTATCTCCTGGAGGAGTATCAAGCAGACTCTTACAGCTACTTCCACCATGGAAGCAGAGTTTATAGCATGTTATGAGGCATCCAATCACGCAATATGGCTGCGAGATTTAGTTAGTGGACTGCGCATAGTGGATAGCATTGAAAGACCACTTAAGCTATTATGTGACAATAGATCAATAGTCCTCTATGCTAAGAACAACAGTAGTTTGATCAAGGCAAAATACATTGGGTCAAATTTAAGGCTGTTAAGGAATGAGTACAAGAAGGAAAGTTATCTATAAAGCACATTAGCACAAACTCCATGATTGCGGATTCGCTCACTAAAGGATTGCCACCAAAAGTGTTTCATGAGCATGTTGCTCAAATGGGTGTCAAATCAGCTGAGGATTATGAGTTTTAGTGGGACTTTGTAATGTTTCTATATTTGGTTAATTGACTTAATTCAAGTTTTTTAAGGTTATTTTCTGCAGAAATAAAGTTTAAAGTTTTATGTACTCTTACAGTTATATTATTGATCTCAAAGTGGACCAGTTGGAAATAGACATTCTATTCCAGACCACACTTTATGTTATTTCCACGCTACACACCTATACTTGATCCATGTCGTTTATTATATTAATATATGTGATCATTGATGGGTCTAGTTATTCAAATATAGCAAAGACTTCTTTGGTCCTATGTTGATATAATTAATGGACCGGATTGATTAAAGATGACTACAGTTTGATAGCAAAATTTTGGAGCTCCTAAAGTAAACATACAATTCTAAGGATTATGTGTATACATGTGTATGCGTCCAAGTGTGAGATTGTTAGATTATTGGACTTATACTACATGTAATATTCACCATATTAATATTTATTGGGTTTAATTGTATGTTATATGCTATCTATGTTTAGGCCCAAAAATTAGTGGTCCTATGGATATTAATTTAAGTTGGCTAATAAGTTATCTAATAAGGTATAGGGCCCAAATGTGTAGAGACCCACGGGCTTGATCGACCTAATCAATGATGAGCTGATTAGGGTTAAGCACTCTCTATAAATAAGGGGTTGTGGTCCCTAGTTGAACACGTCATTCCGTCTTTCTGCATCCCATCGCTAGAGAGATAATCCTGAGGGTGTGTATCAACTTGAAGACGCAAACCCTAGCCTCCATCTCCCGGATCTCTAAAGGTCATCTCCAATGGAGTCAGGTACGCTTCCGCTCAGTCAATTCTCCAGATAATTCCAATATGAAGATTAAAGTATTCATGGATTTATTCCAACAATTGGTATCAGAGCTAATTAAAATTGGGAGTTTTTTCTCGGAATAATGCTAATTAAATAAATTATTCCAGAAATACTGTCGGGTTAAGAATAATTCCTAAAATACTGTTGGAAGTAACCACGGTTAAGGAAATCCGCCACTCCAAATGGCGGCTCTTGTATTACTTCACAAAAGCCGCCACTCCGAGTGGCGGCTCTTCTCTTATAGTACAAAAGCCGTCACTTCAAGTGGCGGCTCTTCTCTTACGTCCCATTTTGTACATATATAAAACGTAGTATGTTTCCAGAATTTGTTTAACTGCCTTCCCGATTGATTTTTGAGCTGAAATTTGCTATTAATAAACTAGACTTGATGAGTAACATGCTCAAAAAAATCATCAAAAAATTCCACCGGAAACACCCTCTGACGGTGTTCTCCACGGGGGGTTTCGGTTAGGATGTAATGACAAAAGGTGGTCCGGACACCTCAATTTGAGGTGGTTCCCGGTGGTATGTTTTGATGATTTTTTTTGTATGTTCTTAATAAAGTCTAGTTCAGTCATACCAAATTTGATTTAAACATTCAATCCGAAAGACCGTCAAATGATTTTTGAAAAATAACTACGCCGGATTATACATATAAAACGCAGTTATCTTTAAAAAATCATTTGACTGCTTTCCCGATTGAGATTGGTTCTGAAATTTGATATGGATTAACTAGACTTGATGAATAACTTACACAAAAAATTCAGCAAAAAACATCCCACCGGGAATCACCTCAAATTGAGGTGGCCGGACCACCCTTTTGTCATTACGTCATGACCGGAACCCCCCGCGGACAACACCATCAGAGGTTGTTTCCTGTGGAATTTTTTGACTATTTTTTTGACAATGTTCCTCATCAAGTCTAGTTTATTCATACCAAATTTCAGCTCAAAATTCAATCGAAAAGGTAGTTAAACAAATTCTTGAAACATACTGCGTTTTATATATGTACAAAATGGGACGTAAGAGAAGAGCTGCCACTTGAAGTGGCGGCTTTTGTACTATAAGAGAAGAGCCGCCACTCGGAGTGGCGGCTTTTGTGAAGTAATACAAGAGCCGTCACTTGGAGTGGTGGCTTTCCTTAACCGTGGTTAATTCCAGCAGTATTTTGGGAATTAATCTTAACTCGACAGTATTTCGGGAATAATTTATTTAATTAGCATTATTTAATTTATCCTAAATTCTTATCAAATTTACAAATCTATCGTATTCTTTAACATTTCTAAAAAAACTCAAAATTTAAGTTTTCTCCGTGCACTCTCAATGAATTAATTATTAAATATTGAAAAAGGAAATCTTTCTCTAATTCATTTTTTCATTCCTTTCTAGCTTTAAGTTGGAAAATCGCATTGCTTAATTTTTGTATACAAAAGCATATTTCTAATATACAATTGAGAAAAATTAGAAGTGGGGAAACTTCTATGGGGTATTACTCGTAATAAATCAGTGCATAAAATATGAAAGATAACTAGAAAGAACATAGATATATTTCCTAGTATGTAAGATTAATATTTTAAGATCTGATAAATACAACATGTATTGATATTCATATTTCGATTCATATCATGTAATGTGATTAAGTGATATTGTTGGCCGTCACGCGTCTATCACAACATTCTCCTTCTTTTATATTTGCTTGGGATGGGCATCATATCAAAAATGATTTCATGGCGGATAAAAAGTACAAAATTTAATTAAAGTATGCAATATGTAAAAAGTATTAAGATTGATATAAATTTGTAGTTTTGAAAAATCACAATGAGAACGTGTAATTGTTACGAAAGATGAAGTTTGCGCCATTTTTAATAAAAGTTAGAGAATATGATAGTTTTTTTATTTTTATGATAGTTAGAAATAAAATAAGCTAATAATCTTTAGATTATTTAATTAGTTATCCTTCAAAAATCTTCTATACAAGAAAACAAAAAATAAGCATTTGATTTTTTTGAAAAAAATCAATAAGATTCTAAAACTATTTTTCCATTTTCTTAACTCCCAAACAAAAAGGTCATAAATTCATGAACCCTCCCCACCATTCTCTTCCCCTCCAAACATACTACAAATATCGAATATCGTGGGAAAAGCAGCTTACAAGTTTATTTCTAATTAGGATTGAAAATGAGTCATGTCTTTGTGAGCTGCTCGTGGATCGTTTGGGAAAAACTCGACTCGAGATTAGTAATATTCAAGCTCGACTCGAGTTCATTTCGGCTTGAATCTTTAACAAGCTCAATTCAAGTCTATTTATTTTAGGATCGTGTCTCGCGTTCCGGTTCACGAGCCTTTGTGTGTTTTTATATATACATAATTTATATGTAATGATTATATATATAATATATTAGGATTATGTATTCTAATTTAGGACTATTTCACTTTCAATACTTATTACATTTACAATAATAATGGTAATAATTATACATATAATGATATGACCTTTTTATTTCAATATTACTAAAATGAATGAAAAAGACAAAATGTGACCTGTTTTAATTTTTTCCACTATAAGTCATTTATTCTTTGTATTTAATCATGCATTTTTTTATTTCAAATATCCTTTTATATAATTGATTATTCATCCATATTTTGTAGCCACCAGCACCTTCGTGGCCGCCGAGTCTAGCACCGCCGCCGCCGTCACCGGCACCGCCGCCGTCGTCATCGGCACCACCGCCGTCGTCACCGGCACCGCCGCCGCCAGTCACTGTCTCAGTGACTCCGGCCACAATGACTTCGTCGTCACAGTGACTCCGCCTGACAGTGACTGCCGCCGCCCCCGGCTAGTGACTGCCAACAACCCCCGGCCAATGATTGTCGCCGCCCCCGGCCAGTGATTGTCGCCGCCCCCGGCCAGTGACTGCCACCGCCCTAGCCAATGATTTCCTCTTCTCCAGCTAGTGATTGCCTCCGCCCCCAGCTACCCTCCTGGCCAGTCACTGCCGCCGCCCCCAGCCCTTGCACATCATGTACTCCCTCAGCCCCGACTAGTGATTGCCGCTGCCCCCAGCAATCCTCCTGACCAGTCACTGCCGCCGCCCCAGCCCCTGTACACCACGTACTGCCTCAACCCCAAACCTTGTCCCGACCCCTCCCCTGCCCCAGGCCCCTGCTACTACTACGCAGACCCATCACCAGCGCAAAGACGTCTTCTCACCCCCCACTTGTTGCCTCTGTCCATAATTGTACTGCACCTTCGCCTAACATTGCCGGCGTTGTTGAGTCCCTGCTCGAATCTTAATCGCATATCTGCTCGTAGGTAGTCATCAGATTCAGTCAACAACCAGCCTCATCCACTGCAATAGGCTGAGCATCTCCAGTAGAACTCGTCGTCGCTCACCATAGCCAGAAGGAACTCCAATGTGTTCGCCAGTTCAAATAGAAGGAGAAGAGAGAAGAATCAGAAACGCGACGGGGACGATGACTCACCAAAGTGCAGACGTGGGCTGGGATGGGGGTTGCGGAAGGCGACGAAGGACCTGTGTCGACTTTGGTTGTTGTCCGGCGAGCAACTACCTGACAAGAGGAATGAATGGAGCGGCGGATTTGTCTGGCTTACTAAAGCGATGAAATGTTTGGCAGCGAAGGGAAAGGGTACGGTAAAGCTCTGAGTCACATTTGGGGAAAACCTAAAAAAAGTCATAATTTTGGAATTCAAAAGTCCAATAGTATTATACATTGACGGATAGTATATCCGGGAGATACCGCTGGGTGTATCTAGAGAGAATTCATAACAAGTAAGAGAGTGTGTGAGTATGTATTTAATGAAGAAGTTATCCAGATTACAATGGAAGAATGGCTGTTATTTATAGCAGCCATAAATGCTAGGTGCAATAAATGAGGGTACACGTGTCAAGCAACCAGCGATGGAGAGTCAACTTGGCCAGGCACAACATGTGGCACCGGCATAGCATGTGGCCGCATTGAATGAGGTGGTTTGGATGTGATGTTGCATTCAATGCGGTGATACAGCGCATGTGGAGAGGAGATCCTGTCGAGGAGAGTGCCCTCCGCTACGTGCACCCGGGGGCTACATGTGCCGAAGGCTATGTATGAGCTGAAGGCTGACTGTGCCGAAGGCCGCACGTACCCAGGGGCCATTTGTGTGTCGAAGGACATACATCCTTTTGGGGGCTTCATGTGCTGAAGCACGTACGTTCCCTGGGGCCTTCATGTACAGAAGGACGTACGTCCCCTGGGGCCTTCATGTGCCGAAATACGTACGTCCCTTGGGGACTTCATGTGGTGAAGGACATACATAGCTGGGGAACCTCATGTGGTAAAGGGCGTACGCAGCTGGATGCTGTCATGGCATTCAGGTACTGAAGGACGTACGTCCCCTGAGGCTTTCATGTGATGAAGGACGTACGTCCCCTAGGGCATCAATGTGCCTGGAAGGACGTACGCCTCTGGGGAATTCATGTGCTAATGGTTGTACGTCCACAGTGATGTTCCTGGACCAAGTGCAATTGTTTGTGGACGTACGTACGTTGTTGTAGTACGGGGCTGTCCAGAGTCTTGTTTGCTGTGTTTGGGCCACTTGCTTGGCCCTGTTGGGCCTGATTGTAGTAGTGGAAGTATGTGGGCTGGGGGTTCCTGGGTCATATACTCCATCAGGAGTCCTCCACTCCTTTTATCGAGAGCTTCTCGAGGGAAATAGGAGTAAGTGTTGTGAAGTCGCTGATGGCTGCCTTGTTGTGGCTGTGAAGTTGTGAAAACTTTGCATTTGCGTGTTTTGTCGAGGGGAGTCCCCCACATTTTGGGACAAAGGGCTTTTTGAGGGAGTCCGTAGACGTTTTTCCGATTCTTGGTGGATGAGTGTCATGCTTTTGTTGATGTCCTGAAAAAACGTTTGATATTTTTGATTTCCCGAGGGGGGTCCCCAGTCCCCCACTTCTTGAGGCACATGTAATGAGGTGAAAAAGAGTAGAGTAATGCATGTCTTCAACAGGGGGCCGAGGGTCGACACCTTCTGATCCACCATGAGGAGATGTCTCGTTAAAAACCTCATTAGGAAAAACCCTGTGGGAAAAAATCCTAATGAGGAAAAAAGAGTGCACCGGATGCCCCCAAAATGAAGCAAGAGGGGTGAACCCTTCGGCCTGGGCGTGGAGTTGCAGAAGTGTCCGTCTGCTGAGGGGACGCCCGTCTGAATATGAGGACGACGACGCTGATGAGCAGGTCTAAGTTTGAGGATGAGGCGATGGACGCCCGTCTGATCATGAGGATGAAGTTGTGGACGCTCATCTGAATATGAGGACGAGGCGCTGATGAGCAGGTCCGAGTCTGAGGACGAGGCGATGGGTGCCCGTCTGATCATGAAGACAAAGTTGTTGACGCTCATCTGAATATGAGGACGAGGCGGTGGATGTCTGTGTGAATATGGGGACGAGGCGATGGACGTGCTTCTGGATGTGAGGATGAGACGGTGATGAAGCCAACCGTCATATAAAGGTGATGGTCACCATCCAGGAAGGGATGTCAAGCCGAATCGCTAGCTCAAGACGCTCGGCACTGGGGAAACCGGTCTTGAGATATAGGATAACGTCGAAACCGGCGGGCTGTTCGTGATCTGAGGACGTCGGCGCTGATGAATCCGATCATCACATAAGGGATATGGTCACCATCCAGGAAGGGATGGCGAGCCCAATCGCTGGCTCAAGACGTTCGACGCTGGGGAAGCCGGTCTTGAGATATAGGATCACGTCGAGGCCAGGGGCCGTTCGTGATCTGAGGACGTCGACGCTGATGAAGCCGACCGTCATATAAAGAATCACATTGAGGTCGAGGTTTCGTTCGTGGTGTATGGACGTCAGCACCGAGAGGCCGATCAAAAGTCTAAGTAGCGGTCCTTGTCCATAAAGTGAGAGGATGAGGCCGCTCTTCAGAGTATGATGACCACGTTGAGACCGAGGGGTCTGCCGTGTCGATACAGAAGATCACGTTGAGACCGAGGGTCTACCGTGTCGATATAAAAGATCACGTTGAGACCGAGGGTCTGCCGTGTTGATATAAAAGATTATGTTAAGTCCGAGGATCTGCCGCGTCTGGATGTGAAAGATCACGTTGAGACCGAAGGGTCTGCCGTGTCGATACAGAAGATCACGTTGAGACCGAAGGGTCCGCCGCGATGTGAGGAAGAACGGCGATGAGGAGCCAGTCCTGATGACGAGGCGATGATGAAGTCGTTCGTAATGAGGTTTTTTCCTTAACCCGTTGAGGAAGCCGGTCTTGAGATAAAGGATCACGTTGAGACTGAGGGGTCTACCGTGATCTGAGGACGTACGGCGATGAGGAGCCGGTCCTATAATATGATGATGAGGCGATGAGAAAGCCGTCTGTCACATAAGCTCAAGACTATCGGCGCTGAGGAAACCGGTCTTGAGATAAAGGATCATGTTGAGACCTAGGGGTCTGCCGTGATCTGAGGACGTTCGGCGATGAGGAGCCAGTCTTATAACATGATGACGAAGCGATGATGAAGTCGATCGTCATATAAGCTTAAGACTCTTCGGCGCTGAGGAATCCGGTCTTGAGATAAAGGATCACGTTGAGACCGAGGTGTCTCCCGTGATTTGAGGACGTACGACGATGACAAGCTGGACCTATAATATGATGACGGGGCGATGAGGAAGCCGTTCGTCATATAAGCTCAAGACTCTCGGTGCTGAGGAAGTCGGTCTTGAGACAGAGGTTCACGTTGAGACCGGAGGGTCTGTCGTGATGTGGGGACGGACGGCGTTGATGAAGTTGTTCGTCACGTGATGTGGAGGACGATGGAGCCGACCTGATGATGAAGGACGTTTGTCTGAAGATGAAGGACGGCGGAGCCGGTCTGATGATGAAGGACGTTTGTCCGAAAATGAAGGCCGGCGGAGCCAGTCCGATGAGGAGTACCAGGCTCAAGGCCCGTCAGACGCTCGTCTGAAAATGTAGGACGGCGAAGTCGGACTGATGATGAAACAACCCAAGAGATCCGTTCCCATAGAGGCCGCCCGGCCCCATGCTACCAAACCTGCAAAGGAGATAGCTACATACCAAGGACAACCATCGGGGGACGTACGTCAGGAAATACAACGGCTCATCGGCTCTGGAGGCGCCAAGGGTATTAGCTGGAGATGTACGTCGGACACATATTCTTCTTCCTTTCGTCCCCGCCAGGGACGTCCGTCCTCATGGCGCCAAACTTGGAGAGGAGATAGCTGTGTTCCAAGGACAACCGTCATGAGGACGTACGTCAGGAAACACAGAGGGGCGACGTACATCGGATTCAAATCTTCCCTTTGTCCTCGTGGGGGACGTCCATCCTCAGGGTACCAAGACCTGGAGAGGAGATAGCTGCATTCCAAGGACAACCGTCATGGAGACGTACGTAAGGAAACACAGAGGGAAGATGTACGTCCGATTCTCTTTTCTTTCATCCCTGTGGGGGGACGTTTGTCCTCATGCTACCAAACATGGAGATGACATAGCTGCATTCCAAGGACAACCGTCATGGGGACGTACGTACATTGTTGTAGTACGGGCTGTCCGGAGTTCTGTTTGTTGTGTTTGGGCCACTTGCCCCTATTGGGTCTGATTGTACGTAGTAGTGGAAGTATGTGGGGCGGGGGTTCCTGGGCCATATACTCCATCATACGGGTCATTATTTATAATGATATTTATTAATATCACTAATGTTTTATTATTATTATAACCATAATTAGTAATAATTATATTTGGTAATATTTATTGATAGTAAGATAAGGAATAGAAATGTGAGTGAAGGAGAGAGAAATTAAAAATGAGAATCTACGTACAAATATTATACTACCTCCGGTCCCAAAACAAATTCACACTTTCCTTTTTGGGTAAGTCCAAAATAAACATCACACTTCTTCTTCCTTCCTTATTTGGCAAATTATTTACATCAAAATAGTGCAAAACAGTGCCAAACAGTGTCACAACAGTGTACTCTACAGTAAAGTCAAATTTATTTTATTAACTTGTGTGAAGTCAAACACTTAATTTGTTTTAGGACCGGAGGGAGTATTATTATATTTTGTATGTATAAATGTAATTTTAATAATTTGAAAATAGAAATTTACTTTTATTTTCCATCATTTGCAATGGAGCCAAAGATTCATTGTTTTTTGGCTTGAGATTATGATGGAATAAAGCAAAATGGCTCACTAAACTGTCTGCGCTTCTTTGTTATGGAGCAGCAGTCAGTCCATGCAATCTTGGACGCGATTTTCACTATGGGTCATCCGGAAACAGTCTCTCTGTGCTTTAGTACAGGGGTAAGACTGCGTATGATGGAGTATATGGGTCTGAGCCCCCGGACCCACATACTCGGAAGAACAGAAAGCACAAGACAACAGAGTGGCGCCCTCGTCGGCCAAGACGCCCCCGTCGGCCGAAAAGGGGCCAACTCGGATTATGGTCCTGAGTCCAAGGAACCCGGGTGCCCTCGTCGGCCGTGCCCTCGTCGGCCGTGCCCTCGTCGGCCACGCCCTCGTCGGCCACGAAGACCTCACAGAATCGGATTTTATACTTATTCATTTATACAGCCCATTAGTGGCTTTGTATTCGGCCCAGTAGCGGTCCAGTTGTAAATGGGCCTCCCAAGCCCAAGACTTGGGAGCCCAACCCTAATTTTCTCTATAAATACTCCCCTTGGGAGTAGTTATAGGGGTTACAAATTCATTCTATTGAAGCATATTATTGCACTTCTCTCTCTAGCTCTCACTTCTCTCTAGATATACTCTATCATTTGGTGCTCTCATTGAGAGCTAGAACAATCAAGTTAGCACCCTTCGTCGCTACCAAGCACAGCTAACCACTGATCATGGGGAGAACTAAGTCAAACCGCAACCTCGTCAGCAAAGTCATCCCTGAGGACCAAGAGCCCAGGGAGCATGAGGAGGACGCCACGGCCGACCAGGCCGGCAGAGGGGACCTCTTCCAGGAGGCCTTCGACCTCACGACGGACCTCCGCAACCAACTCAACGGCGGAGTCCCCGACGCCCGCCTCGGCCTGGAAAAGAAACGAGCTGAGAAGACGGACCACGCCCCGGCCCAGCCTATGGCCGCGGCCTCTCCGTCCGTGGATCCACAGGTCCAGGCCGTGCTGTCGGTCATCATCGCCAGCCTGGCTCAGAACCCCACCGTCCTCAGCGCACTCTTGCCAAGGACCGGGGGAAACGTCACTCCACCTCCTCATCCCCAACCGTTGGCCATCCAGATAGGCAACAATGAGGGGGTTATGGCCCAGGACGTGGCGTCGTCCCACTCCCACCCTGCTTCCCCTCTTCGGCCCGGGCAGACCCCAGCGCGTGGAAAAGCCTCTGCCTTCAATAGGCTAGGTGACACGCGTCGTCGTCCGGTTTCGAAAAGGATGGCGGGACAGATTGGTGATCCTCGTCCTGGCTCGCCAAGGGAAAGCTTGGGGTCTGTGTCCCGGACAGCGGACCAGCCCCGCCCGGACAAGGGCAAGGGGAAGTTGCACGAGGATGACGTGCGTCACCAGATCAACGCGGCTCACAACGAGCGCCTGAGGAACCAGCCGGGCGCCGCCGCGGCCGATAGGGACCCCCGGGACGAGGTCATCGCCCAGCTGGAAAGGAGGCTGGCTCAGATGGAGGCCAAGCAGTCGGCCAACATCCCTACGGCCGGCACCTCCAACGACCCCGGCCTCAACGCGCTCATGAACAAAGTTAGCGCCCTGGAGAGGGAGCTGGCCGAAGGGCGAGGTGACCCCATCATCCAGGTCAGGACCAGGACCCCTTTCACCAACAGGGTCCTCTCGGCCCCCATCCCTGAGAAGTACAGGGGGAACGCCATCAAGTCCTACGATGGCCGATCAGACCCCCAGGAGCACTTCAGCCGTTACCAGAACAACATGCTGATGGTGAACGCGTCCGACGAATACCTCTGCCGTTGGTTCCTCTCTACTCTCGAGGGGCCAGCGTACGAGTGGTTCAACGGGCTCCCAGAAGGAAGCATCGACTCATGGCAGGATCTCGCCCAGCGCTTCCTCACTCACTTTGCCGGGAGGAAGCGCGCCAAGAAGTATTTCACCCACCTCCTCTCCGTCAAGCAGCAGCACGAGGAGTCCCTCCGGTCATTCATCGATCGGTGGACGAGGGAGACCGAGGAGGTCGAAGGGGCCGATGAGCGCACCCTCCTCGCCTTGTACCAGGGAGCCCTCCGAAGCTCCCCGTACGCTAGGAGCCTCATCACCGACCCCCCGAGGTCATACGCCAAGGCGCTCCAGCGCGGAGGCTTGTATGCCGACGCCGACGAGCTCCACAATCACAAGAGAGAGAGGGGCCATCCCCCCAAGAAGACAAATCCTTCGCCGGCCCCGGGTCCGTCCCCGGCCGGCCAGGGTGCCCAGGGCCTCCACGGCTCTGGTGGACAGAGTAAGAAAGACCGCCACTGGCGGCCGAGGCTGGAACGGCCGGGGGTAACCCTCACCCACCCGGTCGGCACCATCCTCGATTATGCCGAGAAGCACGGCCTCATCGAGCAGGCTCCTCGGCCGGCCGAGGAGATCCTTGCCATCCAGCAGGGCGGCACATACTACCGGTTCCACAAGAACTCGTCGCACAACATCGACGATTGCATCACGCTGAAGAAGGCCATCGAGCGCCTTATTCGCCAGGGGGAACTCTCCCAGTTTGTCAAAGGTGGCCCACGCAAGAACACTTGGGTAAACACCGGCAAACATGGGGGCGAACCCTCTGCGAAGAAGCGGGAGATTGGTAGACTCAGCGACGACGAGGACTTCGAAGAGCCTCCGCCGAAGAAGAATCACATCCACCTCATCGTAGGTGGGAACACTGGGGGGGACTCCGCCACTCAGAGAAAGAAATGGGCCCAATCCCTTTACATTGGAGAGGTGTCCCACGTCCCCCCCAGCCGAAGAAGCAGCGAACGGAGGCGATCACCTTCACCGACAAGGATCTGCCTCCGGGTACGGAATCACACAGGGACGCCCTCGTCATCCGATGTGAGATCGGTGACTCCATCATCCACCATACTTACATCGATATGGGGAGCTCCGTCAACGTGATGTACCTGGACACCTTCAAGCAGCTGAAGCTGGACAGAGCTCTGCTCAAGCCGATCAAGACCCCATTATCCGGCTTCACCGGGGACTCTATCGACGCTGAGGGCACGATAGTCCTCCCCGTGGAGGTCAGTGACGGCCCCCACCACGCCAGAATTAACATGGAGTTCATGGTGGTCAACCTCCAGTGCGCCCACAACCTGATCTTGGGGCGGCCAGCGCTGGAGGACTTGGAGGCCATCATCTCCATGAAGCACTTGTGCCTGAAGTTCCCCACCAATGACGGCATCGGCTACGCCAGAGGAAACCAGAGGATAGCCAGGGCATGCTACCTCAAACTGACGAGGCCGGCCGAGAGGGAGGGCCAGAGGATAGACACCATCACGGCCGCCGTCGCCATGGACGAGGAGAGACCACATGCGGAGCCGGCCGAGGAGGTCGAGGAAATCCCTCTGGATACCTCCCGGCCGGAGCGAGTTCTCAGAGTCGGAAAGCAACTCCCCCAGGACCAAAGAGACGCCATCCTCCTCATCCTACGGTCATACGCCGTTGTCTTCGCGTGGGGCCCGGACGATATGCCAGGCATCAGCCGCCAGGTGATCACTCACCGGCTGACCGTCGATCGGACCTCCGCGCCCGTCAAACAGAAGCGGCGCTACTTGTCCGCCGACAGGCGGGACTTCGTCAAAGGGGAGGTCGCCATGCTCCTCTCAATCAAACACATCAAAGAGGTGAAGTACCCGACATGGTTGGCCAACGTCGTCCTCGCTCAGAAACCGCTGACGTTCAGAATGTGTGTCGACTACACTGACCTGAACAAGGCGTGCCCCATGGACCCGTTCCCTCTCCCCAATATTGATCAGCTGGTGGACGAGACGGCGGGGTGCGAGTTGATGTCGTTCCTCGACGCTTTCAGAGGGTACCACCAAATCTCCATGCATGAAGATGACGCTGAGAAGACGTCATTCATGACCCCAGGGGGAATCTTTTGCTACCTCGTCATGGCCTTCAGACTCAAAAACTCCGGCGCCACTTATACTAGGATGGTGGCCAAGATCTTCAGAGCGGTCCTTGGCCGGACGATGGAGGCGTACGTCGACGACATGATCGTCAAGAGCAGGCAGGCCACCTCCCACGCCGACGATCTCCGGGAAATCTTTGAAATAATGAAGGAGTTCAGGCTCCGTCTCAACCCCAAGAAGTGCGCCTTCGGCGTCCAGGGCGGCAAGTTCCTCGGCTACATGGTCAGCCGGAGAGGCATCGAGATAAACCCGGAGAAGACGCAGGCTATCATCAACATGGAGCCGCCCCGCAACGTCAAGGAGGTACAGCGACTGACGGGGCGCCTGGCGGCCTTAAACCGGTTCCTCTCCAGGTCAGCCGAGAGGGCACTCCTTTTATTTCAGATCATGCGGAAAGCCAGCAGCTTCAAGTGGACGAAGGAGTGCCAGGAGGCATTCGACGAATTGAAAAGGTACCTGTCGTCCCCACCCGTGCTCTCCAAGCCCAGAGCCGGCGAAACCCTCTTCTTGTACTTAGGGGTGAGCACGTCGGCCATCAGCTCCGTGCTCATCCGTGAGGACGAAGGGGTGCAGAAGGCCATTTTCTACATCAGCAAGACACTCAGGGAGGCCGAGCTCAGGTACTCCCCCGTTGAGAAGACGGTGCTGGCCATCGTCCACACGGTGAAGAAGCTGGGGCACTACTTCCAGGCCCACGCCGTCCATGTACTGACCCAGCAGCCTCTCGGCGCACTCATGAGGAGCCCCACCAGCTCCTCTAGGATGGTGAAATGGGCGATTTTCCTCAGCCAATTTCAAATTGAGATCAAGCCAAGGCCATCCATCAAAGGGCAAGCCTTGGCCGACTTCGTCATCGAATGCACAGCAAGGGAGACGGCCGTCGCCAACCCCGGGCCGGAACAGGACGATACATGCACCCTGTTCACTGACGGCTCGTCGGCCGCGAAATCATGCGGCGTCGGCGTCGTCCTCATATCCCCTGAAGGATTCAGAGCTTACTATGCCATCCGCTTCAACTTCAGGGTATCCAACAACGAGGCCGAGTATGAGGCCCTCCTCAGCGGTCTCAGACTCGCCGCCGGCCTCAAGGCCAAGCACCTCAAAATCAAGTGCGACTCCAAACTGGTAGTGGGCCTGGTGGAGGGATCGTATGAAGCAAAGGAAGGCCGGATGAAGCAGTACAAACATGCGGCGGAGGAGTTGCTGAAAGCGTTTGAAACCCACGAGATCACTCAGATCCCAAGGGCCGAGAACGCCGAAGCCGACATCCTCTCCAAGCTCAGCTCGGACACCCCGGAGCACATCTCCCAGTTGGCCAAGATCGAAGAGTTGAGCATGTCCAGTATCCATGCCAGCCCCGTCTTATGCGTCCAACAGCGACCAGAGGACTAGATCTCCGACATCGCCACCTTCATCACAACGGGGGAGCTGCCCCCGGACGAGGAGAGGGCCAAACTTGCCAAACTCAGGGCCCCAAGCTACACCGTCGAAGATGGCAAACTCTACAAACGGTCCTATAATGGCACTCTCCTCCGATGCCTGCACCAAGACGAGGCCGACACGGCCATGGAAGAAGTTCATTGTGGCGTCTGCTCCTCACACCAGGGCCCTTTCAGTATGTCCCGGCGTCTCGTCGTCCAGGGCTTCTTCTGGCTGACGATGGCACGCGACTGCGCCGACCTGGCCAGGAAGTGCACCACATGCCAGGTATTCCAGAAGGCCCCTGGTCGGCCAGCTGTCAACTATGCCCATGTCAGCACCGCAATTCCATTCTCCAGATGGGGGATTGACCTGGTCGGCCCCCTGCCCAGAGCCGCCGGGAATAACCGCTACATCATCGTCGCCGTCGACTACTTCACCAAGTGGGTCGAGGCGGAACCCTTGGCCAGCATCACGGGGGCCAGATGCCAAAAATTTGTTTACAAGAACATCATCACACGCTTTGGCGTCCCCCAGGAGATTATATCAGACAACGGCACCCAATTCGAGGCAGCCCCTTTTCAAGAACTCCTCCGGGAGTTTGGGGTAAAGCATCGTTTCTCCTCCGTTGCCTACCCTCAGGGCAATGGGCAGGTCGAGAACGCCAACAGAACAATTATGGAGGGGCTGAAGAAGAAGCTCCAGGCCGCAGGAGGTAGTTGGGTCGACGAGCTCCCCAACATCCTGTGGTGCTACAGAACCACGCCGAGGAGGGCGACAGGTGAAACACCTTTCGCCCTGTGCTACGGCTTTGAAGCAAAGGCTCCCACGGAAGTTGCCATCCCCAGCCGACGGGTGGAACAATATGAGCCTGACACCAACGAAGAGAACATGAAGATCGACCTACACCTGGTTGATGAGAGGCGTGAGCAAGCTTACGTCCGAGCAGAGAACTACCGGCGTCAAGTAAAATCATACTATGACGCCAAGGTACGTTCCCGGGAATTTCAGGTGGGGGACTACGTCCTCCGCCGAAGGGAAGCAAGCCAGCCGACAGAGGGTGGCAAGCTAGCATTGAAGTACGAAGGGCCCTACATCGTCAGTGCCGTGGTCAAACCCGGCACCTACAAGCTTAAACGCCTGAATGGGTCCAATGTACCACGAACGTGGAATGTACACCATCTGGTGAAGTTTTATCAGTAATCCGAAGGAGGTGCAGACGGCGAAGCCCTCACCCCTTAACGGGTTACTGATTGAACGCCACCCTCGGCCTCGAGCCACTTATGAATAAAATCATGTTCCGATTTTTTCTCTGGAATTTAAAGTAAAACATTAGCAGGTGCCCCCGTCGGCCACCTTAGAGCGAAAGGCTCAGGTATGGCCGACGTGGCCCCTTGCATTTGCAGCCTACGAGCGACAAGCTCAGGCACTCCATTGTATTTTGTATCAGCGAAGGGCTCAGGCCTAGCTGAGAGAGCACATCGTCCTGGCCCTGTAAGCCTAGAAGTGAAACGCTCAGGTATGGCCGACGATATCCCCAGAACGAGGGGCCCGCAAACGGCCCACGTCTTGAAACGGGAAGCTCACCGCGTCGTCCACGCGCCAGAACGCAGGACGACAGGCCTGAAATCATGGCCGAGGTGACAAAATCCCAAAACTCAGGGATGGGCAACGACAGCCGTTGGAAACCGACCAAAAGTCTAGCCCGCGTCATAAATAGGCGACGGGACCCGCCCTGAGATCACGGACGTTAAAAACGAAGTCCGAACCGGCCGAAGGACGAGCACACCCTTCGGCCGAAGCCTGAAAGAAGGATACTCCCCGGAAATTAAAAAAAAAAATATATATATATATATATATATATATATATATATATATATATATATATATATATATAAGGGAAAAGAGGGAAGCCGACGGCCGCGTACACTAGCCGGCCTCGAGCAATGAAAAAATAAAATCCCCACAACTCAGGCCCAACTAGGCCAAGTACATATCAGTTGAATACAAGTATAGTACCACTGACAGGCAACATGGACGACACGTCCACGCACCACAAAGAAATGATCAAGGCCGAAACACACGCCTATACAACCCTAACCGCATCGGTTGGGTGACACCCGACAGGTGACCTTCATCGGCCACAGTCCTTTGAAACACCAACGCTTGGTATGAAACAAAGAACCACAATCCTGAGGATGGCCAGGACGCCGCAGGCACTTATCACACCCACGGAGGAATCAAGCAATCAAAAACAATCCCCACTTACTACAGCACCCCGGATAGCCGATGCAGGCACCAGAACCTAGGCTGTTGCTGAAGCGAAATATCTTTGGGAATGTGTCCAAGTATCTATTAAACACTTAGAGAAAATTTTGAGAAAAAAGGTTCCTCAAGAAGGAACTATGGCCAGCCGACGAAGGTAGAGCCATCTCGGGAAAGCAAGGGGCCCCCTCATTGGCCACAAGGCCAGACCTTGGCCGATGAGGGTAGGGCCACCTCCAAGCCAACAGCGGTACCACAAGGAAGCAACTATGCCTTACATCTGTACTTAAAAAATTCCCTAAGTACTTAAATGAAGGAACTCTAGACGAAGTGTGTACCTTTATACCCCAGGGCCGTTAGCTACCTACACCTCTGCATGTGTACTTAGAAGAATTCTAAAGTTCAAAAAATCAGGGTGAAGGTGCCCTTCTCGGCCACAACGCAAAGGATACAAGCCAACAACGACACTGGCTCAAACACTTGGGAAATCTCCCAGAGCATTTGTCAAAAATGATGAATCCAAGGCCAGGACGATGAGAACGCTCAGCCACTTGAATTCCAAAAGATAAGAAAGCCAACGCCTGGACGGAGCGGACACCACGGTCAAGGCTGAAAAGGGAAGCACCTAAAGGGATCCAAAACACTTAGGAAATTTTTGAAAAAAATCCTAAGTGTTATGGTAGCCAAGAACCACCGGTCAAGCCGACAAGGCCACCAGGCCACAAGGAAGCAACTGTAAGAACCCAAAAACACTTAGGAAATTTTTCGAAAGAATCCTAAGTGTTATGATACTACATCAACACGGCCAGGCCGACCAAGCCACCAGACCGGGAAGAAGGCATCCAAGTGAACCCAAAACACTTAGGAAATTTTCTGAAAAAATCCTAAGTGTTATGGTAGTAAAGCAACGACGAACAAGCCGACCAGTCCACCGGACGGGGTGGACTACCCCATGGACGTAGCGGGCACTCGCGAGGTGACCCAAGTTGTGACCTTGCCACTTAGAAAAAATTTCAAAAACGAAATGAGAAAAGGCAAACAAGCATACAAGGGATTCAAAGCCGAACAGGACGGCAAAATTTTTTTCATTGATGGTCAAGTTCATTACAATTGGGGGGCGCTACGGCCGTTACATCATTTGGCAAAAATAAAAATTAACTACAGAGTAGCAGATCAAGCCTCTGGGGCACCTCCATCTGCGGCTGGCTCTTCGGCCTCGTCGGCCCCCTCCTCGGCTTCAATCTCCTGGCCGGCAGCGGCCGCAGCGCTAGTGGCATCGTCAAGGAAGTCAAATTCAGTGTAATCCGGCTCGCCGAGGCCGGAGCTTTCAATGGGGGACTCGCGCTCCGACAAGGGAAGCTTCGCCTGCTCTTCTGGATCCTTCATCAGCTTCGGCAGCTTCAGGTTCCGTCTAGCCCACCCAGACGTATAGTTCATGGCCTTCAAAGCACGAGAGAGCCGCCAACACAAGAGCCTTTACATCCGCTCCTGGCCCATGTTATAATACACAGACATCTCTCGGCTGAAATACTCCTGGCCGGCGGGGGAGTTCATCCCCCAACTCTCAAGCCTGGCGGCCACCACCCCGTAGCACCAGGGAAGCCTCTCATCGGCCTTCCACCCCTCGGCCAGGAACTTCTCCACGGCCTCATCAGCAGCCCTCACAACGGCGGCCTCGGCCTCAGTCTTCGCCTTCGCGGCCTCCTCGCTCTTGCGCCGCTCGGCCTCCAGCGTTCGTTGGGACTCCTCGAGCTCCCTTTTGCTCTCCTCGAGCTTCGCCAGGGCATCGTCCCTGGCTGCGGCGGCTTCATCGGCCCTTTCCTGCAACGCCCTGGCATCCTCCCGGAGCCGATCTAGGCAAGCTACCGCCTCGTCGGCCGAGGCGGCCTTCTGCTCCAGCTCCTTCAGACGAGCTATCTCTCGGTATTGCCTTTTATGGCTCTCCATGAGCATAAAGGCACTCTGCAGAAACAAGGGAAACAAAAGTCAGGCAAATGATTCTACACGGACGACGAGAAAAACGACACTTACGAAGGAAAGTAACTTACTTGGACGAGGAGGTCCATGCCGCCCTCGTAAATCTTAACGTCCCCGAGCTTCTTCAAGTAAGCCCGATCTTTGGCCGGCATGGCCTGGGCCAGGACGTCGTGGCCAAGGACGACATCATCGAACACACCCCCGCCGACGGGGTATTCTACCATCTTCTGGTAGGTGGCACCGGCTATCTCCTTACCGGCCCTCTTCGTCCGCGGTTCCTGGATGAGAGGAAGCGACGGGGCAGCATCGCCAGCAACAGTCAGGTCCACGACGGGACCACCATCGTCCACGCTGGGAACAGCCAGAGTACCGGCCTCGGTACCTGGGGAAGGAGAAGGTGCCCTCTTCGTCTTCTTGGAGACGTTCAGGCCGGCCTCAGTTAATTTCTTCTGGCCGTCAGTGGCCGGCCTTTTCTTCTTCGATTGGGCAGGCCTTGGGGGCGCATCAGTAGTAGCCCCACTCCCACCGGCCGCGGCACGTCGGGCCGCCTCGGCCGCCTTAGCAGCCAGCTCCTCGGTCGCTTTGGCATTGGCAATAGCCATTATGGAACGCCGGTCCATGGCAAAATCTACAAAGGAAAAACACAACAGATTAGTAAGGCAAAGGAACAAAACATAAAGACAGAAAGCCGAAGAAATAATTACCATCGGCCTCAGCAGGAATGCCCAAATCCGGGCCGTCGGTGTAACACCCCCAAATTTTCCACCCAAAATAATTATTTATGCAAATGAAAATGAACTTAATTTGAAATATTGAAATGTTGCAGCGGAGTAACATAATTGAAAATTGAAGGTGTTACCGCCACACTTAGCAAGACCATCGCTAAGTGCACAGGCTAACAGAAGTACTTGTTCAAATATTCTAGAGTGAGGAAATTAGAGTAGTAAAGATGTCTATTACATGATCTTAAATCAAAAGTTCATAAATAAAGTCTTATTACTAGTAATATCTCTAGCTAGCGCTCTCAAGAACCGTAAGCATGCATGTCATCATCCAAAGCATATCCATCTGTACAAACAAGGAGGAAAAGAAAACAAAAGAGACAAAAATTAGCTTTCGCTAAGTAAGCCCCACCCAACCCCGTAAAATAATAGGTTTGATGAAAATAATGTTTTGTATATAGTATAGGTAAATGATTTTTGTCAAATAAAATTCTCTTGTCTTTGCTTTCCTCAAAATCTCATTATAGCTAAACTCCCTAGTAGATTCGAAGGGCGGTGCTCAAGATCATATTGAGCCCGGTGGACCGTTGTTATGTACGGCCACCCCGGAACTTTTGCCGGTACCACAACTCCCATGGAAACTGAACTTCTACCTTAAGTGTGCACACCCCCAAAAGGGATTCCAAGCCCTCCGAGTAGTAAGAAGCCCAAGTAGTCCGGACGTCAACGTCCCCCTACCACACCAAAAAGGGTTTACCCCTTAGATGACTAGGTTACTGCTACTACTAACATAAAAGGGTCTGATGCCCAAAGATAAAATTCTCAATTTTTCTCGGATTGGTTACCGAGCCTCCCAAATATTTCCAAAATTTCTCGGATTTGTTACTGAGCCTCCCAAACCAGTAGTAGCAGCCCTAACCACCCCCACAGTCAAGGTCGTGGAGATCACCGACACCGCGGATTTCTCCCGCGATGCCCTTACATTGAAAGGTTCATTTTATCTTGAATTATTTCCCAAAAATTTCTATATCTATTATTCATAGATATAGTTTTAGAACAAGAATTTCTATTCACATTTCTCCAAAACGTACAACATAACATACTTAACACAAATAGTTCACAATTCATGAAAATCCACATAATCATAATCTCAACAACAATTACTCAAATAAATAAATAAAAATACATATCATATGTAATATACGAGGTAAAAGCATTTTGGTTGACATAGGACTTACCTCAAACTCCAAATACTTTTAGTTAGGTCTCCTAATTTGCTCCTCACTCAAATCACCTTCTATTTAAAATTCACAAATCAATATCTATCCAACTTATATTCTAATTCTCCTATCCTCTAATATAATCTCCCGTTTTTATTACTCTTCTAAGGTTAACTTTTATGATATATTTTATTCTTATTTTATTTATTATTATTTCTTTTTGCATTGAAAATTCCTTCTCTTAATTAACTCGATATGTGTAAAATAGTATCAACATTCTACTTCTTTTTATAAAATAGTCTACATGAGCCCAGTTTACCTCTAATTCATTCAAAAGTTTATAATCGGCCACTTATAATTATGACTAGTCCAAAAGTTAATCCATTCATTTTATTGCCATTAACTTAATCCTTCTTATTACTTTTGATCTATTAAGCCATTCAAAGTAGAATAACTTCCATCTTACTTTATAAATTTCCAAATCGTTCAATTTCATTAGTTAGCTCAATTTGATTTACATCGTAACTAGTTTCATTATACTTATTATTATTATTATACTTATTATTATTATTATTATCATTATTATTATTTTATTATTAAACTTTTGCTATTTTTATTATCAATAGAGTTGGAGGTTGAGCCGAATAGTCTAGCTAAGAAAATACGTAGTATAAGGATAGTACCAGTTGGCCGGCGAAGAAAAAGAAACAGAGACGTGCGTCTTTGCTATACGTGATATCGGCGACGCAGGTTTTTGACGGTGGGTCCCTTCTCTCTGCTCCGGCAAGTTTCGTACCAGCCCCTCCAACGTTGATCGTTCCTCACTAGTCGCTCTCCTCCTCTCTTACTCACAGACCAGAGTTTTTAATTTAGGTGCTTTGTATGTATTTTATTTTATCTTCTTCTTATGTTATGCAGCCAGTATACATGCGCATGGAATGTATTTATAGGAGGTCTTGGTTGCTCGTTTAAGCTTCTGCGAAGGATCTAGTAGCCTGGTTATACGTCGTTTGGGTTGCTGCACTTATTGCTATTATAATTGTCATAAATGATTCGTATCATTCACAAGAGCATGTATATGGAAGGTCTTATGTGTGTGTGTGTAAATGATGTACATACATACATGTCCGCATGTGAGTATGTGTATAAGGATAGACACGTATGTATGTTTGACCAGCCCCTAATCCTTTTCATTTATTATTTTGTTAATATAAAATTTATGTGTGTGTATTGCCCTGCCCGTATATGCATGCTCCTTATGAGCATAGCACTATCTTTTATGTATGTGTGCATATGTTATGTATTATTTTATATTTGTCTTTAATATTTCTTTTTATTTCATTATCACACTAATTGTATCTAATTTATTTTATTTTTATTTTTTTTTATAAAATTTTAGGGTATCACAGTCGGCCTCTTCAAATGTGGTGGTCATCCTCGGCCAGAGTTGGAGGTCATCCTCCTTATCTCCATACAAACAGGTGGTATCTGAAGAAGCCGAGGGCGGTCATCTTGTATTCAGTAACGTAATCCTTCACGCTCCTCGGCCCCCCTTCCAGGAAAGCCTCCACCTGAGCGTCCAAGATAGAGCTCTTCGGCGGGTCATGGAGATTGAACCTCCCGGTATGGCCGAGAGAGGGGAACTCGGTGCCACTCTCACCCAGGGATACGAAAACGAACTTGCTCTTCCACCCATGAATGGACGAAGGCAAGTCCGTGAAGCTCCTCTTCTTCGGCAGCTGTTGAAGAGTAGCATAGGCCGCACAGTTCTTGTGGCTTCCTCGACCGATCTGGTACAGATTCATGAAGAGGGCCGTTGTCGGCCTGTAGCCTAGCTCCTCACACCGGAGCAAAAACCCCACCATCAAGGAGTAGCTGTTCGGCGTCAGCAAGGCCGGAGGAAGCCCTACCATGTCCAGGTACTCAGTGATGAAAGGGTGAAGGGGGAACCTCAACCCCTTAGCAAAACTCATCGGGTATACTCCAAAGTATCCCGGTGGCGGAAGAAGAACATGGTCCGTCGGCCTGGGTGCCCTAACCCGCCCGAACGGCCCCACGTACATCTGGGCAACAAGATAGTCGGCCGCACTGCTCTCCGGCTTGATCAAAAAGATATTGGTGAGATCCAGGTAGGAGAGGCCCGACCCATTCTTCGGCCTCCTCACCCTCTTCGGCTTAAATGCTCCCTTCACGGCAGACACCGGCCTCGGGCAGGGAATGACAGCAGAAGTGGACGCCCCGTCCACCACTCGGGACGCACCTACGTCCTCACCTTTTGAAGAGGAGGCAGACTCCTCGTCCTCGCCTTCCTCGTCCACCGGCTCTTCGGATTTGTAGGGACTTAAATGCTCTATCTCCTCCTCGAACTCCTCGAGCACCTCGTAGTCAAGTGACCTCGTGGAGGGCTGGTCGTCGTAGGGGTAGTAATCTTCGTTCAAGCTCTTCATAACTACTACTACGGGCCTAAGGAGACTAACTTAAGATCTAAGGGTGTTCAAACGCCTAACACTAGATCAATACTCTAGGAAGCAAAATATGAAAAGTGAGGAAGATCGCGATGAACACTAACCTTGAACAACGAAGAACACGAAGAACAACCTTGGGAGTTTATCTCTCTAGAAAAATGGCCAGCACTTCGACAATTCAGAATGCAAATGTGATTTCTCGTCGGAGGAGGAGGGGTATTTATAGAACCCCCCACCCAACGGTCACTACACGTGGCACCCTCCCAATGGCCACGTCAGCGGTCGCCAATGGGAGGCCACCACGTCACCAACGGGCCAAAACCAATATCAGCCCACCAGCAAAGCAGACTCTACGGCCTACACACGCGCCGGCTTCACAAGTACCAGCAGGAGCCCACGTCCCATTTGCTTGCCAGGAGACGGCAACGGCCAGGAACGTAACAAACACCCATAACGGCCACAGAACAAAATGAACAAAGAAGCCCACAGCCATCGGCTCCTCGTACTAACCCTTGATGATAACTCTCTACAAGCGATCTGCGCACAAGGGTTCTCCCACAGGGTTACCTTGGCCAGAAAATCGCCATGAGGGTTGGATTCAGGGGGACTACGGAGAGACCGCTTCGGCCAGGGACTCATGCAACTCCTTCACCCCTCACACTCTTCGGCCTGAAGCAGTGGGGGACTGGGGGACTACATCGGCCTCAACGGAACAAAAAGCAACAATGCAAAGAACATGAATGTAACCACAAAGCATGGCCACATCGTCCACGCATCACAATGGACACATCGGCCAGAGGCACATGACATCATCAACAACGGCCAAAAGGAGTGCACGAGCACCCTCATCGGCCACCCAAAGGAAAGGACGCCATCGTCCTCGAAGCAAGGATCAACTTCAGTGGCCTCATCGGCCCAAACACAAACTTCAACCATCAACGCCCAAGCGAAACGTGCCTTTCAACGGCCGCCATTGAAACAAGACACTTACCGTCCTCAAATGAACACCTTAAGGAAACAACGGCCTCCCCGCCCACAGCGAGGGACAGGTAACGGCCAAAGCACAGAACAGGATCACCAAAGGGGAAACAACGCCAGCGCCGCAACGGCTGAACGCCGGGGATGCACGCATCGGCCAAAAGCACTAAAGCACATGAATTTACTCTCCTTCACTTCGTCTACGTCTCAGCTTAGAGAGTGGGGGACTCCTGATGGAGTATATGGGTCTGAGCCCCCGAACCCACATACTCGGAAGAACAGAAAGCACAAGACAACAGAGTGGCGCCCTCGTCGGCCAAGACGCCCCCGTCGGCCGAAAAGGGACCAACTCGGATTATGGTCCTGAGTCCAAGGAACCCGGGTGCCCTCGTCGGCCGTGCCCTCGTCGGCCACGAAGACCTCACAGAATCGGATTTTATACTTATTCATTTATACAGCCCATTAGTGGCTTTGTATTCGGCCCAGTAGCGGTCCAGTTGTAAATGGGCCTCCCAAGCCCAAGACTTGGGAGCCCAACCCTAATTTTCTCTATAAATACTCCCCTTGGGAGTAGTTATAGGGGTTACAAATTCATTCTATTGAAGCATATTATTGCACTTCTCTCTCTAGCTCTCACTTCTCTCTAGATATACTCTATCAGCGTACATCCGACCTCCCCTTACCCCACCGTAGGTGAGAGCTTTTGCGGCACTGGGGTAAATGAAAATGAAATGAAAATGAAAATAGAAATTTACTTTTACTTTAAATTCGAACTCGAATTCGAGCATCTTATTCAAGCTCAAATCTATAAAAATAATAAAATTTGACCCGAGCTTGAACCGAGATCGAGTTGAGCTCGGCTCGACTTCGAGCCCGAAGTATTTAAGTCCTCCAAGCTCGACCTTGAATTCGAAATATTGAATTCTTATCGATTTCAAACTCAAACTCAAGCACACCCATATTCGAACTCGACCGGCCATGTTTGCACTTTGCGCCCCTATTTCTAAATTCTACTCCCTCCATACCAGAATTATCTTCGTACTCTCTTTTTTGTTCGATTCAAAATTATCTCCTCTTTCCCCTTTTTAACAAATAATTATGGTTCGAAACATTTCTTCCCATTTTTGAAAGGAGTACATGACTCTTCCCTGCAGAAGACGCACTATCTTAAACGTTGTGCAAGTTGTACTTGTGAAGGGATTAATGTATTTTCTCGATCATAACAGGCGGAATGAATATAACTAACCGTCCAAACGTATACTGTGGGCTCATCCATAACAGAACACCTCTCGATCCAGGTTAAGCAATTTCACAGTATCTCGCGGCTCGCGCGTCAATTCAAGCGGTTATGTACGCCAATTTTGATCATCAATCATGAACAGTTTTTTATGGCTCGTTTTTTACTTTTTGTTAGCAATACGTTTCGTATTTCTTTTTTTACTTTGAAAAATAATACTGCGCACTACGTAATAATCTTACACGGAGTAATTGAGTTTCATTTCGTGTCCGGCTATTTCGATTAGTCAAACTTCGGAAGTTTTCTGGTTGATATCCATAAGTTTGGGGTGTTTTGGTGTTCAATTAGATTCTGGAAGAGTTGGCTTACTCTGTTGATTTGGTTTATTTGTTTAAGAAATGTGTTCTCAAATATAATGGTTCAAATATCCCTTTCATTAATGCAAATATACTTATTCTGGAGCGTAGATCGCTTGCAATGGTGCTTATTTGCCTGAGTTAATTCATTAGATTTCACCGGCATCAGGAAAAATCTCTTGTGCCCATGGAGCTTCTGTTTTTGTTGTTGTCAAGTTTATTTAAAATTGTTTTTTTAACAATTGGTTGGTTTCTTTGTACCATTGATGCACAATGTGCTAGGCTTCATGAAAGTTTTTTTTTCATATCATGGTCCAATTTTTTTTATGGCAGGATGATGTCCTTCTCTAACTTCTCCATTTGTAATTTATAGGAAATGGATGAAGGTTATGAGGAGAATGATGGGAACGCTGTACCCATGACGCCCACTGACAATAATTTGAAAGAAAAGAAGAAGAAAAATAAGGGACTGGTGTCTAGAATGTGGAATGCTATTTTCAGTTTACACGAAGTTGATTTTGAGAAGAGACTGAAATATATTCATAAGGAGGAGGTTGCTATATTGGCAAGAATAAAAAAACGCTCACAATGTTGGGGAAGAATGACCAGACATCTGATTATGCTTTCTGTAATTTCTGAAGTAATGCTTTGTTTTGGCTACTTTATTATTTTGGTAGCATAAACTAAACGAGTTTGTTGTTGTATGAAGTTCAAGGCTCGAATTTCTAGGCCTTCATTAACTCCTATTTGACAAAAGCATCCTTAGAACTACGGAAAGTTCCCAGAGTTATGCTTCGGGTTTTTTATACGGAGTATTTCTCTAAATGACCATGTACTGTACACGTTTCTTAAGATAATATTGAGATGTGCTAAAGTACCTTTCCTGAGCTGATCCTATGATTCTATGAAATATCCTAATGTAACTGCTTGCTTATTTTAGAAATACCGAAAGCCAAAGGGAAATAGTCAACTATCTTTTGAACATCATTGAATGGACTTAGTTGAAATAATCTATTAGGCTATTTACACATGTCATCAAGCAATTACCCTTTTGGTTATATTACAAGTTCAAAAAAAGTTACAAAACACTTCCAAAATTAGCACATGGCACGGAGATCCTGCTTCTCAACACATCACCTTGATACCAATGCTAATTACAAAAAGCCAAATATACTTTTTGTAAGTGTCTTTTGTGTTACTCCGTACTTTTTTTAAAATGTAGCATTATGCTAAGCTTCACGGTTGATACTTGCTGCACACAACATTGATTTTATATTTTTTATGTGAACCTATCCTTTGCATATTGTGGGGCAACTTTGCTAACCTTTAACATCCTCCGTTGTTGGTGATTTAGAGCCATTTTAGTAGCCAAAAGGGGATTATTCTGCTGATTCTGATTATCAAGTGAATAATCATATTGAACAGATTAAATAGCATTTGACCTACTTATTTGGCTGGAATAGATTTTTACCTTATTGAACAGATTAAATAGCATTTGACCTACTTATTTGGCTGGAATAATCATCAGTCAAATGACCATACACCTTTGAAATTTGAATTACTAATTTGGTTGAAGTGGATCTTAAAGTCTTAATAAGCATAATTTCTAAGTTTTCTTATCTCCATGCTCTTTAAAACATTATTCAATTGATGGTATTGGGCTCCTTTTAAAATGTATTGACTTTCTTAAGTTTTGGCTGTGGAATGTATATGTACATTTGTTATTTGATGTAATTTTGTAAATATATAATGCAATTCCATAAATATACACATAAAACAATAACTCTCTTTTCTAAGAGTCTTGGCTTAAAAATATTTATATTTGATGACAGGTCATTGCAGTGGGTTATGCTATCATGACTACAAGATCACTTGACATGGACTGGAAAATGCGGGCTTTGCGAGTTTTGCCTATGTTCATTTTACCTTTCTTATCTTTCCTTGCTCATTCAGTTGTTGGAAGCCTTATAAGGATGCGTAAGTAGCCTATGTCAATCAAGCTTCCTTTAACTTCCTTCCAGTTTTTGCATTCAAGTTTTGGTGACTGTAACTATTTGTCACGGCTTTCCATTCTGTTTCCTTCTTTCCATTCAAGTTTTTTATATTAGATCTGTTGCGTTTCTTTATACATGATACTAACTATTAATTATCTTCTTCTTATACCGAGTAATAGCTTCCCTACAATACATATAATATCGTGACTAATAACTATCTGTATGAGGTAAAGTCAATAATCAGAGAATTGAATGGGATTAATGTGATGGGGGGGGGGGGGGGGGGGGGAAGCTACTACTATTGTCTGTTCTTGCTAATATTTATGTTCACTTGTTGCTTGAGAGTCGACGTGGTTTTCTTATCCCGCCTCTGTTTCACCTTCATGCTTTCTGCATATAATGTAATAATTCATTGTGAATGATGGTTCATTGGTTTGTGACCATCACAGTGAATGCATAAAATGCATTACTTTGTTGCACCCAGGGAAGCTGAACCATTATATAAGTTGGTCTTGTACACT
The DNA here is from genome assembly GCA_945859875.1 of Cuscuta europaea. NCBI lineage: Eukaryota > Viridiplantae > Streptophyta > Magnoliopsida > Solanales > Convolvulaceae > Cuscuta > Cuscuta europaea. The sequence goes on from CAMAPE010000038.1 coordinate 40,517,571, forward strand.
GGTGTTTTCATTTCCAGCATCATTAAGTAAGTCTAAGGAGACATTTTTTGTATAGATTCCAACATGGCATGCATTTATTGGATGATTAAAAGTTGCCGAACTCTTTATTATCCAATAAATTATTGCCATGGACTGTACATACAAAATGGACACAAAGCATAAGTCCCTAGACTCACTCTTCTAGCATTAGTTGACAGTTGACCATGATGGGATTATCGCATAATTAGTTGATTTGGTTGCCTTTGTTGGTCCAAACGGGTTCGTTGGTCTGTGTGGGCTCAAAGCCTCAGACGACTGTGTATCGTCCATGCTCTTCTTCTGCTTCTTCTTCTTTCACTGTGGCTTGTTTATAGGTGAACGGAAGGACCAAAAAATACTGGAAAAGCTTCGGGCTGAACGGCAAGCAAAGATTGATGAGCTTAAAGAGAAAACAAATTATTATACCACACAACAGCTCATTCAGGTCAAGATACATTGACGCATTACACCTATTTGTTTCTTTTCAGATTATTTGAATTCGTTAAGGCTGGAGTTTTTACTTGTTTGAAAATGGATATTCAACTTTTTTGCTCTTATGCAGTGTTTGTTAGGTTAACAAGAGAGAGAAATAGTTGAACAAATTTGAGTGGAAAGTATGATTTTTTTGCTAGCCTCATGGTTTGTTCTTTTCCTCATTGTTGTGAAGGAAGTGGGGATTGAACGATTCCATACGTACCCTCGATGCTATTTAATTAAGAACAAATGAGATCTGTTTTTTAGTGTTGCGTGGTGAATACATTTGTAATTAACAAAATAATTTTTTTCTTCAGTTTCTCCTCGTCTTCTTTCACACCAACAACACTTAAAACCTACCTTATTTTGCTCTTCTCCATTTCCATTGTGTTCCTAACCCAAACAAAGGCCTAGAGCTTTGGTAAAGCACCAATGAGAATAGTTAACCATATCTTCGAATCATACTGACAACCACATGTCTATAAAACATTATATTGGTATAAATAATAACACTAAGGTTCAAATGTATCATATTTCAGTGTGTTTTCTCTCTTTGCGTAGAGGTATGACCCTGATCCAGCAGCCAAGGCAGCTGCTGCTACTGTACTGGCATCTAGGCTTGGTGCAGAAAGTGGGTTGAAAATCCATCTGGGAAATGATAGGTCTATTGAAAATGACCCTACCGGAAGCAGAACTGGTGCTGCTGATTCAAGTGGGCTTCGACACCGAAAGCAGAAGCAAACCACTTCTCGTAGCCCACATGAAGAAATACTTCCACAACTTGACGACTCTGATGGGAGAGAGTATCATAGGCAGGTCGTTGGGCCTTATAATCCCAGCCCACATGAGGGAGGGTGGCTAGCACGTCTTGCTGCATTGCTTGTGGGAGAGGATCCAACTCAATGTTATGCACTTATATGTTGCAACTGTCATATGCATAACGGTATGGAGTCTGATACTACCATCATTCATTTTACATACTCCCTCCATCCCAATTCCCAAAACAGTTTGGTAAAGTACCGTCTTTATATTTTGGTCAACGCAATTACAAGCTTTTAATTAATATTGAGTCGTCACTTATACATGTGAATCTTATTTCAAAGATTGTTTGTAGTAATTGGCTAAAACCATTGCATCTTGGCATTAACAAACAATGAAATCTAGTTTTACTAGTTGTTATAAGCTTGTAAACTGAAAGTCAACTCATTTACAATCTTTTACAAAATATGAGTGATTGCTTATACCTCTGAATCTTATTTTCAAGTACTGACTTGGGAGTAAGAATGTTTTTAATTGGACTAAAATTTTTTGCTCTCGTCTGGTCTATTAAAGTATTTCCATCATTTGCAATGGAGCCAAAGATTCATTATTTTTTGGCTTGAGATTATGATGGAATAAAGCAAAATGGCTCACTAAACTGTCTGCGCTTCTTTGTTATGGAGCAGCGGTCAGTCCATGCAATTTTGGACGCGATTTTCACTATGGGTCATTCGGAAACAGTCTCTCTGTGCTTTAGTACAGGGGTAAGACTGCGTACATCCGACCCCCTTACCCCACCGTAGGTGGTGGGAGCCTTTGGGGCACTGGGGTAAATGAAAATGAAATGAAACGAAATGAAATGATGTCTGGTCTATTTAAGTGTGATTTGATCTTTTTAAGTTTGGTCTGGTCTAGTGTTGTAAACTTCTAGTGTATGCGTATTTTACTATTCTCTAATTACAAGTCTGGTTTGATAAGATCTGGTTAGGTCTGACCTAATCAGGTGTGGAATTGAATATATTCCAATAAAAAACATCCTAATTGTTTGAAAACGTTTTTTGTTTAATTTTACAAAAAATAAAACTGGACTTAAAATTTGACTCTCGAAGAACTGATTGATACTAGCTTTTCTTGTTTATTTTGATGAAGGTAGGTGGTAGCTAACTAGCTAAGGGAGTTATTTGGTTCTGGAACTGGAATCTCTGGATAAATCTATCAATTCATGCATGCTTTAATTGGTGCAGGACTGGCAAGAAAGGAAGATTTCCCGTACATTGCATACTATTGCGCTCATTGCAAAACCTTTAATGAGCCTAAGCATCTCCCAAATCTTATCACGTCAGGTTCAAGCTTGCCCCCTTTGAGATCCACGTCTCCTGTGAATGAAGCCAAGATAATCAAAAGTCCCACTGCCCCTGATAGTAGTAGCGTCACAGATTCCATCTCCACCAGCCCATCATCTTCTCCATTGGCGGTGACCAAAAGTGACATTTCTTTATCTTAGACAAGCTTTACTACAACCAACCAAACAGAAAAGAGTGAAATGGATACAACTCATACAAGTGTACAACACACATTTTGAAGTGTGGCTGGAATGACAGGTAATTTTTTTGTTCTAGAAGAACCAATGTTAATTATGTTGTCTCTTCGTACACTTTCGCAACACCTTGTCGGGTTTAGCAGTTCGCTGATGTATAAGTTTGCAGCAGACTGGTGAGCTGATCTGGTTTTGTGGTTGAGAAAGCTGAACTTTCATAAAGTAAATTGAATTACTTGTGGAGTGTTTAGGTGTTGTAGGCTTGCAGCCAATTCTTTTGTTATGATACGAGAGCATACGTGCACTGTAAATGTTCTAAAAATAATAAGCGGAGCTTATGATACATGAACCTAAGGCATTGCAAACTGGGTGGAAATTTTATTCATTTTATGATTTGTTTATATGGTTAAGTGAAAATTCTCGAAATAGGAGTAAAAATATTAGAGAATTTAAATTAAGAGTACTATGTTTTTATTTCCTAAATAAGAGATATTGCTCTTATGGTTTGGCAAAATACTCACTCCGTCCCGGAATTATCTTCATTCTTTCCTTTTCGGTCCGTCCCAAATTTATCTTCTCTTTCTTTTTTTTGCAAAGAATTTGTGGTTCACAATCATTCTTACACATTTCTCTTTCCTCTGCACAACTCTACACCACACATTTCCCACTATCTTAAAACTCGTGCCCAGTCAAATAAGGAGATAATTCCGTGACGGAGGTAGTAGTACTTTAAACATGACATTTTTTTTCAAGTTTGACAATAATTATTTATATTTAAGGAATGAAAACATAATACTTTTATGGGAGAACTACCAAATAAGCCCTCGAATTTTCATAAAAAGTGCAAATAAGCCCTTTTATAGGAGGATCTGTCCGGCCGTCGTCATTTGGGGCGGTTTTCGGAGGAATTTGTTGATGAATTTTTTGAGCATCTTCTTCATTAAATCTAGTTTACTCATACCAAATTTCAGCTAAAAATTCAATCGGGAAGACAGTCAAATGAAATTTTGAAGATAATTGCGCAGTTAGACAACACAATATACTTTAATAAATCATTTGACTTCCTTCCCGATTGAATTTTTAGCTTAAATTTGATATGAGTAAACTAGACTTAATGAAGAAGATGCTCAAAAAATTTCATCAAAAACTTCCACAGGAAACCGCCCCAAATGGCGACAGCTAGACAAAACCTCCTGTAAAAGGGCTTATTTGCACTTTTTATAAAAGTTCGAGGGCTTATTTGATAGCTCTCCCTACTTTTATTTTTGATTCCTCAGATGTTTTTACTCTTATTTAGGACAATTTTTTTTATATTATTAATTATAAGCAATAATAAGTGTTGGTTGTAATGCGTAAGCTATTAGGTGACATCCAAGAATGTCACTAAGGATGTTTTTTAATTGGATTGTAATTCCTTCCGGACCAGACTTGGATAGTTATAAAAATACAAAGAAACCAGACAAGACCAGTTCAAACCAGACCAGACCAGCAAATTACAGTCCAAGTAAAAACATGCTAACTCATTTTCGTGATATGTATTCATTTTTTGAGAAAGTAGAGGGAAAATTCCATTGGTGTATCATAATCAATAGATATCATTTCATGTACTCTAGTTCCAAAATATTTGGAACGGTATTATAAAAAGTAGAAATCAAAATATTTGGAACAAGAACGATATTATAAAAAATAGAAACCAAAACCGGACCGGACACATTACGATTTTCAACTAGAACCGAACTTTCCGAACCAATTTAACCAAAAAAATACAACTATTATCATAGATATGGAGTATTTACCATTAATAATGTCAATATTTATACTATATTTATCTACTTACATAATTTTGTTAGTTTTAAAGAGCAAACATTAAGATAATATACTTCCTGCATCTCATAATATTCTTTCCACTTACCTCTTTGGGATGTTAAAAAAATCACATTTCCCTTTTTGGAAAACTTTGTGTAGCTAACATTCATTTACATTTTTCTTACTTAATCATAATTATATATTCAAAAACTTTATTTTCACATTCTTAAATTACGATTCAAGTCAAACTGAGAAGAATTTTATTGGACAAAGGTAGTATATTTTCAAGAACTTTATTTTCGCTATGGGTCATCCGGAAACAGTCTCTCTATGCTTTAGTACAGGGGTAAGACTGCGTACATCCGACCCCCCTTACCCCACCGTAGGTGGGAGCCTTTGCGGCACTGGAGTAAATGAAAATGAGTATATTATAACCATTTTTATTTAGATTGTTATTATTACTACTTTTCGAAAGTCTATTTTTATAGGTTTTTATATTAAAGTATTAATTAAAATATTTTAAAACATAATAAACCGGTTAAATCCGATTCAAACTAGAATAATCCGAATTTTACCCAGAATTGTGAAAATGGAAATCGTAATTTTCATAACCGAAAATGAGACCATATAGCATTCTGGTTCCGTTTTTTCCAATTTAATCGGATTTGAATCGGTTTGTGCACACCCTAAAGAAGTAAATACATTCATAATTGTTTGTGAATAGAATTATATTCAATTTTATGTTACCCAAGTATGAAACTTCACTTCAACTTTTAGCAACTTCAATCAAATTTATATTTGTAAGTTCTTTCAATGACCTTCTTGTTGTAGTTGTTTATCCTATTTAGAGAAATAGAACATGGGGTGGGAAAAAAATCAAAAAAATGAAACCGACCGACAAACTGACCGAAATTGAATTGAACAAAACCGAAATTGACTCAAAGTTCCCGAAATAGTACTAAAATAGTTTCAAAATTCTAAAATAGGACTGTCATGTTTTTTATACCCAAAATAGGACTAATTACTGTCATGTTTAGAAAATACCGCCATGTTTGAAGTTTGGTATTGCCAAAACATGGCAATAACTAGTCCTATTTTGAGAATAAAAACATGACAGTCCTATTTTGGAATTTTCAAATTGTTTTAATCTTATTTCGAGTAATATTTCTTTCTAAATCGAACAGATAAACCCCCCAAATCCAACAATGGTACATCCACATCTTGGCGGGTCCAACTTAAAAGAACCAACCGGGCCAGAATTTAAGGATCTGTATGGCCGTTTATTTAACCCGGGCTTGCATCCATTCAAATTTCCTCAAAGATTAGGGTTCGGGTGAAACCTAATTTCCCCTCCTATATATCCTACGAAGTCTTTTCTTAGCCATCACCCATACTTCATTATAGCAGCTGAAGGAAATCTCGGAGCTTGTTTAGTTGATTTTCTCTCTCTTTTTCTTTCTGTTTCTTAAAATTAGGTTTAAATATTCACAATAAGAAGAAGGGCGATGATGAAATATCGAGATTGTCATGCACCACTCTGACCTCCTTGAGAGAGAGTGATGATATTTTTCTCATACCCATACTGTTATCTGAGCTCTTTTTTCTTGTTTTTCGTTCTCTTCTTTTAGCAGAAATTTACAAGCCGTGTGATGCGATCTTCTAGATCGAACCATGATGCGGACCGTATTATTAGCTCTAAGCTTATGTGGAGAATCATTGGTCTCTGACGGCTTGATTCCGAGTTTCTGCTATATTATTCATTTCTTGGTTCTTCATCTGTTTTGTGATTTTTCTCTCTCTACCAGGCTCATTCTTGGGCAGTGATCTACAACTAATAAATGCCAAGGACTAGATAAAGCCTTCGATTGATATCTTGTTATTCTCTTATCAAATTGACGACTTAGGATTGAATATAGGAAATGGATGAACCACAATGTAATCAGTATGTGATCGAACTATGGGTTGGGCTGGTGTTCTATGATGATTCATTTGCTTTAACCACACCGAAAGAGGGTTTCTGGACGGGAAGTGGGGTTCTTGATTTGAGTTAAAGATTTGTTCTTTCTTCCATTTTTCTTGATTGGGACATTGCTTTATGAATCTCTGTTCCTCCACGGATGCAAAGAGGAGAGTCTTGTTCTTTTCGATTATTGGAAGAGGGGATGTGGTTTTTTTACCTTCGACTTAAATCATAGGATCACCTGATACCTGCCCGGGGCTTCCTCAAATGTGGAAAATAAATGGCCTTTTGCTGAGAACAGTTCCCCACAATGTTATTTTCCAGGAATGTTTTCAAATAATTTCTAGTACATTATCAAGATGAAAGTTTCTTTAAAAAACCAAAATAAAAGTGGTGGATGAAATTGTACTTATTAAATTTTAGTAATTATAATTCGTTCAAAAATAAAATTATAACCATTGTTACTATTGGACTTTCTTATGCTTCCTCTTTTGTATTGTTTGATCTCTTAGACATTGACAAAGTTGAGAAATAAAAGTGTAGTGGTATATTTAAGTTTTTACTTTTCTTATTGGAAAATTGCTTTTTTAGTTCGTGAAATAGTCTTCATATTGAAATGTCCGGTCTGTATTTCTCATTTTGTGAAATTGTCTCTCAATTTTTTGAATTGTTGTAAATGTGGTCTTTTGAATGGTGAAATGTATAAGGTGGATATCTATTACATTTCACCTTACAAATATCACCTTTCAAATGCACAACGTGACATTTATCATCATAGAAATAAGGATCTGACATGTCAATATTGTGGTTATTTGAGGGACTAAAAGTGTGATTTTACTTTTTTTATTTGTCAAACAAAATTACATTAAAATAGTTTAAAACACATTAAATAATGTCAAATAATGTCATAACATTGTGTTTTACGGTTAAAATAAGTAAATTTTTTTCGTAGATGTGAAGTCAAATCAAGAACTTAATTAAGATCGAGTAGTCATAAAGATAAAAGTTAAGTGCAATATAATTGGGGGAAAAGGGGCAAAAAAACCCCTAAACTTGTCATGAAAGAGCATGTATGCACCTATACTTTTCTTTTGGGCAAAAATCTTTAAAATTCCTCAAAGGAGGGCAACGACACCCTTTTTAACGGTCAACCTATTTAAGAGAATTGGCCACCGTTAATTGTTCATTTGAATAGTCAACGAAATATATTTTAATTTTATTTGTTAACTAATTTTGTAAATTAGTTGAAATGAAGAAAAGGGGTTTTTTGAAAAATATAATTAAAATAAATTTTATTTATACAAATATAATTAATACTTCCTCCGTCCCACTAAAATTGGTTTGTGTGGTTGATATTAAATATATTTATAATTTTATTTATAATTTTATTTATACAAACCTATTTTATTAAGAAAAATAGGTTTGTGTGGTTGATATTAAATATATAAAGTAGGAATAAAGTAAAAATCATTCAGAGCCATGCAAATTTTACCAAATTTGGTATGAGACAATTTTAATGGGAGTAGTTATTATAATGTAGTGTTATGGTAATTTAAGTTTAAAATTGAACATAGGTTATTATGATTCCATTACTACTTTAGTCACTATTCATATTTATGCCAAAAATCTTTATTTTAGTCGCATATATGTACTTATTTCTTTTTTGATATAAAATATAATTAAAATGATTAGAAATACCAGTAAACCATTAAAAGTGACTAAATAATGAAATAACGATGATACAAAAAAGATTATCAATTAGAAAAGAATTATTCTATATTATGATTAGAATCTGTTTGGTAACACTGAAATTGATTTAATCGGTTGGATGTACTAAAATTGATGAAATTCTAATTGAAGCGATTCAACTAATCGGATATATTGAATTTCAAAGAAATGAAAATTGTACATGAAAATTGTTTTATTCAATCATCTTTATGCGTAGCATCTTCCCCTACTCTCTTGAGTGGCAACTCAATTGACCAACATTATTTTGGGAAATATTTTTAATTCAATATCAATTTGGTAAATATTATTTATTCAGCAATATTTTGGAAAAAATATTTTACAAATATATTTAATATATTTTAACTAATTTACAAATGTAGTTGATAAATACAAATAGATTTTATTTCGTTGAAACTCAAAGGAGCATTCTTAAGAGTGGCTGTCTTCCAAAAAAACAATGGCCGACTCTGTTACGTTGGTTCGCCGTAAATGAGGGGATAATTGCCTTCCTCTGAGGGGTTTCAAAGTTTTTTGCCCCAAAAAAATTTAAGGGCATAAATACACTTTGGTGACAATTTGAGGGGTTCTTTTGCCCCTTTTCCCATGGTGCAAAGAACTTATGTTGATTTGAGGTGACAATTTGAGGGTTTCAAAGGTGACACTTTGGGGTAAGAATTTATGTTGATTGAAAAAACATATCAAAAAAAGTGTTTTTGACAAAATGGAACAAAGATAATAATGAAGAGAAAGAGTATTAACTTATTTATGATATTTAGGACAAAGTGGTTTTAATGAAAGTTGTTGTTTCTCTTGAAAAATAATTCTTCTAAAAAAGTAAAACTTGTTTTGGTTATAAAGTGCAACAAGTGCTATTGAAGAAGTGGAATATACTTTATAATATCTATCAAATGCTCTCTCTATTATAGTTTTATCTATCAAATACTTTCCTTGTATTTGAAAATTCTTAGTATTTGTAAAATAGTAAGAATAATGAATAGATTGTGTGGATATGAAAAAGTACCTAAATTTGAAGAAAAATTTACGGTTATTTAAAACATAAAGTACTACCTTCATTTAGTTTGAAGGTTCCAATAGTAAAATGGAATGGTTATTTAAGTAATACTTCCTCTGTCCTGGTCTTTTTTTAGTTTTGACTTGATTTGCAAATTTAGATATTAGAAATAAAGTGTATGATTGTAGTTGTGTACAAAAAATGTGTGAATGTGAATGACATATATTTTTTTAAATGTGGAATTTGGAAGAATTAATTAGAACAATTCAAAAAAGCAATTTGGAAGAAATGATAGAGATGGAGGAAGTAATTAAATAAAGTACTCCTAATTGTAATTTTAAGAAGTAACTTTAAGAAATAATTTTAATAAGTATATATTATAATGTAATTAATATAGATAATTGTGATGTTATAAATGTATGATTTTTAATATTTAATGATTAATTTGTCACTTAAGATTGTTAATTGTATTCTAAAATGGAAATGAGAACTTTTATATGGCACGTCAAAAGAAGAAAAGTTTGAACCTTTTAATGGGATAGAGGAGTAGTAGTTACTTATTGCATAGTTTTCTAGATAAAAACATCTAATTTATCATTTCAAGTTGCATTTGAGGCAAAAAAAACTTTGAAATTAATGTTTGCCTGAGTCACCATATAAAAAAAATAATGTTATTTATTTTCATTCCAAATCAACACCACAGCTGGAGTTCATATTTCTGTTGGAGACATAAATTCATCCTCAATATGGTGTGACAATGCATTTTAAACGATTCATGATACCATTAAAGATGCTCTTAGTGAGTATCAAAATTTAGGTACCACTGCAAAAATAGAACCAAGACCGAATTGGACTAGAACTGTTTGAATTATGGCTGCAATATGTTTAGGCAAAATATCACAAAGGTTCAACGAATTCAACCAATGGTATAAAAAATGACTCATTCTGTTTTAGCAAGGTTTATTTAGTCATATTAAAATAATATATTTTGGAATAAGATTTGAGCAATTCTGCCACAACCATCTATTTACTAAATACAACAATAATTATTATGCCCTTCCAATTATATGCTTTATACAATTATTGTACCTTTCATCTCCTTCACATGTCTTCAACCAAAAAAAATCCGCTGCTAGATGCGATCCGTGAAGGTAAAGCTTGCTGGATCTGGTGATGGATGATGACCCAGGAGAAAATCACCCAAATCAAAATAAAATCGAAATTTATGATATAGTAGTATATTATTAGAGTGAAGCTTAAACAATATCATACGAAGAGAATGATTTAGAAGCTGTGACTTTATTCGTGCTACGTGATGTCTATTTATACATATTACAATATGTGTGATAGAAGAGAATACAAATAATAATATAATTATAATAATAATAGTGCATGGATATGTACTACGTGTGATGGAGTATATGGGTCCGAGCCCCCGGACCCACATACCCGGAAGAACAGAAAGCACAAGACAACAGAGTGGCGCCCTCGTCGGCCAAGACGCCCCCGTCGGCCGAAAAGGGGTCAACTCGGATTATGGTCCTGAGTCCAAGGAATCCGGGTGCCCTCGTCGGCCGTGCCCTCGTCGGCCACGCCCTCGTCGGCCACGAAGACGTCCCAGAATTGGATTTTACACTTACTCATTTGTACAACCCATTAGTGGCTTTGTATTCGGCCCAGTAGCGGTCCAGTTGTAAATAGGCCTCCCAAGCCCAAGGCTTGGGAGCCCAACCCTAATTTTCTCTATAAATACTCCCTTTGGGAGTAGTTATAGGGGTGACAAATTCATTCCATCGAAGCATATTATTGCACTTCTCTCTCTAGCTCTCACTTCTCTCTAGATATACTCTATCATTTGGTGCTCTCGTTGAGAGCTAGAACAATCAAGTTAGCACCCTTCGTCGTTACCAAGCACAGCTAACCACTGATCATGGGGAGAACTAAGTCAAACCGCAACCTCGTCAGCAAAGCCATCCCTGAGGACCAAGAGCCCATGGAGCACGATGAGGATGCTACGGCCGACCAGGTCGGCGGAGGGGACCTCTTCCAGGAGGCCTTCAACCTCACAACGGACCTCCGCAACCAACTCAACGGCGGAGCCCCTGATGCCCGCCTCGGCTTGGACAAGAGGCGAACTGAGAAGACGGATCACGCCCCGGCCCAGCCTATGGCCGTGGCCTCTTCGTCCGTAGACCCACAGGTCCAGGCCGCACTGTCGGCCATCCTCGCCAGCCTAGCTCAGAACCCCACCGTCCTCAGCGCACTCTTGCCAAGGACCGAGGGGAACGTCACTCAACCTCCTCAGCCCCAACCGTTGGCCATCCAGATAGGCAACGATGAGGGGGTGGTGCCCCAGGACACGGCGTCGTCCCACTCCCACCCTGCCGGCCTGGGCAGACCCCAGCGCGTGGAAAAGCCTCTGCCTTCAACAGGCTAGGTGACACGCGCCGTCGTCCGGTTTCGGAGAGGATGGCGGGACGGATTGGTGATCCTCGTCCTGGCTCGCCAAGGGAAAGCTTGGGGTCTGTATCCCGGACAGCGGACCAGCCCCGCCCGGATAAGGGCAAGGGAAAGTTGCACGAGGATGACGTGCGCCACCAGATCAACGTGGCTCACAACGAGCGCATGAGGAACCAGCCGGGCGCCGCTGCGGCCGCCAGGGACCCCCGGGACGAGGTCATCGCCCAGCTGGAAAGGAGGTTGGCACAGATGGAGGCCAAGCAGTCGGCCAACATCCCTACGGCCGGCGCCTCCAACGACCTCGGCCTCAACGCACTCATGAACAAGGTTAGCGCCCTGGAGAGGGAGCTGGCCGAGGGGCGGGGCGACCCCATCATCCAGGTCAGGACCAGAACCCCTTTCACCAACAGGGTCCTCTCGGCCCCCATCCCGGAGAAGTACAGGGGGAACACCATCAAGTCCTACGATGGCCGATCAGACCCCCAGGAACACTTCAGCCGTTACCAGAACAACATGCTGATGGTGAACGCGTCCGACGAATACCTCTGCCGTTGGTTCCTCTCTACTCTCGAGGGGCCAGCGTACGAATGGTTCAACGCACTCCCCGAAGGGAGCATCGACTCATGGCAGGATCTCGCCCATCGCTTCCTCACTCACTTTGCCGGGAGGAAGCGCGCGAAGAAGTATTTCACCCACCTCCTCTCCGTCAAGCAGCAACACGAGGAGACCCTCCGGTCATTCATTGATCGGTGGACGAGGGAGACCGAGGAAGTCGAGGGGGCCGATGAGCGCACCCTCCTCGCCTTGTACCAGGGAGCCCTCTGCAGCTCCCCGTACGCTAGGAGCCTCATCACCGACCCCCCGAGGTCGTACGCCAAGGCGCTCCAGCGCGGAGGCTTGTATGCCGACGCCGACGAGCTCCACAATCACAAGAGAGGGGGGGCCATCCCCCCAAGAAGACAAATCCTTCGCCGGCCCCGGGTCCGTCCCCGGTCGGCTAGGGTGCCCAGGGCCGTCACGGCTCTGGTGGACAGAGTAAGAAAGATCGCCACTGGCGGCCGAGGTTGGAACGGCCGGGGGTAACCCTCACCCACCCGGTCGGCATCATCCTCGATTATGCCGAAAAGCACGGCCTCATCGAGCAGGCTCCTCGGACGGCCGAGGAGATCCTTGCCATCCAGCAGGGCGGCACATACTGCCGGTTCCACAAGAACTCGTCGCACAACACCGACGATTGCATCACACTGAAGAAGGCCATCGAGCGCCTTATTTGCCAGGGGGAACTCTCCCAGTTTGTTAAAGGTGGCCCACGCAAGAACACTTGGGTAAACACCGGCAAACATGGGGGCGAACCCTCTGCGAAGAAGCGGGAGATTGGTAGACTCAGCGACGACGAGGACTTCGAAGAGCCCCCGCCAAAGAAGAATCACATCCACCTCATCGTAGGTGGGAACACTGGGGGGGACTCCGCCACTCAGAGAAAGAAATGAGCCCAATCCCTTTACATTGGGGAGGTGTCCCACGTTCCCCCCCAGCCGAAGAAGCAGCGAACGGAGGCGATCACCTTCACCGACAAGGATCTGCCTCCGGGTACGGAATCACACAGGGACACCCTCGTCATCCGGTGTGAGATTGGTGACTCCATCATCCACCGTACTTACATCGATACGGGGAGCTCCGTCAACGTGATGTACCTGGACACATTCAAGCAGCTGAAGCTGGACAGAGCTTTGCTGAAGCCGATCAAGACACCGTTATCCGGCTTCACCGGGGACTCTATCGACGCCGAGGGAACGATAGTCCTCCCCGTGGAGGTCGGTGACGGCCCCCACCACGCCAAAATTGACATGGAATTCATGGTGGTCAACCTCAAGTGCGCCCACAATCTGATCTTGGGCCGGCCAGCGCTGGAGGACTTGGAGGCCATCATCTCCATGAAGCACTTGTGCCTGAAGTTCCCAACCGACGACGGCATCGGCTACGCCAGAGGAAACCAGAGGATAGCCAGGGCATGCTACCTCAAACTGACGAGGCCGGCCGAGAGGGAAGGCCAGAGGATAGACACCATCACGGCCGCCGTCGCCATGGACGAGAAGAGGCCACATGCGGAGCCGGCCGAGGAGGTCGAGGAAATCCCTCTAGATACCTCCCGGCCGGAGCGGGTTCTCAGAGTCGGAAAGCAACTCCCCCAGGACCAACGAGACGCCATCCTCCTCGTCCTACGGTCATACGCCGTTGTCTTCGCGTGGGGCCCGGACGATATGCCAGGCATCAGCCGCCAGGTGATCACTCACCGGCTGACCGTCGATCCGGCCTCCGCGCCTGTCAAGCAGAAGCGGCGCTACTTGTCCGCCGACAGGCGGGACTTCGTCAAAGGGGAGGTCGTCATGCTCCTCTCAATCAAACACATTAAAGAGGTGAAGTACCTGACATGGTTGGCCAACGTTGTCCTCGCCCAGAAGCCGCCGACGTTCAGAATGTGTGTTGATTACACTGACCTGAACAAGGCGTGCCCCATGGACCCGTTCCCTCTCCCCAACATTGATCAGCTGGTGGATGAGACGGCGGGGTGCGAGTTGATGTCGTTCCTCGACGCTTTCAGAGGGTACCACCAAATCTCCATGCATGAGGAGGACGCTGAGAAGACGGCATTCATGACCCCAGAGGGAATCTTTCGCTACCTCGTCATGGCCTTCGGACTCAGAGCGGTCCTTGGCCGGACGATGGAGGCGTACGTCGACGACATGATCGTCAAAAGCAGGCAGGCCACCTCCCACGCCGACGACCTCCGGGAAATCTTTGAAATAATGAAGGAGTTCAGGCTCCGCCTCAACCCCAAGAAGTGCGCCTTCGGCGTCGAGGGCGGCAAGTTCCTCGGCTACATGGTCAGCCGGAGAGGCATCGAGATAAACCCGGAGAAGACGCAGGCTATCATCAACATGGAGCCGCCCCGCAACGTCAAGGAGGTACAGCGACTGACGGGGCGCCTGGCGGCCTTGAACCGGTTCCTCTCCAGGTCAGCCGAGAGGGCGCTCCCTTTTTTTCAGATCATGCGTAAAGCCAACAACTTCAAGTGGACGACGGAGTGCCAGGAAGCATTCGACGAATTGAAAAGGTACCTGTCGTCCCTGCCCGTGCTCTCCAAGCCCGAAGCCGGCGAAACCCTCTTCTTGTACTTAGGGGTGAGCACGTCGGCCATCAGCTCCGTGCTCATCCGTGAGGACGAAGGGGTGCAGAAGGCCATCTTCTACATCAGCAAGACACTCAGGGAGGCCGAGCTCAGGTACTCCCCCATTGAGAAGACGGTGCTGGCCATCGTCCATACGGTGAAGAAGCTGGGACACTACTTCCAGGCCCACGCCGTCCATGTAGTGACCCAGCAGCCTCTCGGCGCACTCATGAGGAGCCCCACCAGCTCCTCTAGGATGGTGAAATGGGCAATCTTCCTCAGCCAATTTCAAATTGAGATCAAGCCAAGGCCATCCATCAAAGGGCAAGCCTTGGCCAACTTCGTCATTGAATGCACAGCAAGGGAGACAGCCGTCGCAAGCCCCAGGCTGGAGCTGGACGATACATGGACCCTGTTCACTGACGGCTCGTCGGCCGCGAAATCATGCGGCGGCGGCGGCGTCCTCATATCCCCTGAAGGATTCAGAGCTTACTATGCCATCCGCTTCAACTTCAGGGTATCCAACAACGAAGCCGAGTATGAGGCCCTCCTCAGCGGTCTCAGACTCGCAGCCGGCCTCAAAGCCAAGCACCTCAAAATCAAGTGCGACTCCAAACTGGTAGTGGGCCAGGTGGAGGGATCGTACGAAGCAAAGGAAGGCCGGATGAAGCAGTACAAACAAGCGGCGGAGGAGTTGCTGAAAGCGTTTGAAACCCACGAGATCACTCAGATCCCAAGGGCCAAGAACGCCGAAGCCGACATCCTCTCCAAGCTCAGCTCGGACACCCCGGAGCACATCTCCCAGTTGGCCAAGATCGAGGAGTTGAGCATGTCCAGCATCCATGCCAGCCCCGTCTTGTGCGTCCAACAGCGACCAGAGGACTGCATCTCCGACATCGCCACCTTCATCACAACGGGGGAGCTGCCCCCGGACGAGGAGAGGGCCAAACTTGCCAAACTCAGGGCCCCAAGCTACACCATCGAAGATGGCAAACTCTACAAACGGTCCTATAATGGCACCCTCCTCCGATGCCTGCACCAGGACGAGGCCGACATAGCCATGGAAGAAGTTCATTGTGGCGTCTGCTCCTCACACCAGGGCCCTTTCAGCATGTCCCGGCGTCTCGTCGTCCAGGGCTTTTTCTGGCCGACGATGGCACGCGACTGCGCTAACCTGGCCAGGAAGTGCACCACATGCCAGGTGCTCCAGAAGGCCCCTGGTCGGCCAGCTGTTAACTACACCCCCGTCAGCACCGCAATTCCATTCTCCAGATGGGGGATTGACCTGGTCGGCCCCCTGCCCAGAGCCGCCGGGAATAACCGCTACATCATCGTCGCCGTCGACTACTTCACCAAGTGGGTCGAGGCGGAACCCTTGGCCAGCATCACGGGGGGCAGATGCCAAAAATTTGTTTACAAGAACATCATCACACGCTTTGGCGTCCCCCAGGAGATTATATAAGACAACGGCACCCAATTCGAGGCAGCCCCTTTCCAAGAACTCCTCCGGGAGTTTGAGGTAAAGCATCGTTTCTCCTCCGTTGCCTACCCTCAGGGCAACGGGCAGGTCGAGAATGCCAACAGAACAATTATGGAGGGGCTGAAGAAGAAGCTCCAGGCCGCAGGAGGTAGTTGGGTCGACGAGCTCCCCAACATCCTGTGGTGCTACAGAACCACGCCGAGGAGGGTGACAAGTGAAACGCCTTTCGCCTTGTGCTACGGCTTTGAAGCAAAGGCGCCCACGGAAGTTGCCATCCCCAGCCGACGGGTGGAACAGTACGAGCCTGACGCCAACGAGGAGAACATGAAGATTGACCTACACCTGGTTGATGAGAGGCGTGAGCAAGCTTACGTCCGAGCAGAGAACTACCGGCATCAAGTAAAATCATACTATGACGCCAAGGTACGTTCCCGGGAATTTCAGGTGGGGGACTACGTTCTCCGCTGAAGGGAAGCAAGCCAGCCGACAGAGGGTGGCAAGCTAGCATTGAAGTACGAAGGGCCCTACATCGTCAGTGCTGTGGTCAAACCCGGCACCTACAAGCTTAAACGCCCGAATGGGTCCAACGTACCACGAACGTGGAATGTACACCATCTGGTGAAGTTTTATCAGTAATCCGAAGGAGGTTCAGACGGCGAAGCCCTCACCCCTTAACGGGTTACTGATTGAACGCCACCCTCGGCCTCGAGCCACTTATGAATAAAATCATGTTCTGATTTTTTCTCCGGAATTTAAAGTAAAACATTAGCAGGTGCCTCCGTCGGCCACCTTAGAGCGAAAGGCTCAGGCATGGCCGACATGGCCCCTTGCATTTGCAGCCCACAAGCGACAAGCTCCGGCACTCCATTGTATTTTGTATCAGCGAAGGGCTCAGGCCTAGCTGAGAGAGCACATCGTCCTGGCCCCGTAAGCCCAGAAGCGAAACGCTCAGGTATGGCCGACGATGTCCCCAGGACGAGGGGCCCGCAAACGGCCCACGTCTTGAAACGGGAAGCTCACCGCGTCGTCCACGCGCCAGATCGCAGGACGACAGGCCTGAAATCATGGCCGAGGTGACAAAATCCCAAAACTCAGGGATGGGCAACGACAGCCGTTGGAAACCGACCAAAAGTCTAGCCCGCGTCATAAATAGGCGACGGGACCCGCCCTGAGATCACGGACGTTATAAACGAAGTCCGAACCGGCTGAAGGACGAGCACACCCTTCAGCCGAAGCCTGAAAGAAGGATACCCCCCGAAACGAAAAAAAAAAAATAATATAAGGGAAAAAGAGGGAAGCCGACGGCCGCGCACACTAGCCGGCCTCGAGCAATGAAAAAATAAAATCCCCACAATTCAGGCCCAACTAGGCCAAGTACATATCAGTTGAACACAGGTGTAGTACCACTGACAGGTAACATGGACGACACGTCCACGCACTACAAGGAAATGATCAAGGCCGAAACACACGCCTATAAAACCCTAACCGCATCGGTTGGGTGACACGTGAGAGGTGACCTTCATCGGCCACAGTCCTTTGAAGCACCAACGCTTGGTATGGAACAAAGAATCACAATCCTGAGGATAACCAGGA
Organism: Cuscuta europaea; assembly: GCA_945859875.1. Classification (NCBI taxonomy): domain Eukaryota; kingdom Viridiplantae; phylum Streptophyta; class Magnoliopsida; order Solanales; family Convolvulaceae; genus Cuscuta; species Cuscuta europaea. The sequence goes on from CAMAPE010000038.1 coordinate 40,535,567, forward strand.
CGAAGCGGGTACTGCACACACCCGCGGAAGAATCAAGCAACCAGGAAACGATCCTTACTTGCCACAGCACCCCGGATAGCCGATACAGGCACTGGAACCAAGGCTGTTGGTCAAGCGAAAGTTCTTTGGGAATTGGTTCAAGTGTTTACCAAACACTTAGAAAAAATCCTGAGAATAAAGGAGGGTTCCTCAACAAGAAACCATGGCTGGCCGACGAAGGTAGGACCATCTCCTTGGAAAAGCCATTCCATATCCAGCACCCTCATCGGCCACAAGCCAGACCTTGGCCGACAGCGGTACCGCAAAGAAGTAAATGCCTAACATTTATACTTGGAAAATTCTCTAAGTCCTCAAGCGGAAGAACTCTGGACGAAGCGGGTACATATATATTCCAAGGCCGTTGGCTACCTACGCCTTGCATATGTACTTAGGAAAAATTCAAAGTCCAAAAGACTAAGGATAAGGTGCCCTTATCGGCCACAACACAAAGGATACAGGCCGACAACGACACTGGCTCAAACACTCGGGAAATCTCCCAGAGCATTTGCCAAGAATGATAAATCCAAGACCAGGACGATGAGAACGCTCAGCCACTCGAAGTTAGAAACTTGGGAAAATTCTAACAAAAGATAAGAAAGCCAATGCCTGGACGGAGCGGACACCACGGTCAAGGCCGAAAGGAAAGCACCTAAGCGGATCCAAAACACTTGGGAAATTTTTTGAAAAAAATCCTAAGTGTTATGATAGCAAAGAAACACCGGTAAGGCCGACAAAGCCACCAGGCCGGAAAGGAAAGCAACTACAAGAATCCAAAAACACTTAGGAAATTTTTTTAAAAAAAAACCTAAGTGTTATGATACTACATCAACACCGAACAAGCCGATCAAGCCACTAGGCCGGAAAGACAGCAGCTACGTGGACCCAAAACACTTAGGAAATTTTTGAAAAATTCCTAAGTGTTATGATAGTAAAGCAAAGATGAACAGGCCGACCAGGCCACCGGACAGGGAAGCCGACCTCACGGACGTAGCGGACACTCGCGGGTGACCCAAGTTATGACTTGACACTTAGACAAATTTTAGAATTGAAATGACAAATGACAAACAAGCATACAAGGAATTCAAAGCCGATCAGGACAGCAAAAATTTTTCATTTATATTCAGTTCAATACAAGGGTGGGCTCTTCGGCCGTTACATCATTTGGGCAAAAATAAACTGACTACAAAGGAGTAGCCGATCAAGCTTCCGGGGCACCTCCATCTGCGGCGGGCTCTTCGGCCTCGTCGGCTCCCTCTTCGGCCTCAGTCTCCTGGCCGGCAACGGCTGCAGCGCTGATGGCATCGTCCAGGAAATCAAATTCAGTATAATCTGGCTCGCCGAGGCCGGAGCTTTCAATGGGGACTCGCGCTCCGACAGCGGAAGTTTGGCCTGCTCTTCAGGATCCTTCATCAGCTTTGGAAGCTTCAGGTTCCGTCTAGCCCACCCAGACGTGTAATTCATGGCCTTCAACGCCCGAGATAGCCGCCGATACAGGAGCCTTTGCATCCGCTCCTGGCCCATGTTATAATACACAGACATCTCTCGGCTGAAATATTCCTGGCCGGCGGGGGAGTTCATCCCCCAATCTTCAAGCCTGGCGGCAACCACTTCGTAGCACCAGGGACGCCTCTCATCGGCCTTCCACCCCTCGGCCAGGAACTTCTCGACGGCCTCATCAGCAGCCCTCACAACGGCGGCCTCGGCCTCAGTCTTCGCCTTCACGGCCTCCTCGCTCTTGCACCGCTCGGCCTCCAGCACCCTTTGGGACTCCTCGAGCTCCCTTTTGCTCTCCTCGAGCTTGGCCAGGGCATCGTCCCTGGCTGCGGCGGCTTCATCGGCCCTTTCCTGCAAAGCCCTGGCATCCTCCCGGAGCCGGTCCAAGCAAGCTACCGCCTCGTCGGCCGAGGCAGCCTTCTGCTCCAGCTCCTTCAAGCGAGCTATCTCTCGGTATTGCCTCTTGTGGCTCTCCATGAGCATGAAGGCACTCTGCAGAAACAAAGGAAACAAAGTCAGGCAAATGATTTACACGGACGACGAGAAAAATGACACTTACGAAGGAAAGTAACTTACTTGGACGAGGAGGTCCATGCCGCCCTCGTAAATCTTCACGTCCCCGAGCTTCTTCAAGTAAGCCCGATCTTTGGCCGGCATGGCCTGGGCCAGGACGACGTGGCCAGGGACGACATCATCAAACACGCCCCCGCCGACGGGGTATTCTACCATCTTCTGGTAGGTGGTACCGACAATCTCCTTGCCGGCCCTCTTCGTCCGTGGTTCCTGGACGAGAGGAAGCGATGGGGCAGCATCGTCAGCAGCAGTAAGGTCCACGACGGGACCACCATCGTCCATGCCGGGGACAGTCAGAGTACCGGCCTCGGTAGCCGGAGAAGGGGAAGGTGCCCTCTTCGTCTTCTTGGAGACGTTCAGGTCGGCTTCAGATAAGGTTTTCTGGCCGTCAGTGGCCGGTCTCTTCTTCTTCGATGGGGCAGGCTTCGGGGCCGCACCAGTAGTAGCCCCGCTCCCATCGGCCGCGGCACGTCTGGCCGCTTCGGCCGCCTTAGCAGCCAACTCCTCGGCCGCTTTGGCCTTGGCAATAGCCATTATGGAGCGACGATCCATCGCAAAATCTACAAAGGAAAAACACAACAGGTTAGTAAGGCAAAGGAACAAAACATAAAGACAGAAAGCCGAAGAAATAATTACCATCGGCCTCAGCAGGAATGCCCAAATCCGGGCCGTCAAACTCTTCAAATGTGGTGGTCATCCTCGGCCAGAGTTGGAGGTCATCCTCCTTGTCACCATAGACATGGTACCTCAAGAAGCCGAGGGCGGTCATCTTGTATTCAGTAATGTAATTCTTCACGCTCCTCGGCCCCCTTCCAAGAAGGCCTCCACCTGAGCGTCCAAAATAGGGCTCTTCGGCGGGTCATGCAGGTTAAACCTCCCGGTGTGGCCGAGGGAGGGAAACTCGGTGCCACTCTCACCAATGGACACAAACACGAACTTGCTCTTCCACCCATGAATGGACGTAGGCAAATCCGTGAAGCTCCTCTTCTTCGGCAGCTGTTGAAGAGTAGCATAGGCCGCACAGTTCTTGTGGCTTCCTCGGCCGATCTGGTACAGATTCATGAATAGTGCCGTTGTCGGCCTGTAGCCTAACTCCTCACACCGGAGCAAAAACCCCACCATCAAGGAGTAGCTGTTCGGCGTCAGCAAGGCCGGAGGAAGCCCTACCATGTCCAGGTACTCAGTAATGAAAGGGTGAAGGGGGAACCTCAACCCCTTAGCAAAACTCATCGGGTATACTCCAAAGTATCCCGGTGGTGGCAGAAGAACATGGTCCGTCGGCCTGGGTGCCCTAACCCGCCCGAACGGCCCCACGTACATCTAGGCAACAAGATAGTCGGCCGCACTGCTCTCCGGCCTGATCAGGTAGATGTTGGTGAGATCCAGATAGGAGATGCCCGGCCCATTCTTTGGCCTCCTCACTCTCTTCGGCTTAGCGGCTCCCTTAACGGCGGACACCGGCCTCGGGCACGGAATGACAGCGGAAGTGGACGCCCCGTCCACCACTCGGGACACACCTGCGTCCTCACCCCTTGAAGAAGAGGCGGACTCCTCGTCCTCGACCTCGTCGTCCATCAACTCTTCGGACTTGTAAGGACTCCAATGTTGTATCTCCTCCTCGAGCACCTCATAGTCAAGTGACCTCGTGGAGGGCTGGTCGTCGTAGGGGTAGTAGTCTTCGTTCAAGCTCTTCATAACTACTGCTACGAGCCTAAGGGAAGCAACTTAGGATCTATGGGTGTTCGAGCGCCTAACACTAGATCGCTAGCCTAGGAAGCAAAGTATGCACAAAGTACAGAAGATGGCGATGAACACTAACCTTGAACAAACGACGAACACGAAGAACAAGCTTGGGAGTTTCTCTCTAGAAAAATGGCCAGCACTTCGACAATTCAGAATGCAAATGTGGTTTCTCGTCGGAGGGGAGGGGGTATTTATAGAACCCCCCCACCTAACGGTCACCACACGTGGCACCTTCCCAATGGCCACACCAGCGGTCACCAATGGGAGGCCACCACGTCACCAACGGGCCAGGCCCAACCTATATCAACGGCCCACCGGCAAATCAGACTCTACGGCCTACACGCTCGCCGACTTCACAAGTACCAGCAAGCGCCCATAACGTCCCATTTGCTTACCAAGATCACAACTGCCAAACAATAAGGAGATGGAAACGGCCAGGAACGTAACGGCCACAGAACAAATGAACAAAGAGCCCACAGCCATCGGCTCCTCGTACTAACCCTTGATGATAACTCTCTACAAGCGATCTGCGCACAAGGGTTCTCCCACAGGGTTACCTTGGCCAGAAAATCGCCGTGAGGGTTGGATTCAGGGGGACTACGGCGAGGCCGCTTCGGCCAGGGACTCAAGCAACTCCTTCACCCCTCACACTCTTCGGCCTGAAGCAGTGGGGGACTGGGGGACTACATCGGACTCAACAAAACAAACAGGAACAATACAAAGAACATGGATGTAACCACAAAGCATGGCCACATCGTCCACGCATCACAATGGCACCTCGTCGGCTAGAAGCACATAACATCATCAACAACGGCCAAAAGAAGTGCGCAAGCACCCTCATCGGCCACCCAAAGGAAAGGACGCCATCGTCCTCAAAGGGAGCAACCTCAACGGCCTCATCGGCCCAAAGGTAAACCTCAACCATCAGCGCCCAAGCAAAACGTGCCTTCAACGGCCACCATTGAAAGAAGGACACTCATCGTCCCAAAACGAAGACATCAAGTAAACAACGGCCTCCCTGTCCACAACAAGGAACAGGTAACGGCCAAGGGCAACAAAGCATAGGAATCTACTCTCCTTCACTTCGTCTACGTCTCAGCTTAGAGAGTGGGGGACTCCTGATGGAGTATATGGGTCCGAGCCCCCGGACCCACATACTCGGAAGAACAGAAAGCACAAGACAACAGAGTGGCGCCCTCGTCGGCCAAGACGCCCCCGTCGGCCGAAAAGGGGCCAACTCGGATTATGGTCCTGAGTCCAAGGAATCCGGGTGCCCTCGTCGGCCGTGCCCTCGTCGGCCGTGCCCTCGTCGGCCGTGCCCTCGTCGGCCACGCCCTTGTCGGCCACGAAGACCTCCCAGAATTGGATTTTACACTTACTCATTTGTACAACCCATTAGTGGCTTTGTATTCGGCCCAGTAGCGGTCCAGTTGTAAATAGGCCTCCCAAGCCCAAGGCTTGGGAGCCCAACCCTAATTTTCTCTATAAATACTCCCTTTGGGAGTAGTTATAGGGGTGACAAATTCATTCCATCGAAGCATATTATTGCACTTCTCTCTCTAGCTCTCACTTCTCTCTAGATATACTCTATCAACGTGTATTTACTAAGGGATAGTACATGAGCAGTACAACTAATAATATCAATATTAAAATAATCTCAATACTCCCCCTCAAGGTGGAGTGTGAAGGTCATGAACACTAAGTTTGCTACGGAGGAACGGGAAGTGATCAGTGCCAAGTGCCTTTGTGAAAATATCAGCAATCTGGTGTGTGGTAGATATACAACATGATTGGATTTCACCACTAGCAACACACTCTCGCACAAAATAACAATCCATTTCAACATGCTTAGTGCGCTCAAGAAAAACAAGGTTAAGAGCAATGTGACGAGTAGCTTGATTGTCACAAAAGAGGGATGTAGGACTAGTCTGGGGAATTGTAAGGTCTTGAAGTAACCATCGCAACCACAAGATTTCATTAATGGTGACAGCCATTGCACGGTATTCGGCTTCTGCGGAAGACCGTGAAACAACAGATTGCTTTTTCATTGTCCCAGACACAGGCGAACTTCCGAGAGTGATAAAATATCCAGTGCAAGAGCGCCGAGTGTAGGGGCACCTTGCCCAATCTGCATCACAATAACCCTTTAAGGTGAAATCAGTATCTGGAGATAAAAAAAGGCCATGTCCCGGAGTCTGTTTTAAATAGCGAAGAACACGCATGGAGGCATCAAAGTGAGTATGGCGCGGCTGACTGAGAAACTGACTGAGCTGATTGACAGAGTAGACGATGTCAGGGCGAGTGACAATGAGGTATAATAGACGTCCAATCAGTCGACGATATGAAGAAGCATCTACAGGTGGGCTATTATCATCAGGTCGAAGTTTCAAATTTTGCTCCATGGGGAACGTACTAGGACGACCAGCTAAGAGACCACTTTCTTCGAGAATGTCAAGCGTGTATTTGTGTTGGCTTAATACAAATCCTTCGAGAGAACGAGCAATTTCAATTCCGAGGAAATATTTTAGAGTTCCCAAATCCTTGATGCTAAATTGATCATCCAGGTGTTCCTTAATTTTCTGGATGTGAGACATTCCATTTCATCTCATGCACTTGATTTGCATCTATGAGTGTTGACCTCATCTATGAATTTAGTTTTGTTTTATCTGGTTTTTACTTTGCTGAATTTTAACCTGCCCTAAACTCTCACATAATCTAGTGAGTGTTGACTCTTGAAAGTTGCGCTCAAACTTCCTCTGTTCCTGAATTAGCTCATATAGAAAAGTCTCGAATCATCACATGATTGTAATGCACATGCATTAATTAATGATTTTTTAATCTGGAAGGTTAAACCTTGAAATACTAATCAAAGCTCCGGTTTTTGATAAACTGTAAATCCGTTCACATATATTTTTGGATAAATCCGTTCACGTCCAGTTGTCCATATCAGTGACGTATGGAACAAAATTTTAAAACTGATTTCATTCTCTTCATACTTAAGTCATGTGACTACTTCATCAAAAACTCAAAATTATCCAAATTTGGTGAAAGTTACTAATATCAGTTCTTTTAGGTCTAAAACTTAATGTCTTTGATTATCAAACTCATTAGTTCTTTTATTATGTTTTCAATTTTTCATGTTCAATGTCATCTTGAGTTTCTAAATGAATCATTTTCAGTTTCTCTGTTCGAGTTCCAGGTATGCATGGGCGGAGCTAGGGGGTGCTCAGGCTAGGCTCTGATCCACCCCAAATTTAAAAATTTCCAATATTTTTAGTGTAAAAAAGTTCGTGTAATTTTTTTCCAATAATATTCTTTGTACTTGCCCGATCTGGCCCAGTGCCCTGGCTCTGCCCCTGCAGGTATGGGACCACATAAGTGGAAAATTAAAGAAGGATCTTGATGTAACTATAAAGTTTTGTATATTTTTTTGGTTGATAAAACAAGTACTCCGTAGTTTTTATTGGAAATTAGAATGTGCTAAAATATACTAAAACAAGATAACAAACTTGATTAGTAACTTTCATGCTCTTTAGGGGTTATTGTTGTATCTCTGATCTCTTTGTTGCTTCTTTTTATGGAGTATTTGTTTTCCATCATACATACATGATTTTTACTTTTATTAGTTTATAATTCATTCTATTAGTTAGTTGGTGCTTAGTTGTTTATTACATGCATGAACTTCTAATTCAATTAGATTTTATGATCTATTTTTAAAATTTCTAGTTACTAATAATTCTAACTACAAAATATTTTTCAAGTGCCACCACCCTCAAATGTTATTATGTTTGATGTTTGATGTTTGTTGTTCTTATTATGCTTTTTAATTGTTAAGTGCGTCAAGGAACTGCGGTATTTATTTAATTTGTGTAGGAGATGAAGCTTAAATTTTGATTTCATTTACATCAGTTTGTATTATGCTCTCAGTATTACTTTGGATAAATGTGTATAAATGTTTGGTTGTAAATTGATTCAAGCCTTCAGTTTGTATTACTTGGACTGTTTTCAGGACCAGATCAGATCAAACCAAACATGACCAGTTCAGACCAGACTTGGATAGTCATAAAAATACACAGAGACCAAACATTACCAGATCAAACCAGACCATACCAGCAAATTTCAGTACAAGTAAAAACATCTTTAAACTTCTCGTTATGTTCATTTTCAGGTTGTGTCATTTCTTTGAAGTTCCTAGGCTGATTTTGGATCTGAGCTTTTGTGCAAAGGCTAGGTGCTCCCATAGTTTTCATATTTCTTTGCTTCCAAATAAGTTTTTACAATACATTATTCTTGTAATATTTTTTTTGATCATTTGTGTTGTACAAATCGTAAACACCAGAGAGAAAAGTTTATTGTAGAATTATATCTTAGTTTGTCTTTCTAATATGTACATTTGGACAGAATTAAGGAATTCTTAATAGAAGTTGGTGCATTTTGCGTAATTCTAAACCTTTTGAAGGGTATATAAATATTTAATGTTTGATGCACATATGGTTTCGGTAAGCCCATTATATGTATTTAAATTTTGTTGTTGAAAAAACCATTTTACGTTGGTTTTCGCGAACACCTGTCGTCTTATGACTCATTGTGTAATACTTATGATGTCAGTTTTAAATAATAACTTACGTGGTAACCTTTTTAATTTTTAAATGAAATACCTATTACGTCGGTTCTCGCAAATAACTGTAGTCGTAGTAGTATCTTTGCAATACTTTTGATGACGATTTTATGGCGAAACCGACGTGGTAACCTTTTTCTATTTTAATAGTAAATACTTTTTACGTCGGTTTTAGAACCGACGTTAAATATTTACACCTAAAAACCATGGGCGGAGCTAGGGGTGGGCCAATCTAGGCCATGGCCCACCCCAAATTTTAAAAATGACTTAATTTTTAAGGTAAAAAAATTCGTGTAATTTTTTTTGTAAAAATTCTTTGTACCGGCCTAGTCCGACCCAGTGTCCTCGCTACGCCCCTGCCTAAAACGTCTCTCACTTACACGTCACGTAGAAAACCGACGTGAAAGTATGAAATTAAAATAACCGACATGAGATGTCCATTCTCTAGTAGTGTAGTGACTTGGTAACTACTGTGATCGATCTATGATGTCAAAGGACCCTGGCCTCTTGCAAAATCAAAGGCATGATTCTTAAGCCAAAAATGCTAACTAAGAAGAAGATCACAAGGGTCCCTTGATAACTTTAGGGAATACACATAATGATGTCAGACACTGCATCATGCTAGCGTAGGACGATGCCAGCATTGATGTCGGGCCCTCGGAACTGAATTGTGATGTCAAACATTGCATTGACTATGACGTAAGCCCTAGAGATGCGTGGCTGGAATGATCTAGATAACGACTAAGTGTAAAACTGTAATTGAGCCAGGACGGGTCAGATCCCGTCGACCTGTAGCGTCAGTGCATGATCCTAGGGCAATAATGACCATGCTTGGTCTTGCTAATGTAGTTCGGCCCATAATAGAGTGGGCTTGCTCGCGGGGATGTTGGGCCTAAACAGTGATTTTAATCTCGGCGCGGCGCGGAGCCTTGACCCACCTTGTAGATGACCCTTTGGGTTCCTGTCTTAAATTGTGTGTCAGGACTCCGGGTGTATACGACATTATACTTCATCAATACATCCTAGATGTAAATAAAGTACACATGGTGTAAATTTGGTGGACGGACACTTACCTTCAATTTTGGAAGTGTTTGGGTCTGCTTCTTAAAACTTTTTCTGTTTCTTCAGAGAGTAGAAACTAATATGGGAGTGTTTGGGTAAAGTATAAAAATGCTTTTGGGTGATGAAAATTGCTCCTAGAAACAGTTTTTTAGAAATTATTGGAGACTAGCTTCTCACAAACTGATTTTGATTTTATTTTTACTTTTAAAAGAGAAGCTGGAACAGAAAATCAATATGAAAGAGACTTGTTTGTATGGTACATTCTAGAAGCAGTGACCTAAGTTGTTACGTTTTTTTATCATTTTCCAAGTCATCTATCGATGATAAAGGTTGTTTTATATAATTCTTTGCTGGAAAGTTATTACTTTTGTAAAAGGCAATAAGAAGAAATGAAGCATAAAGTTAGTTGCGATGGACCGTTGTTGTCTTGTTGCAATGCTAACGAGTCTGAGTCTGAGGCTGCAGCAGCTCTCAGCTCAGTATAAATAGATTGGTGACCCGGATGCCACTATATATATAATCGATCTTATTCATTCATTCTTATAAATTACTAGTAATATTTTATTACATACTACGTACGTTCTTGAATTGCTTAGCATATTATATATAGGCCCGGCCTCTTGTTAATTACTTACTTAATTAATTATTAGAGAGCAAACCAAGATAAACAGCAGTAAAATGATACACAGGAAAACAAACATGGAAATCGTGTTAGGTATTCTTGTAGCATTAGGGAATGCTGTCGTAATAATTTGTGGGGTCGTCGCAATAATCCAAAAGGATCAGGTAATTTAATTAAATAATCGTTTTCATGCAATGCATATCAGCATACATATATACATACATACACACACACATATATTGATTCAAATGAGAAAGCCATATTAGGAGAGAAATGAGAAAATTTTTCTACCATTAGATCAAACCATAATTATAGATAATAGAACAAATTTAATATAGTACATCAAGGAGTCTTTAGTAAAGTGGCATACTCATTTGATATGTCCGACACTTTTGGTCATTCATACTCCCGTTACATTCTTTCTTTATACTAGCAAACACCAACTTTTTCTACTTAGTGGGTGCTTTATTATAATAATAATATTACTCTCTCCTTTTTTTATTGTTTCCTCCATTTCTGCATAATTTTTTATTCCATACAAGATTTTAACATTTTTATTGACTTATATGTTTATACTTATTTACATAACCAAGAAATGCATTTGTTAATGCTGTCATCTACATCGTGCACCTTTAATTATATCAAGTGCACCTTTAGAGCATCTCCAATGTTAATACATTAACGGTGCATACGTCACATGAGAGATAGTAAATCAGAAAACAATAATTAATATATCTTTCTCCTTATATAAATGACCATATATCATTTTGGTAAGTTTTTGTTCACAATGTCAAACATAATGTCTAGATGTAGACATTGTGGTTGACATTGCAGAGTAAAACTTACCAAAAACACACAAGAACGTGAAAAGACATAGAGAGAAATGTCATAAGACCAATCTTTTGTGTCTATCTCTCTCATGCCACATGTGCCCCGTACACATGTAGCATTGGAGATGCTCTTAATGGTCTAAAAGTGCACATGAAATTCATAAACTATTTTCGTTAGTTATATATGTCTCGGGTTAGTTAATGCACTTATGTGATATTATGTTGCACTTTTATATTATACACGTTAAAAGTGTAAAAAACTTATAAAGTGCATTACAATTTAATTACGTGTGCATATAATTTTGTTGCACTAATTACATTTATCCATTGCATAATATTTTAATAAAATTTGCATAAGTTTTTACTACTGTCCATAACATATTATAAGTTCAAATTTAGTGCACTTACCAATACAAAATTATTGCTCACATGTAAATTGTAATAAATAAATCAAGAATGAAAGTGGATGATAAAATTTTTAATAAGGCAAGTTGCAAGATAAGCTAGATGACTTCCAATTTAAGAACTCTAGGTAATTAAAAGTATGAATAGAAATGCACATATTTTTACTCTAACACCCCTGTACGAGTTGAGCTTTCAAGTTCCATTTAATACGAAGTATCATTTATTACTTTCCTTTAAAATAGCTATCATCATGCTAATCATATGAAAAAACTTGATCATTAGATTACCGATCTCAAGGGCTAGATTTTATTCTCATTTCTCTCCTAAAACTCCATTCTTACTGGAACCGTCCCCTAGGGATAAGATCACATACAAACCATGCTTAACTTACTAACCTACAAACTCAATAATATGCAACACTTTGAACTTCAATATGCAGTGCAAATAATACACTCTTTGAATTTCAATATGCAATATAAATAATGTAAATATGAAACTGCTATTTTATGGCTTGAATAATATGAAACACTTTGAACTTCAATATGCAA